>VWZN01020903.1:599905-766991 GCA_013396955.1 Regulus satrapa | reverse complement strand
ACGGACCGGTGACAGCGGGCCCAAAGGGACAGGGTGAGCCAGGCCCTGCTGAGGGACACGGCACGGTGACGTCGTGCCCAAAGTGACAGGGTGAGCCAGGCCCTGCTGCAGGTTGCTGCCGACCTTGTCCCTGGCGAGGCTGCAGTGCAGGATCCCAGCCCTGCCCGCTCAAATCTCGAGGACCTCTGAGACTGAGATCCGTGTGTGCAGCCTCTCCCCTGCCCAGGCTCCTTGGTTTCTGAAGCTGGGGCCTCGAGCCTGGCTTGCCTGCGAGCTGCACGGCCTCCCCACCTCGGCTCAAGCGCCGACAGAGAACAAGAATGCATTTGAGCACTTCTCATTGTGTTAATTCTCAGGAGCAATTCCTTTCCCCTTCCAGTTCTCCCAAGTTCTGGGGAGCTAAGGAAGACAAGACACGGGGGAAATGCAGCCAGTAGAGCTCAGGTCAGGCTTCCCTGAGGGAATGAGAGAATCATTAACCAGCATCTCATTGGCACAGCTCCCCTAGGAAGCTGCAGGGAGGAGAGGAGCAGTCACAGCTCTCTGTGCCCAACAGAGCAAATGCACTCTGTGACATGAGCCCCCTGAAGCACACTCATCTCCAGAGCTCTGCAGGGACTGACATTCCCTCCTGGCCCAACCTCCAGAGCACTACAGGGACACCAGCAGGCCACGGGCAGTCGAGAGCTCAGCCACCCCTCAGGGAGTAACCCAGGAGAGCTCAAAGGCTGCCTGTGACTCCCACAGCACTCACCATCTCAACAATGTAGTTGTGGAACTGCTGGTTCATGTAGTTCAGGGTGGTGTTGACGACACGCTGCAGAAGAGAGGGCACTGTGTTCACAATTTTCTTAGTCAAGAGCATTGCTAGCACCAGCATGGCCTTCTCCTGTTCCATGTCTGGGGGGATGGATTTTGTAAGCTCTCGCACTGCACTGGACAGGTAATGGATTATCTCCTGTATGGAAGGAAGAGAGGGATCTCAGTGCAGCAACTGTGGCAGAAAGGGGTCTCAGCACAGTCTGCCAGGACTGTGCTAACAACTGATGCCTTCTAACACTCCACAGGATGCTGCTCCCCTCCCTCCCAGGCTTGGCAGCCAGCCTGTTACATAACAAAAACAGCCCCATAAAACTATGGCACTTGATCCAGATGTAGATCTAATCCTTAGACAGCCTTCTTTTTCCTTTTTAAACACAAGAGACCTCAAATTCTCTTGCACAGCAGCAAGGCATGGTAGATGCTGGAAGAGGCCACCCCAGCAGGTCACCCAGCCAGGCCAAAAACAGCAGTACTCCCAAAACCATGCACTTAAAGCACCAGAAAAGGGTCTCAGAAAGTTGCTGTCTCTTCAGTGCTCACTAACAAGCACAAGTTAGGCTCCTGTCACTAACCTGCTCAATTTTTACCCACGTGATGGTCAGCAAATACACAGGACTCAGCACCGAAGTCCTAAGATCTTAAGTACTAAAATTAAGCCTTAGCCAGACCATTCATTTTCCAAGATAAGCCATTGGGCCATTAAAAAAAGGACAAAATGGCACTGGAAAGGCCTTTTCTACAATCACTACTTCACCATCTGCAGAAAGGATATGAGCCCAAGGAACCCAATTTACACATTAATATCTATCACAGAATCACCTCCAACAAATCTTCAAAGGGAAATGTTTGGGATGAATTTTCAGATGCCTTCAAAATCACAGCAGGAAGGATGCAGAGTATTTAGAAGGAGAGCTGCTTATCAGGCTGGCTGCTTTTCACTCACCTCTTTGGAGAGTTTCTCATTCAGAAAGTGGTGCACTAGGTCATTTACTACTCTTCCTTGGATTTCTTTATCAAGCTGGTCACCAATCTCAGCGAGCTGAGCAGCAATGATCCGGATAACTTCTTCATTTGTTGGAGCCAACCCTGGAGCCAACACAAAGAGCAGAGTTTAGTTCACAGGCTGTAGTCAGAGCAGGTTCAGTACGGGGCACAGCAGTTTGCTCATCTCCAGCAGCAACCTCCTTCCCACCCCAGTACAGTCTAAGCACCATTTCTTTAAGTGCACCCAGGTTGCTTACCAGAAATGGTGGCAAACAGGAGGTTTATATCTGCAATTTGGGTAAAGTGCAGCCTCATCCTGCCCCCAAAAAAATCACTGCAGGGCATGTTAGGGCATCTCAACCAAGAAGACAGTTATAGCCAACATCCTGCCCAGAGAGGGGAATTGAGAAGCTGTGCATGACCTTGAAGGTCTTTCTCAACCCAATGATTCTAGAATTTAAGTGACTGGTCAGGACTTGTCTCTTAAGCACCATCTAAATAAAATACAGCACTTCATAGAATAGTTGGAGTTAGAAGGGACCTTGAAAGGCAATCTCATCCAAATCCCCTGCAGTAAGCAGGGACATCTTCAACTAGATTAGATTGCTCAAAGCCCCAGCCAAACTGACCTTGAATGTTTCCAGGGGTAGGGCATCCATCTCCTCTTTGGGCAACCTGTGCCAGTGTTTTACCACCCTCATCGTAAAAATCTCCCTTACATCTACTCTGAATCTGTTCTTTTTCAGCTGAGAACCTTGTCCTACCTGCTTTTGGCAGGAGACCTATGCAAATTTGTGTGAGAGAGGGCTATTTACTGGAGCAGTTCCTCCTCACCCTACTGCAGCTGAGGTCACTGTGCCAGCTGACACACCCTGGGCAAGGGGCAGTAGCCACCCTGCAGATGGCTAGCACAGCAGAACAGGACCAAAAGCCACTTGAGGAACAGCTTCCACCAGACTGGTAGAGCAGAAAGGGATTCACCCAGTACCAGAACTCAAGTTTTTCCAAGATCCTAGCCCAAGTATTGATACTGTCTGAGGAACAGCACGAAGCTTAACTTAACTGGTTAGAATCACACTCCTTGAGGGCAGCTATCACCAGTACCAGCTTTGTGCCCTTTTCTGATGTGCTGCAGACAAAACCCAGTGACAGGTGCTCTAGAAATTCATGGAGAGACAAAGTACGAAGCACCAGTTGTCTTAACCTAAGGATTAAATTCCCACCAACCCCCCCAACAGCCACACAGCGAAGTTTCTCCATAGGGAAAACATTACTCCTCTGAAACAGACAATGGCAAAGATAGGAAATGGGGAAAGAAAACCAGGGTGTTCGGAGAGACACGTGGGATGGAGAACAGCCTGCTCACCTTGCTCACCATTCTGTAAGTGGCCGCTGCGATTGCCATCGGTCTGAAGCTCATCGTCAGAGTATCCTTGGCAGTACACTATGGGCAGGGGCTGCAGGGAATGCAGCTGGTCTCGGAAGTTGCAGTCAGAGGAAGCCTCCAGGAAGGTGAACAGCAGTGCATGTTCCATCTGAAGAGATCCATTGATCTGAAACGTAAGGAAATCACTGTTAAGCCCATGCCTAGAAAATGTCCCGCTCGAAGCGTCCACGCATGCACTGCTCTCCAAACCTGAGCCTATCTCTGCGGCATCCTCTGGGCACCCTGAGCAGCATCAGCCAGGGGCTCCACGAGGCCTCAGCAAATGCAGACCGACCCCTGGATGTGGCCCCACACAGGACTGTTCCATGGTGAGTGGCAGAAGGCTCTGCCCTTACAAACTGGTCTTGAAAACCCAGCTCGCCTTCTTCTCACATTTCCAGCTGTGGCAATGGCAGCAGCCCCGATCTGAGCTGCTCTTTTGAAGCAGGTGTGTGTTCAGCCCAACCCATCCATTTCCCTTACTCAGACAACTGTGTTTGGAAGGGTTTTACCCCCTTATTTAGGCAGTGGGCATTCTACTTGCTGTTCATAAAGAAGGCAGCAGCTCCCCACTTCCAAGTAATCAGAGCAGAGCAGTACCAAGGTGGGAAACAGAGATAAGAGTGTAAGCCTGCAAAAACCCCCAAAGTTCACATTTCTTCTCCCTCTTGAGAAGAACCTCAACCAGCTCCACAGTAAACCTGTTCAGCTCCTCATAGAGAGCCGAGCAGCTGCTCACAAGAGAAGTGACACGAGATGGCAGATCATGAGATGGCACGTGTTGTCCCTGTGGCCACACAACCTGCAGCCTTCAGGCAAGGCAGCACAGAGTGCCCAAATTAATTAGGTTGAGGAGGTCCATGAGGGCAAGCAGACTGATGGGAGCACTGGAATACCAGGCCTCATAATCAATTAAGGCCTCCAGGAAACCAGGAGACTTTCCAAAAATTTTAGTTAACAGGTAAGAGAGCGGGATGTGGTGTAAGCACAGAAATAAAGTAAGAAAGAAAGGAAATCCTTACTCTGGTATGCAGATGGTCTGCCTGTAAGAAAATACTCAGGCCTAATTTTAACTAGGGAGAAGAAAAATAGTAAAAGAAGAATGGTTTGTCATGCCAACAATATGCAACAGGATGAACTTGGTAACTGAAAGGAAGTTTTGGGGAGTGGAACCTTGCAAAGCCTCGACATAACCATAACTGACTGGGCAGGCAAAAGAAGGAACAAAGTCAACAAAAGGCAGAGGGCTCAGAAATGGAAACAAATGGGAAATAAAGTGTATGATCAGTCAGAGATGAAGGCACATCTTCCATGACCTGAGCAGGTATGTTTACAGACAGTAGTGCAGATCACTGGGGCAATCCCCTGCAACAAACTGCTGGACTGGTCATTTGGTTTATCACTGATACATTTTTTAATCATATTATGTTCAAAAGGCTCGTGGGAGGGCAGAGTTAGAATTGTGTCCTGACATAAACTGGGCTGGGGGAGGATGACAGACATTTCAATTCCAGTTCAACGTGTAAGATTTAAGGGTGCTAAGTAATCAAAATTGTGTTTAATACTGCACAAGCCATGCAATGGATCGATCACAGGGCGGTGCCCGTTCCTTTATTAGCTTTAGCAGTTTGTAGCTTTAGCAATAAACATTGTAATCTCTTACATGGCTACATCTCCAGCCCGCAGTCTCAAAGGGAAGTGCCCCACTGAGAGCTGCAAGGAAGCAGCTTGCAACCTAACTGGTTACATCCACTTCCCTGTGTTCAGAGCAGTGCCAGGAACACTGCAGAAATTCCGGGAAATTCAAGAAAGCCACGAGCCAACACTGAGACTTATCCCCCTCAAAGTATCTCAGGACAAGGGCACCAGAGAACCACTGTACACTGTGAAGAGCTGACTTCAGACATGTTTGACTCTAACCTGTTCCATGATGGATTCGGGGACAGAGCAGCTCGGGTCACCCTCTGCTTCAGGACCAGGAATCCTCGCCCTGTGAAAGAGTAAGAGAGACAAGTGTGAAAGGAAAAAAAATCCCATAAACGCACATCTTGCAGCTGTACTTAGGCCCTGTCTCATGGTAAATGTCCCTTTTAGTGATGCACATCCCTGTTTCTGGAGAGAGCTGCCTGTCCCACACCATCAGTCATGAAAAAGGGCTGAGGAAACCACAACCATCTCAGCGTGAATGAGAGGCACAAATCCCCTTCCTGCCGTAGAGGTGTGCCAGACGTGGAGTGACACAACCCACAAAGAGGCCTTTAAAGCCAAGAGCTGCTGGTGGGGAGCCAGGAGCAGAACCTTGCATTTGCTGCCTTGGACACAGCTGCACACAGGAGTCTCTGGCTCAGCTCCTGATGAGCACTGGCTCAAAGTGGGCACTCCCTCCCTAGCGAGCTTCCTTCACCCAGGGCAATAACCTGGTTGTTATGCAGGCACCTTCTAATCAAAAATGGGCTAGAAGCACTAAGGAACCCCCCAAAAAAGGCCTGTTAACCATCAAAGACCTGGGCTAGTGATAAATGACCCCATTTCCCAGTAACAACCCCTCACACCTGTGCTTTACATAACTAAGTGTGCCAGTAGAAAAGAGGGAAGTGAAAGCAGAAAAATTCAAATTCATCAAAGTGATTCAATTCATCACTCTGAAGCAAAGCACAGTCATATTTCAGGAGACCATGAATCTCCTAACTTTTCAAAGGCTCTTAGAAGTCCAAGGCCAAAACACAATCTCAAATATGTCTAAAACACACAACAGCCCACGGGAAGCCTCTTAACCATGAGATCTTTTTTTCATGGAATTATGTCAGACTGACAGCTACAACACAGGCTTAACCCTTGCTGCTTTGCATTTCCCTCTGTTCCATTAAATCCCTATTGCTGCTACTCACCTCTACCCTAAGGAGTGTTCTGGGTTCGGAGTCCTCTGTCCTGTTCTTTGGGACCAAAGGAGCTCTTTCTTCTGGGCTTGACTCTGCTGGAAGAGACAGAGATGTTAATTCAGGTTTGAGAACTCAAAGCAGAACGCTGAGCCTAAGAGGAAAGTGGGGATTTAGAATTAAGTCTGTGGCAAGACTTTGGCTTTGTACAAACTCCTCAGGAGCTGTGCACACAGCTGTAGGTTAGGTAAAACCTCAGGTTGCACATATTCTGGTTTTAGAGGTAACATTTCTTTTCATGCACTTTTCCCACTCTCTGCTTTGAATGAAGAGGCACAGACTGCTCCAGCCCAGCCAGGTGCCTGCTGCACCTGCAGATGTCAGGGAGAAGAGACCCACAGCACATGTGGGTCCTTCCCTTCCCTCAGGGATCAAATCAACTCTGTGCAGATACAGACACCCCTCGGGGCAAGCCCACAAAAACAGAGACATTTAAAAAGTCACCCACCGTAGCTGCAAATTTCTGTCTACTCCTGCACACGAGCAGAGAAAAAACAAACACACAAACAGAACAATGGAAAGAGCCACCACACTCCGAAGTACTAATAGGGCAAAAAAAATAATACATACTAGGGAGCCTGAATGGGATAACTTCACAAACTGCATTTCTGTTGGGGGTTGGTTTCTTAAAACCACGACAATTTCCTTAACCAAAGACTGACCACCCACGCAGTGAATGCCCCTGAAGGCAATACCTGCCCTCAGCTGAAAAAGTTCTGCTTGGGTGGTCAAAACACACACCAGAGAAGAGGAAAGAGGATTCCTCTCGCTCCCCAACTTGGCTTCCTACTTCTACAATACAGGGCGATTTTTATTTTAGTGAACTAGTAATTACAGGAACTCCAGGTTTTACATAACTACTTTGGATCAGTGCAAAGGCTTTCATAGTCACAAAGTTCTTCCTGAGCAATCAAATTCCTTAAAGGAATTTAAAAATAAAAAAAAAAACCCAAAAAAACCCCCAAACCAAACAAAAAGAAAAATCCCCTAAAGAACAAACCCCAAACAGTCAAATGTAATCACGCTGATACCGCTCAATTTTTTTAATCATTAAGACTTTGGAATCCTGGTAGTTTTAGATTCAGATTAAGACTGTTTTGGGTGGAGGGGAAAAGGTTACCTTTTATTAAAGAATCTTTAGTTGGAGAAGGAAAAAAGATGGATAAAAGGTACAAACACCATCTGCACTCAGACTCGGAGTCAAACTAGATCATTTGCTAAGGCTGCTCTAGGGCTGCTGAAATCTTGGAACAAATTTTTACAGAATATGATAATTTAATTGAAACGCCAATTAATTTTAATACTTTTTTTTTTTTTACTTCAATTCACTCATTAGACAAATGAGCTTTGTGACAAGCTCACACTTCCTTGTAAGAAACGAGCTGCTTCTGAGAAATCACTACATGCCTTGAAGTGTTCAAGTCATAAGACTACAACCAGTTTTTTAGACCCGTTCTTTCTGTCTTATAAAAAAAGGAAGGGGGTAATTTTAAGCACAAGTTTAAACCCCTAAATCAGTTCTACAGAATGAGGGCAGGGCATATTCATTCCAACTCAACAGTGTATGGGATGCAGGACTGTGGAGAGGCACGTGGTAAGAAAACATAATTACAGTTAGAGAAGCACATCCACCCGCAGCCTGTCAGTGCAGCAGGAGAGGCCTCGTTCCACCCACACGCAGCAGCTTTCACAAGTGAGCTGTGTGATTTTTCACGAGTGAAAGCGTCTGGGGATGCTTCCTCCAAGGCAACCACAGCTCTTTAGATTTAGAGTACACCCTGAGGGATGGTACTCACTGCTCTCCAACAACACAGCTCCTTCAGGTCTGGTGTGTCCCATCATCTTCCGCTTCTCCCTCTCATCCCCAAGTTGCATTATCCTTTAAATCTCACCAGAGGAGCTCTTCCCATCTGCAGTCCAACCAGAGGCAAGGGCAGGCAGGGCCAGAATGCCCTGACTCTGGGCCTTCAGGAGAGACGGCGCTGGAGTTTGCAGGGTGGAGAAGAGGGAGAAGCCCGTGGCACTGCACGCCTCTCTCCCTCACTCAGCTCCTCCCGCACCACGAGGGAGGGTAACCCAAAGGAAAAGCTGGATTACACTGGGGTTACCTGCTGGGGGAACTCTCCAGGGCTGCCAGAACGACGGCAGGTGCAGAATCTCTGCTGCAGGGCTAAGCCACCCTGAAAAAAATCACTTTTCATCTCCAGGCTTGTGCCACGCGTGTAGGACGGCTCAGAAAAGAAGCCACGCCGCAAACAGCGTCTCTTCCACGCCATCACTTCCCCTCAGATTCTTCACCTCTCCTCACAGCTGCTATTCCCAGCCCCGGCAGACGCCGTGTGCTGAGGAAAACGCTGCTTTCAGCGGGGCCTGCGGGACTGGCTGCTGTAACCTCCCACACAAGCAGCAGACAGCGACTCGATGCCCCCCCATTGTGTGAGCTGTTTATGTCTCACGTTTGAGTTAGGGACAATTAAAACCTCCAAAGCAGAAACCACAACAAAGCATCGGTGTGGGCCAAGTCAAAAACTTCCAACTGAGCCTTGTTTTTCCTGTGGGGCAGCTGAAAGGTAGGAAATTCGGGTGTGGCACTCAGGATGACATCATTGCTGGAAGAAACAGAACTTTATTTGTCCCTTCCTGGACCTGGTGGCACTTACCTGTCCTGTAGGCAGATGTTTCATTGCTGAGCTACAGAGCAAGGGCATCATTTTACCCAAGTATTTGATGTGTCCTGGCATTTGAAATCCACATATCAAACCATAACCACTCAATTTTGCTGTCTTCATGAGAATGATACCAATAAGCAGGACAGCTGCAGTTTTCAGCTTTTGTTTCTCTTCCTTTCAGCTTCAAATCGCCTCCTACATTAGGATGCAAATAATGCCACTACCAATCTCTCCAGCACGGGAAAACAAAACCCAGCACCAACACAAAGCCATTTATTTCTCATACCTTTGATGCAAAACGTGCTGAATACTTACTACTGCCTTGGCTGGGACATTTTAACCTTTGCTTCTTTATGTTGCTTTAGTACAGAATTATCATCTCGGCCTGGACACCGAGCACTCTCTCTCAGCTGTGTATTTTGGCTTAAAAATACACTGCACTCTTTGTTTAAAGGGGGTTTATCTTCCTCTTTGGAAGAAAAGCTTTATTAGAGACAATTCTAAAGAGAAGGTGTCGGTCGGCCTTTTTGATAGCAATTTCTTTAAGTTCCTGAAGGTCTTTCTCCTTTCCACAATGACATGAATTGCAGCAATCTTCTGGTTATCGGGGCAGTACTTTGACTTTCTTCCTAGGAAGAAAAATATCCAAATCCCTCATCAACCACCCTCCTCATTTGGCTCAAAACTCTCTGGTGACCAGCTCCCACGCAGCACATGAACGAGTAGAAAGGAGCAGGGCAGTGTTACTAACGCTCTTAAAAACCAGGCAGGCAGGAACTTTTCATCCGTGTGGTTTCTGTATCAGATCAGTGACAGAGGCAACATAACAACACTCCATTCTTCAGCAGCCAGCCTAAGGACAGAGCCGAGGCCAAACTGAGTCAGCAGGAAGCCTGTAGGTGGAATTTTAATTCACCTAACTACAGGAAGACCCGAACAGAATCTCCAGGTTTTGGGCATAGCCATGTCTAAGAGGCAAGGGCAGGACTTGGATCTTGGCTGTCAAGAGTGCAGGCACTTTCTTGGATCTGGCACTGGGCTGAGTTTCTCCCCTCTGGTGTTGAGAAAGGCACTCCAACCCAGTAAGCTCATCCTGCATTTACCTCCTGGGGAAGGTTAGGAAAATATTTCTGGTTTTCCTCAAGACCTGGCTGGAGGAAGCAGAGCAAAGCCTGATGGAAAACCACCATCAGCACTGTCACAAAGGACTGCTGGGCTCTGAGAGCTGCAGGTGCCGCTCGGACGGGCTCAGAAAGGTGGGGCTGGGTACAAGAACTGCCGTGCCACCTACAGGACAAGAGAATCCTCCTGATTCTCATTTTAACACACTGTTCTGTGCCAGCACCACAGACCAGCCAGCAGGCAGAAAATCAGCAAGGCCACGTCACTTTGCAACTTGGATGCGTTTCACAGCTGATACCAACAGCAAAGAGGAATGTAAATCTGTCTTTTCTTTGCCTGGCTGGCGAGTTAGATAGGCAAAGCAAGAAACCGGCCAGAAATAATTAAAAGAAGAATTCAAAAAGACAGCTCTTTGGGCACAGATGGCCCCTAACAGTAGCATTCTGCCCTTTCAGGCCATTCGAGTAGGTGAGAACTCCCTTTCCAGACGGGTGAGCACCAGCAATATCTGCTGCGCTGCTTTCTGGAACAAACAGAGGCTGGGAAGATGTTTCAGCGTGAGGTTTCAATGCGGGATCAGAGCGGCCCGACAGGAATTACACGTCCAAAGAACAACGCTCCACAATTTTGGGTAAGCAACAGTTCAGTGCACTGGACAATTTACTGTCAAGGGAATTCTCATGGCTGGTATTCCCCAGAATGACTTCAGTGGAGCCTGCTCACCCTCTCGGATTCCCAACATTCATCATAAAAAAAGCATTTCTAGAGGAATGGGGTACTAAGGCAAATCTTCACAAGAGCTGCATGCTCTTGTGCTCTGAGAGCAACCACAACCCTGTGCCGATATCTGACAGCTTTTCCAGAACATGAAAGTGAATTTTCAATGGGCTCCCTTCCTCCTAAACATCCAGTGAATCAGAGATGTAAATGTCCCTTACGCTCCTCACTTTTATGAAACAACGGTGAATCAGCACATGCAGCCAGAGCTGATCCCCAGAAGGAAAGTGTGACACAGATCCTTTGATTCCCTTCTCCCACCGTGCTGCACTGCAACCTCCACTCCCACCATGACAGCTAAACTGATGAAGCCAGTACAAAAATATATATTTGAAAAAAAAAAATCAGTATTAATGTTGAAGGAATCTCTTATGACAGGGGCCCAGAAAACCTCAAGAACCTTAAAAAGAAAGCTGTGCATCAAACCAGGCAGCCAAAATTGATAGTAACTCAAAGCAGCATTCACCACCCTGATCAAAGCTGTCTGACAGCAGCTGTGAGCATAAAAGAAAGCACGATCTCTTTTAAACACCTTTCACGAGCTAAGAAAATATTCCCTCTCAAAGAGGAGCCATTTGGGAACTGGGACAGGAAAATTGCAAATAGGTGCCTGCAGGAGTAGCCATTTCCCAGTGCCAGGCAAACAGGAGATGCTTCAGCACATTGCTTCTCGCACTCAGCACCTTACAGGCTCTCTTAGCTACGCTGTGGGTCTACAAGCACAGTGAAAAAGTGT
Source organism: Regulus satrapa (assembly GCA_013396955.1). NCBI lineage: Eukaryota > Metazoa > Chordata > Aves > Passeriformes > Regulidae > Regulus > Regulus satrapa. Next base: position 755,519 of record VWZN01020903.1, on the reverse strand, counting down.
CCATTCTTCGAGGAGAAACACACATGACTGTGCACGAAACAAAGCAAAACCATTTCACTTTCTACCTTAGGAGGAACAGGCTGATGTTGAAACACAGGAAGGTCTTACAAACCCAAAATGCAGCAAGTGCTGGTCTAAGGGGATTTGTTTTTGCGTGGCTGTTAATCTGAAGGTGTTACACTGAATGGCAGTGCAAATGTAAAAGCAATTGGACTGAAAAACCAGAAGCAACACGTAACCAAGGCATGTATGTGTCCTTTGAAGATGAAGATAAAACATTTGAGAGGCCTGGGTATTGCCCATTCTATACACACACAGTCACAACATTTTACCAGGAAACACAGCAGGTTTGCAGACATTTAAACAAAAAACAAAAATCCAACATCCACGACTGCACACACAGTCCAGTTCCCCTGCTCATACTTCAGCGAGGCTGAATAAAAGCTCCAAGAGTCCGAAGCAAAGCGGGGGAGCAAGCCACTGAGGTAGGAGGAGTGTAAAGCCGGGATGACACTGAGCTCTCACGGGGGGAAAAAGAGCAGAATCCCAGCAGAACCGGATCAAGAGCAAAAGCGCCCACGGGGCTACTCGAGGCGAGGGGGCTGAAGGGTTCCCGGAGCAGCTGCTGCCAAGAGGGGCGTGAAAGAGACACCGACACAGCCTTTCAAAAGTCTGAACCGCTTCAGAAAGCAGCCAGGAGGCAATCCCTGCCATCCCAGGCAGGTGAGGGAGGTGCCCTGGCTCCACCACTGCTCCAGAGTCCTTCCCAGTACTAGCAGGACGTGGTTCGCTACAGACAGCTGGTACAAATCAAGGCAATCACAGAAACTCAACAGACTGCCAGCAAACATAAAGAATGGCACGGGACACTGTGTGACTCAGCGTTTCTCTCTACATTTTACCCCTCCTTTCCCTATATCCTTCCTATCTCAGCTGGGTCCAAAAAAATCAGCCTTGTAAAAACTCCGAGGAAGGGACCACCTATGTATGCACACACCGTAATCATAAGTGATGAGCTTTAATTAAAGCTAAACTCAGTCCCCTGCAACCTCCTCCAGCTCCAAGCAAAGCCATCCAAAACTAAAAGGGGCTCAGATTTCCGAGAGTTTTGCACCTTTGGCTCAGCCATGAGCTCTACTCACTAATTAGAAATACTTTCACATAGCTGGCTTTGCACAGCACAGATATGCAGGTAATTCCAGCCCCCAAAACTCCAATCTGATACAGACAAAAAGCCATAGCATGCTAAGAAAAAAGAAAGGAGAAGGCTCCTTGAGGAGAAAAAAAACAAAAATGCAAAAAAGCAACCCAAAATTGATGGTAAATTCTGCTCTGTCACTCATCTAAGAACTGCTAAGCAGTGAAAATGAAACCTGACCATCTGCACACAATTCCCCGCAGCAGAGAAACCGCAGACCAGGCTGGCTCTTTCCTGCTGGGGAGTTCAGACCCACAGGACAAAGGAGCTGCCTTATCAAGGAGCCGACAGGTCGAGGCTGCTCCTCCACGCTCCCCCAGCAGGCGCAGAAACCTGCTCAGAGTTATTAGACACAATCCTTTCTCCCCCATTCCATGACTTGCAAGCGCCAGGCAGCTCCAGGAAGGTCTCCAAAGGTGACAGTCACTAGATTTATGTGTCTGCCTGCTTCTACTCTAAACATTTTTATTCTATTACGGAAGAAAAAAAACAACAAAAACCAAAACAACCCCGTTTGATCTGTCAGCTCCTCAGACTCCTGCTGAGCATGGATGACTCCTGTCATCCTGTTATGCAGGAAAAACACGGGATAATTGACCCCAAAGTGAGTGCTCAGTGAACACACTGCAGAATTCTGTATCACAGTTGTTACTGGTTTAGGATCTAACAGAAATAAAAAGCCACACCGAGCACCTCTACGAGGCCCTCGCATTCTCCAGAGGCGCAGTGTCCTGGTTCTGGGTCCAGGCATGCCCAAATCCCAGGAGCACACCCTGCAGGTTTGAAAGGCAGCCCTGCTGGGGAGCTGTACCCTGCTCTGAGAAACTGAGCTCAGCTCAGCTGGCCTAATCTGGCTTTAAGAAATCGGGAGGGCAGGAACGCAACAAAACCACCTAAGCAAAAACCAGTCCCATTTTTTTTTCCTTCTTCATTTCAGCAAGCATCTGAAGCAAATCAGGAGGGGAGGTTTTTCTCACCAGCCTATCCACAGCTTTTACCATCACCTGTTCCACTCTGCACAAAAGAAGTGTTTTGCCTCAGCAGGTCCCTAAACCCTGGCAGTTACCTCGAATGAAAGACAAAGAGACATAGAAAGGAAGACAAAATTGAGAAGAGACAGCTTGCAGAAATCCAAGCGAATAACAGGGTGCTAGAATGCTACTTTTTATACAATGCGTTCCCCCGGGGTTTTTGTGTAACACCAGCGGCACAGAAGAGACCTCCGGAAGAACCTGTTGCAAAGTTATCCTAAAGAAGACACTAAACTCATGTAAAGAGGTTGCAAAGGAGAGGGAAAAAAAACCCCAAAACCCACGCAGAAAACCCCTTAATTTTTAAATAACACGTTTTAAGATGTTATGCTTCCACAGGCAGGTGAAAACAGTTTCAGTCTGATTAGTGACAAAAAGTTGTTAACAGAACAAGAAACCACTCTTCCCCACAGGTGGACTTTTGCAAAAAGTCCTTTACCAAAAACTTCAAAACTAATTTCCTGTCGGGGAACCACTTTGCTCCTTCCTCCACCAAACACTTCAACTGTTTTGAAGAGACAACAAGTATGCCATGACAAGATTACGGCCCAGATTCTCCAAGAGACAAAGAAAAATTTCACTGTTTCCGAAATATTTCTCTGAATGAAGACAAAGAAAAGTTCACTGTTTCTGAAATAAGCATTGACTTTCTCTGAATGAAGACCTGAATGATTTAAATAACTCCGAGGCACTATACCTTCTTTCTTTTTTTAAATATTATCGTTTTTAAAAGAAGGTAAGAACCCACCAGTTTCAGGGCCACTCCAAGGTCCAGAGAGCATCACCAGAGCGTGTACCTCACAGAAACACTCTTGTGAGGAAGGAGAGCTGCTCACTCTTCTCCCTTCCACTTCACACCCTTCTCCTGCTCCAGCCTTCGCTCGCCCTGAGCCCGACAGGTCGGGCTGAACGCGACACGGGGAACAAAGGGAGAGGCGCTCACCACAAACGCCGTCAGCTTCGGGGGAAGGGCGGGCAGAAAAACACTGAATGGACTCAATCTGTACCAAACACCCGCTCTTCCTAAGCGTGCTAGCGCTGCTATTGGGAATTCTTCCCGGCCGGAGCTGCCACTCCCACAGCCCTCGGTGCTCCAAGGCGGGGGGGCAAGCGCGGATCCCTCCGGAGATCGCCTCCTTCCTCTTCCCCTGCCCGCCCGTGCCTGACGACCCTCACCAGAAACTCAGGGCGGGATGCTGCACCTCAGCCCAGAGGCGAAGAGAACCTTCTGTGGGGATTTTTTTGTTTTTTAAATGAAATTCCACCTGGGAGGCCGGTTCGCCAGGGAAGCGGGGACGAGGGGAGGCGCGGAGCAGCTCGATGCGGACGGGGGCAGAGCAGGGGGAGTCACTCCAGGGACGAGCGGGACAGCGGCTGAGCAGGAAACGGAGCAAGGGAAGGAACACAACGCGAGGCCGGATTCGGTGGGCAGAAAGGAACCCGGGAGACCGGCCGGGAGGGCAGAGGAGTTTCCAGCACCCACAAGAGAAAGCAGAACGCGCACACGGACCGCCGCGGGATCNCGGGCAACACTCACCGGGACCGCGACTGAGACCGGGACCGAGACCGGGACCGCGAGCGGGGCTGCGGAGCTCGGCGATCTGAGCGCGCTGCTCCCGGGGTTTGAGCGCCCAAGGCGGCCCCGCCCAGCGGGCGGGCGGGAACGCGCGGCACGGCCGAGAGGCGGCCGGGCCTGAGGGCGTGAGGGGACTGCCCCGGGAGCCGCCACAGCCCTCCCCCTGCTGGAGCTCTGGCGGGTCCCGACCTGGTGCTGCTCGGCCGAAGGCTCCTCATAACCCCATCTACAGGCGCTTCTCTCCCTGCCAAATCAACGAGGATTTAAGATCGGTTTTTTTTTGGGCTTAGAATCACAGAATTACAGAGCCAGTTAGGTCGGAAAAGACTTCTGAGGTCATCGGCTCGCCTGTGGTGCCACATCCAGTCTTTCCTTAAACACCTCCAGAGACAGTGACTGCACCACCTCCCTGGGGAGCCCGTTCCAATGTTTAATCGCCTTTCTGGGAAGGAATTACTCCGTCTCCAACCCGAACCTCCCCTGGTGCACTTTAAGGCTTTGTGATCTCATTCTGTCGCTTTTTGCCTGGGAGAAAAGGCCACCCCCACCTTGCCCGAGTCTCGAGTCCAGTATTACAGTCCTACTTTAAGTAATTCCTATTTAATGCAGCCTTACACTTCAACACAGCTCTGTTTAGAGCCATACTTAGCTGGTATTCAGTACAAGTGTCCTTCCCTGTCACACTTTTCTTCCTAATATGCCACATCACGGTGCCAGTGCCTCAGACTTTGGATTGTCCCTTAGGGTGCTTTTTAAAAATCTCGAGATTCTCCAAAACGGACTGAACCAATTCTGATTCAGGTTTGAGTCATATCAGTCAATCCACCAGGCGGTTTCTTGCTGGGAATGGTGTTAGGGAGGAGGGAAAATGACAAGCAAATACATGAATTTCAAAGAACTGGACTTTCTGTTTCCTCTGTTTAGCTTTGTTTTGCAAAGTCACCAATGTCCCAAGCAGCACTGTCCCCTCTCTCCCTTCTGCCCAAAGCATATGGGTTTTTTGTTTTGGTGGGTTTTTTTTTAAAATTTGTTTTGTTTGGGTTTTTTGGGGGGGGGTTTATTTTGAGAAATTACGGTGGGGTTTTTGATATGTTTTTGTTTCTGGTATCTGAGTAACATGATTATATATTTCGATAGAACATGAATAATAAAAGAGATGTTATCTTTTGCTTACAGAAAGCCACGTGATTTCTGCACTTGAGACATGCAGAAAAGCACCACACACTCAGCAGGCTAGGAAATACTAGTTTATCTACTTTCCTGGTGTCCACAGGCATTCACACAATTCCCAAGGTGCCAAGGCAACCTAGCACTGTTTCCGGAGCTGGTTTCTGGAGCAGGGGTTGGTTTTTGTTCCTTACTTTGAGTGCTATGTAAAAGGATGCAGGCTAAGCAAAGAAGCAACTCTTGGTCATATCTCTCAAGTAATATCTGTAAAATGAAGCATGAGGGCTCTTCTCCCCTGTGGCTCCAGAAGGAGATGCCAGCACTGTTACTTTCACCCATTATCATCCTTAGGGTCATTTTTCTGGTAATTGTTCCATTGCTGCTGATGTTTGGGATTTAAAGCAGGAAGATACTACCAGGATATCTTACGGAATTCTTCAGAGATGTGTGGCAAGGTAGAATCCTTACCAGGATCAGGTTTGCGTTCACCAATATGTGGGACTTAAAAATGCAATTGCTAATTGCTGTCACAGCACTGATGGTGAGGACTTTTCCTATAAAACATGAGGGAAGCCAGAATATGGCAGGAGGTTGTAGGCACGACTTTCCCTTAAGTTATTTTTTCCCCACAAGTTTCATTCACTGTCTTTAGCCAGGCCAGCACAGCCAGGAGGGCTGTATAAGATAAAATATATCTATTGCTGCCAGAAAGAACCCACTGTCAACCTTCCTCCAGTGCTGAGGACTTTTGAGGGAACGCTCGCCCTCCCAGCTCGGTCTCTTCCATGCTGCTCCTCACCTCCACACAGAACAAGAGCTGGGGAGAGGTTGTGGCTCTTCGTGGGCATGGAGTGCCACCTGTGCAAAGGGTCAGAGGCTTTGGAAGGTTGATTTCATTATCAAGGGAAAAGGAAAGCAGCAGCTGCCACCAGCTGTGGGGCTTGCTTGTTCCAAGGTCTTTTTCTGGTGCAATTTCTTGGTCAGGCGTAGCCAATCTGTGCAGGAACACTCATCTTGGAGGGCCAGTGTAGGTTTTGCCCAAGCTAGCAAGAGGTAAAAGTTCTTCCCAGACCCATGGTTCTATCCAGAGTCTATAAAACAGCAGAATGTCTTTGTTCTTAATTGGGATTGGGGACTAACAAATTTGCAGTGTCACTTAAAAAGCCACGATGAAATGTTACAAGATTGATCTCCTAAGCTATAGATGCAAGCCAACTTCCCGTGTCCCACACTCCAGAAATTCACTTTTCTTCTGGCATCAAGGGAGAAATCCTCATGGACTGGCCTTTTGACAGCAGAGAGATCCCTCATGCCCGGGTAACCACAGCTTTCTCGCACTGCTGCTATTTTTACTCCCACTGCTATTTTTACTCCCAGTGCCATTAGGGAGCGAGAGAACAAAAGAAACAGGAAGAATGGCAAGGTTTGAAATGTACTCGTTGTACATTTCATTGTACATTGCCGTTCAACGAGTGCATGAATGAGGCAGCGAGCATTGCAGCACAGGAATGCAACTAAAGCACTGGCCCAGCCTCCTCCAGGCGAGGGGAAATCCGAGGAGGCGTGCCATCCCTCCTGCTGCTTCATCACACCACCACCGTAGGAACACCAGGGTTTTCTCCTTTGTTTTTGAAAATGGTTGAGTGGGTAAGAAAAAAAAAAATCAAACACATTGCTTGGGATTTCCCCAGCTGGGATTTCCCCTACCATCCTGTGAGAAAAACCTGCTTCTTAAAAAAAAATTTAAAAAAAAAAAAAATTGAAAAAAGTCAGCACAGAGGCATTCACGTAATTCTCCCATTATTTTACTGAATCCTGCTACACCAGCATCAAATGTCCAGGCTGTTTAGGCTAGTACTACAGGCTGAGGAAGTGAGCTTCCACTACAAAAACGAAATTTTATTTTCTTTAACCCAACCTTCATCCTTTCTTGGCTGTTTATCATAAGTTCTCTTCACTAAGAATCTGAAGAAACCGTGTAGAACATGTACATGTAATGGGGGTGCACTGCTGATTTCTTTGCATCAGATAATTCAGAGGGGCTGAGAGTGAGCCAGCAAAAGAGAAATTGAAGCCAGGCACTTTAACACCCAGATTTTTCTCCAGATCATCTCCTCTCAGGTCCTCATCAACCAGCAATCAAGAAAGCGACAAGGAAAAAATGATAGCGCCACCAACAAAAAAGAAAAAATAATTAATGACTTTATTTTTTTTTTCTTTTTTTTTTTAGTTCAGTTGGCCGTCTGAGGTGCTAAAATCTCAACACCAATGAAGCAAGTGTGCATAAAAACAAACGATAGAACACAACCAAATAGAAGAAAACAGGCTGGAACAGAGTTGTTTTTGTACAGGTAGGGTATTCGCTTCTCTGTTAACGCTCCATACATGCCAACCGTAAAAGCCTGGAACAATCTGAATATCAGAGTTCACGTTCATACAAAAGGGCAGATGCCAAAACACCTCCCCTTTGCCTGGATTAGACTTCACACACACACACGCATGCACCCACAGATACAGAGTTATTTAAATTACTGCAATGCCATCAGAACATGGCACCCTCCCCTCCACACCTGCCTTCAGTGACATCCTCTGCTGCCTGCTGCCCTGCCTAGTACCTGCCAAGCAGTCCTTGAGCAATCCAACAGCAGGAGCTTGTGGAAAGCTTCTCAAGCTCTCTTCCTTTGCAAAGGTCAACAGCCAGCCATCTCGTTCTCCGTGAACTCTCCTCCTTGCAGACCCCGACCACTGAAATTCCCACTGCAGCTTTTCCGTTTGGACACGGGAGATTTTACAGCGCGACGCCTTCTCTCAATCCACTGGTGAGTGGTGTAAACACTTAACGGAGAACTCATTTTAGAAGGACGGTGACCAAACAAGGTGTAGCTGCTCACAAAAGGGAACTGCCGGCTGCTCTAGATCATGCTGTCTAGACCACTTAGAATACTTCAGAACGTTCAGGATTAGGATGTATAAAAATATTAAAACCCACCAGAGTGCACACAAATGTGGTGACTAGCTCTACGCAAGCACCGTGTTCTAACAGAGGCCTAGGCATTGCACAAAACTCAGATTCGTGACCGTGGGGGTAGCCCAAGGATCCACTGGTGCCTTTACATACAAACAAATATTTACAGAAAATGCAGAGACGGAGAGAGAAGGACAGACTTTTAAAACTTGCGGTTTCCTCTAAAATATGTTCAGCAATGCAGTTTATAACATGCCCTAGTGAGACCAGGGGGTATCGGTTAACTGAAAGAAGGAATATGTCTGAAAGTTGGAGCTGAAATGTCTCGTCATGTCCCCACACATTAGTTCTCTGAAGCTCAGAATTTTACAGCCAGTTCTGACTTCTTACGAGAATATGCTTAAAAGGAACCGAACAGTTTAAAAAAAAAAAAAAAAAAAAGGACTGTGAAAAAAGCAGATTTGTTGTTCCGGCCGTCCCTCCCCNCTGAAGCTCAGAATTTTACAGCCAGTTCTGACTTCTTACGAGAATATGCTTAAAAGGAACCGAACAGTTTAAAAAAAAAAATAAAAGGTACTGTGAAAACAGCAGATTAGTTGTTCTGGCAGTCCTCACTCCCCCATCTCCATTTGCCTCCTGGGCGTTTCCTTCAGGGAGTTGGTGTTCCCCTCCCTTCCTGGTAGGGACTGAAGTGCTTGCCCATCCTCAGTGTGCCCATTCCAAAACGGACACGGCTCAGCTTCCAAGCTCGGCTCTCTTCCCACCTGCTGCCAGGACCATGCCACCTGGGGACAAGCCACCCTTGCTGCGTGCCCACGTCTCGGGAGCTCAGGGCCTCTTGGCTCTCCTCACGCGTGAAATGGACACCCGTCACTGAACGCACGTGGCTGAGTCGCTGCAGCGCCAAAGAGCTACAACATCCTGCTCGGATTCGGATACAAATGAGGAATCTCGCGCTCGCAAGAGCCTTCTTCAGCTTTAAAAATACAAAATTTGAATTAAAAATATTCAGAGAGTTAAAAAAAACCCACTATCTGATATGCAAGTCATATTCTTAAAGTGCAACTGAACGGCAAATAACAAGTTGTGCCTTTTGCAACCATTTTGATATAAAAAGGCCTTTTAACGTTTCCCTTTTGTGTATTTTTAATCAGTTTGCGTGTGTGATGTTAGCTCTTTGTTTTCATTCTCACTGCTGGAGGCCCTCAGCACAGCCCAAAGAGTTTAGGGTTAGAATAAGTGGGTTTTCTGTGCAATAAGGTATTACACCCTCAAGTGATCTCACTCTTCATCATTGCAAAGATCTGGCCAATGTCTCCCAGCATGAAAGGGAAAATAAACCTTCCGGTGTTTCTTCTTCAGGACATTTTTCTGTTCTACAGCTCACATTCAATGACCTTTTGTTACAAGTCAGATGTGGTCCATACATCCAGTGCACTATAAAATGGACTCAGGTCAATTATCCAAACAAGACAATTTCCAGTAAACATTCCATCTTTCTTCCCTCTTCCTGCACTCCAGCTTCCACTGGCGCCTCCAAATACAGCCTGGGTAAGATACCATTGCCAGTTTGACTCGGGCAGCAGGCCCTGCACCAGCAAACGGGAGGGAATTCTGTTTGCTGTGCATCCTGTAGGCTGCCAATGCTCCGGGCTGCTGGTATGGCAGGTACCACTTGCTAAACACACACAGTTATGATGCAGCACTGCAGCTGCCTGCCTGTCTGCTTGCTTTCACCAGTATCTGGATTTCATTTGTAATGCCTTAGCATAAAACACTAGGTGGAATAAAGGGAGAACACTTCAGGTGGAAAAAAAAACCCAACGTTTCCACAGTTAGCAACCAGCACTGCTCAGAGTCCCCGTGGATGCTCCTACCATTCTCCCAAGTCAGAGGTAAATTCAAATCACAGACCTTGGCTTACAGGAGACCCCTCTGAAGGAGGTAGAGAGCCAACAGCAAGAAACCATGCAAACTTCCATGCTGGGCAAAAGACTGAAGGGTGTTCAGCCCTGCTGGGGTGCCTCGCACTGGCAGTGTCAAGTCAAGCTGGAACAGTCAGAGCTGTACAGATGTGCTTTGGGAATGGGACACGTTCTCAAAGACTCCAGAGAGCAGGCCCGGTGCTTCTTTTAACACAGCCAGCATCCCAAGGAGGGAAACCCCCTGGACACATCATGTGAAGGAAGGGACGCATCCCCAGCTCTGTTTCAGCTCTGCAAGGAGAGGTAAGGACACGGGAGTCTGTCCCACAGGGAACGGTGCTGAGCTGCTCAGGGTTATCGTGTGCTTACCCTCAGGACCCTCCTGGCTGAAAAGCAGCAGATTCACTAACTGGGCCAAAAGGAGCTTCTTTCCAATAGAAGCAGCAGGAAATGTGCTGTTTTTGTTCTCATGGAAATGCCTCGAACTGTATCAGGACTGTGAGGATACACTCTTTCAGCGAGGAAGAGACATATGGCGTATTTCTGCCTCACAGTTTTGGCTTTCTTGTTATAAAAATGTAAAATTTAAATAAATATAGATTTGCTAGTCCAAAAGAGAGAATCTGGGATGTGGAAGAAGAGGACGCTAAGAACACAAATAGATTCTTAAACTCCGTGAGCGCACAGGATTTTTTCATAGAGGAAAACTCCTAGGGCAGGATGCATCCATGGGTACATAAAGGCTGCCCTTGCTGTGAAGCAGGGACCAATCCGCAGTAGTGTCTTTCTCTAACAGAGTTAAAACACTCCCTCCACAATCAAATATGTGTAACAATCAAGTTATTAATAAGAACACTAATAAATAGCCACAGGTAACAACGTCCAGTAATTTTGAAGTGGAAGTTGTAGGATGCAGCAGGCACACACACCCATCACTCGTCCATTTTTTTTTTCCTAAAAGATACAAAAATGAATCTTCTTTCAAGTATTAAAAAAATAAGTTAATTGACATAAAAGGGTCAAAGTGACTGAGGGCCCAGGCAGGTCTTAAGCTTTGTTTCCAATGTGCAAAAACANAAAAAAAAAAAAGAAACACTGAAAAGTCTTAATGGTGGTTCGGTCACTTAAGGGCTTCTCCCTTTTAGGGGCCTAATAACCAGGGAATGCTGCCTGGGAACACCCCTGCCCCAGCACACACTTACCACTGTCCCACAGCAGTATTTTCCAGTGTCAAAACAGTCACAATAAAAACAGAACAAGGAAGCCCACCAGCCTCTGAGCTGTGGCCATGAAGACTAAGGCCAGCAGTAGCTGTCTCTCCAGTGTGTAGCAAAGCACATGGGCATCTTCCCTCTCTCTTCTGCTCCCCTTGTTCCCCACAAGAAGATTTAGGAGGCTAAGGTAGGGAAAGAGTCCACTGATGCCCACTTCTCTCCAAAAACCAAGAGGCAGAGAGTTCCATCACACATAGCAGTATCTTCTCTGTCTTGTACTTCTTCATATCCATGCATAAGGATCAACTGCAGGTTTCTTTGGTGGGGAGGAAGACTAAAGCAAAGAAGGTGTTGCCCTGGGCTTCTGGAGCTCTCTCGGACAGCTGACTCCACTGCTACAGGCTGCTGTGGTTTTTCAGGAAGGGTTGCCACTTCCCTCCCTTTTATTAGAACGGGTGTCGTTAAAAACGGGAAGGGAACGGACTGCCTTAAATCCAGTGTAGTTAAGGGTATCTCTTCCCTTAACCTCCTTCCCCACACATGGATTATTCCCCCCTCCCCCTCCTACCACACACACAAAATAGGGTCCATCGTACAGGACCTCAAGGAGACTCCAGAGTCTCAACTCATTTCTTCAACTTGGCTTGCAGACATGTAAAACTTAAGCTTCTGGAACCAACACACTTATCAAAAGGCTTCTGAGTGCTTCAAACCAAATCCCTGCATGCTGTTGGACCCTTCGGAGGTTTCCCCTTCAGCATCTTCCTATCCATGTAATTCCGGCAAACTCAGGGTAGGCCAACTGGACGACACAGACCAGCAGAGGTAAATGCACTAAGCTCAGGACCAGTTCAAGCTAAAACCTTTGGAAAGCATGACTGCCTCCAGGTCCTTGTCTTCTTCTTTTTCTCGAAGCCGCTGCTCCTCAAGGAGAGCCACAAGGGAATCTCTCTGCTCCACTACTTCAAGCATTTCGTTCAGGATCCTCTTCTCCTCCGAGAGTTCCTCATCTGTCTTCAGGTGATCTACAGAGATATCAAAAACCATCAGCGTACACGAGGCTAGAAATACACGCACACAATCCACTGAATATTCCCTTTTGCTCTCACCTTCTACTGCCATCCTCTCACGGAGCTCCTGCTGCAATCGACTCTGCCTGTCTTCCAGTTCTAGCTCCCGAGCACTGAAAGGAAAAGAGCAGAAATCCAAGTTCCAGGTGTATTAAAATACTGCATACATTGCTCCATACTCATGCTCATTTTCTGCTCCCTCTCTAGATATCTGCTGTGCGTTTTACCAATCTCATTTGGAACAACTCTTAATTAACTTAATATATATAACTGTATTTTTTAAAGATTTAACCGTGCTTTTAGCATTTCCAGTTCTTTGCCTTCAGCTAGGAAGCGCAATGCCAAAAGTGGAGCAAACTAAATATAGAGCAAAGAGTAAATAAGCCTGCAATGCCTCTACCTATCCCCTGCTAACATCAAAGTTATTTATTAACAATTCATTTATTACTTAATGACATGTCAGGGCATTGCAAACACCACCTTGTGACTTTCCTGCCACTAAGGCCATCAGCTTCCACATGGCTGAGGGGAGCTGGCAGTCCAAAATGAATTTCAGTGAACTTTCACAACGGGAACAGGAAAAAAAAAACCTCAACTTCTTTAAAAGGAAAACACCTTTACCATCTCAGCCCACATGAGAGGTGATGGGGTCCCGCTACAAGCAGAAAAGAGGGCCACATGGCAAAGGTGAACTAAATGCTTTTGGCTATGCTTAGAAGGCAACTTTCCCAAAATCAGAAGGAATTACATTATTTCTGCATAGCTTAAAAATATTTGCATAAAGAGGATGTGTTTGATAGAAGAACAGCACGAGAAGGGCTCACATACCCGTACTTCTGCACGTGCATAAATAATTGGAACTTTCATCCCTTACCACTATTATTCCTTCTTCTACCACTCCTCTAAAATGTACTTGGATTCCCATCTCAGCCTAAGAGGCTGCTGAGCTCCTGGCCTTACGGGGAAGGCAACACTGACACATCTTCCACTACAACTTATGACAAAATCCCCACTTTTCCACGTTCACTCACAATATCATCAATTCAGACTCGTAGCGAACCAAGGCGTTCTTCTCCTGCACCAGCTTGAACCACTCCTGCATCAGCTTGGGGTCATCCTTCTTACCCATGCCTGCCAAGAAAGAAACCTGGTAAATTTTCAGGTAATGCCCCGCCATCCTTACAAGCCCAAACTGCAAAAACAACAATGGGGCAAAATGTGCAAAGAAAGCCGAGCAAGATGCTGCCAGAGCACTCCCAAGCCGGGTCCGTTCAGTTTGCCTACAGCACTCAGTTGAGTGGAAGTCATCTCCAAAAGGATTCTCTTCTCTTTGGAGTCTACTTTTTTTTGGTTTGTTTCTGGTATTCTTATGACTACATGTTTCTTCCTCACTCTTACTGCAGAAAGCCCCAATTTCTGTGAGTATTTAACTTTTCCTTTCGTTAGAAGAATTTTATAGATGCTCATGCCACCTACTTAAAAATATGCTCATCAGGAAAGGATTCAATTGCCACTCCATGTGTTTTACCTTTATTTTCTTCAATTGCATGTCCTCAAGTTTTTTTAACTAGCCAAAAGTAACATCCTGTCTCTTCTTTTCTCAACAGTTAAGTAACTCTTTTCTGACTGCTCCTCCTAGCCACACGGATCTATTCATCTCGAACATCCCCCTGCACAGTCAACACAGAAACTAATTCTACTGTACTGCATACCAGTGCTAGAAAGAAAAGGAGTCCCCAGACACATTTGCTAACAGGAAAAAAGAATAAAGAAACCTTGTGCTGGTCCTTTTATTTTAGACAGAAACCCTAAACTTAACTCAAAAGTCCACTGCTGAGTCTTGTGTCTGCCAGGAGTCATGTGGAATAAATGCAGAATGCTGTTCCCAAAGCCTTCTGTTGGTATTCAGCAAACACAAGAACTTCCCAAGGAGGCTCCTCTTAGCAAGCTCTTGGTCTGCCTGGGCCACTTATTCCACACTGAACCACCTGCACCTCCGAATGCTGGGATTTACATCGGAGCCCATCAAGGCCAGTGGCAACGTTCCTGCCTATGTGGAAGGAGAAGCAGGAGCAAGGCCTCCCATCAAGCTCAACAGCACTTCTGGATTGCTGCATCCCATCAGCTTGTACTGCCCGTGCCCTAGACATCCCAAGGCAACTAACATCCCTCTCTCTGCTTGGTATTTTGGACATGTACTCCCTACATCAAGAACAAAAGCTCTCAGACAGTCCACCTGACGCTAAAATAATCAAGCGCCAAAAGCTTACTGTTCAAACTCTACGACACAGACACACCACAAAATACCACATAAACAGCTACTTCACCCAGACCCGTGCCCTGCCTCACCCTCGGCGTGTCAGAGAAACGCTGCCCTGCAGTTACACCAGGGAGAGCCTACAACTGCGAGTAAGGGCTGCAGCTCGGGCTGCCTTCCGCCTTGCCTTTGGAAACGTGTCGTGCCAGCCCCTCGGGGGTACCACCCTAAGAGCCCCCGGCTCCCTGGACTTTGTACCAGCGTGTTGCTCAGTTCCAAGCATTCCTTTCTGAGCATCTCTGCACAATATGCCCACGTGGCGACAGGAGAGGGAGACTGTACATGCAGATGTCCAGTGCTGTGGCGCCATGGAAACACTGGGAAGTCTCCCCTTCCTCTCCGATGCCAGGATGTATAGAAAACAAATGCCTCTAAGAAAAAGCCAAAAAACACAACGCTACTGACCTATGAAATACGTAAGTATTTTTAAACAGCCAATGAGTAGAGGAATAATGGAAGGATTGGAAAGGGAGCACTGACAACTGATGTGAGGGAGGACCATGGAAAGCAGGTAAGTGGTTAGCAAAATCACACCATGAACACACATAAAACAACCCCTTCCCCATGCCTTGGCAATGGAAACTCTACAGCAAACTCCATTTGGGATAGTTAAAAGAATGCACTCAGCAAGACAGATGAGGGAAAACTAGTCTAACTTAAGGTCTGATGGTTTTTTTAAAGTTCACGGATGTTTTTCAAATCAGTCCTTATAAAGACACAGTATTCCTTTAATCCCTATATGCTAATTAAAAGGCCACATTCAAGGAAAACAAATTGTCATCCCTTACCCCAACCTTCCAAACATCTTTCAGGAGGAATAGAGAAACTGAAGCCACCAAATGAAAAATAGAAACTTTGGAGTGCGACACTTGCGGTCCCACAGCCGCTGCCCATTGTCCCCTCCCAGTCACTGCACCTTCTCCTGCCCAGCTGGGACTAGCAAAAGGGATACTGTACCTTTTACAGCTTGCCACAGGCTCAGAGAAAGCTGGTTACCAGGTAGCTACAGACAAGGTTGGCTTGGGAGGAACACAGCGAGAAAAGGGGCTGGGGGGCCTTGTGGTCACTAGCTGACTAGTGCTGCTACCAGAACCCAGCTGTGGGCAGGGAGGACACGGCGTGGGTGAGGTTACGTTACCTTCATGGGCACAGCAAGGGCAGAAGGAGAGAGGTCTACGACGTGGTGTCCCGGCATTGGGCTCAACTTCAATAGGACCAAACGAGGAAGAGGAAGAGGCAGGAGAGGAAGAGGAAGTTGGAAGTGGAACGGAAGAGGAGGAAAGGGGTGAAATAAAAGACAAGCAAAGGACAAAAAGCATAAGAGTGAGAAAGAAAGGAAACACAAGAAGAAAAGAAAAGAAAAAAAAAATACAAGAAATGGAGAAGCAGAAACAAGGGATACAGTCTACAGATGAATAATGTCCCTAATAAGCACAGATAACAGGTAAGAGGTAGACTGAGGTACTGGTGAACTCTTACTGAGCTGTACAAATACCAGGCAGGAGGTTACTGTCACTGCACTTTTCCTATTTCACCTGTATTTCAGGTGCAAGGTCGTTAACCAAAAGGTTTGTGTCAGATGTCAGGATGAGTAGAGACACACATTTAACTTCTGCTGATAAATGTCAGATTTCAAGCAGGGTTACAGTAAGTCTCTCCTGCATGCATAAGACACCAGCTGTAAGCAGCCACCCTACCTTAAGCTCTATCAGGACCATGCTCTTATCAGCCTGGTGGCACCCACTGATGGTAAAAGTGTCCTTGGTAATGGAATAGAATGTCTTCAGACAGGGAATATCATGGGGAGAATCTGATTACCGTGGAACCAGCCTGCCAGGATCTGCTGTGTCAAGTATGGTGAGGACACAGGAACCCCACCAGATTGTTGTGCTTAGGGAGAAAAGGCTTTTAAAAAGTGATTCACATCAGGGGCCAGTGAGCAACTGAGGACTTTGCAGAGTTAAACCAGAAAATTTAAAGCTCTCCCATGGCGTTCTCATTCCACAAAGCATTTTAAAGCTTTCAAGTCCTGTTAGTATCAGTGACTTACTGAATCTTTATCATCCTTTCCATCAGCCAGTGAAGGACCAACATTTCCCATCTCTCAAAAGGTACAGCTGCTTTTTAACACCAAGAATTTGCTTTTCAGCTGTACTTAACATTACAGAGATAAACAGCAGGCAGTATCCAATATCACAAACAGTTACAGGAGAACACGCACCAGGGAGATGATGAACCCTGAAATGCCAGAACTACCAAAATGGAACACTTACTGGGCTCAGGCCACAACTGCATTGATAAAGAGGAGGCATTTCTGTGTTGGGAAAAGGCATAAACTCCACAACAACAGTATGGTAAGAGTCACACTCATTTTTGGAGAAGTCAGCAGAGTTTGATGTTTGTGATTCAGAGAAAGCTCTACCAAATTAGAGTACCAGTGAAGTGGGAAGGCTTTAGAAGGGACCATCACAGAACTAGACCAGCACATGGAGGACACACTGGAGCAAGAGGGAGAGCACACCAGCTTCAAAGCCCGTGACTGAGCAGCACGGCTTTCTCAGAAGGAACCTCTGCACTGGGAGCAGGAAGGGGCAACATTAGGAGAGCTGCCACAGCTGGCCATAGGACAGTTACAAATAAAGCATGAATCCAACAACAGTTGAGGAAGTACCAGAACATTCATTACAGCTGTTCTGAATTTTCCACCTTTTTCGTTTAAAATAGAAAAATACTAAGGCTTTTTTCCCCTAGAACTGCAATTTCACAGATCGGGTTACAAAAGCAAAAACAAACAAGAAAAGCCTCAAACCACAAAGGTGTGGTGAAGAATGCCTTCCACGCAAAGCAGAGCATTTAGTGCAAGATACTTGTTAAATATTTTTTATTTCCCATCCTATCTTATTCAAAATTAATTCGTTCAGCGGAAAGCTTTAATACTCTAATTTGGTCTAACCACTATTTTGAGTGGTCAGGGAGATGGAGATTTAACTGTATGGGAAAATCCACTTCTTTCAGTTTTTATTCAGAACTGGGGACTGGGGAATTTGACACATTTCAAGCCATGGACATAGGGACCTGGTGAGGAACTTCCAGTTTCCCATATCTGAGCTGAAAATAAATACCCAGTATGTGAAAATGTCCTTCATCTCTTTGTGAAATACCCAAAAACTACTAGCTTTAGTCATCAGTAAGCAAGTGGTCTGATACTAGGAGAGGACCCCCTCTTTGGTCTCCAGTAAAAAGGGATCCCCAGGGATCACACAGCACCTGACTCGCAGGGAGTTCACTCCCCACAACTCTATTTTCCTCCTTTGCTCTTAGATATCTTCCCGCTCTTGTCTAAAGAAAATTTGTCCTTGAATCAAGTTACAAAGTCCATAGTATCTACACTAGTCCTGCTACCAGAAAAGTCAACATGTTTTTTCAGTAAGATAATAAACATAACCTTTGCAATTAAGATCCTTTCCAGCTACTCTAGATGTAAATTACAGTAAATTACATCAATGAACACAGGTTATAATCATTGCAATTACTTGGCAAACATAAGGCTTTAGAAAGTCTTCCTTATGTATTGGAGATCCTTAACAGC
The DNA here is from genome assembly GCA_013396955.1 of Regulus satrapa. NCBI lineage: Eukaryota > Metazoa > Chordata > Aves > Passeriformes > Regulidae > Regulus > Regulus satrapa. The sequence continues at coordinate 737,467 of VWZN01020903.1, read as the reverse complement.
AAGAACAAAGTGCAACCTGAAAAATTACTTCCCATGGTTCTCTAAAGCTTATTTCATGGCTTATTGCTCCAAAAGCCATTACTAATTCTACAGTAAATATTATTATTATTGTTATTATTATTGGGCTGCTTAGAGAAAAGAAACCACTTCCTCGTCCCATTAAATTATAAATAGCATCATCACTGCAAGACAATTTTTCTGCATGTGGAGCCAGGGCCAGATAAGGAAAAACCCATTTGTTGTGCAAATTAAAAAAAACCTCAACAAACCTAACCCTCCCCCCCCACCCCCTTTGTGTTTAAGTCTTTTTCACCACCAAAAATATACCAACACATGTCTTCATCCACAACATGGAAGAGAGGAAAAGCAACACCCACTGCAGCAGTTTGTTTGGAAGGAGCTGAAGGGCAAGAGAAAAACCACTTCTGTGACCATTCCATTTTAGGCTCCTCTTGTGCTGCCAGCAAGAGTCTAAGGTGTGGCTGTAGCCTCTGGACAGAAAATTACCCTTTTTTTCCACCAGAGGGATAAAGCTGCCAAAAGACTGTGCTAGTCACGAGTTGCTCCCTTCCAGTGCCAAAAGCCAGTTCCCCTTTTGCAAAGCCTTGCCAAGCAGAGCTCAGCAGTCCAAGCTCCTGGCAAGCCAAAACACGGTTTGGAGGCAGGAGCTGCAGCTCGTTAAGGAAAGGAGCGTGCCCCAGTTTCTGAGCACACTGCACGCTCTTGAGAGGCAGAAGCTCTGCTTTTGTACACCAGACACAACCCATCAATAAAGTGACTGCAATTACCTTGCTTCTGTGTAAAAAAGCCACAAGAATGACTGTCACAGTACCCTTGAGAGATTGCAGACTTTGCTACCGTGGTGGAAACCAAGAGCCAGGTCAAGAATAAATACCATACCTTGCAAGTCTCTTCAAAACAAGGACCAGAAATTGTACAGCCACTATGAAAATACACCTTCATTTTCACTGTACATTGTTTTTCGTTACAGAAACTATGCTGGACTGTTGCATTCTTTTCTAATCTTTATTTACCTGTTGATTCAAGAGCAATTCTTCAGACTGGTTTTCTCCTTTTCCTCTCTAGCTCCACAACACTTCTTCACAATCAGAAGCACAGTGGTGAAAAGGATGGATCAGGACGAAGAAAGCACAGCACAGAGTTTGGGGTGGCAGACCCCATTGTCCCCAGGCTACACAGCTCACACTGATCCCCTCCACTATTTGCCTCTGCTTTTTGATATGAGAGCTGAGATGATTTCTGAGACATGGTGAGTCATTGCAGGTTAAATTTACTTAATAGATATACCACAGACCAAGTGGGATCACATCCTTCGTAAGTTTTGCATCCAATGACTTTGATTAATTATTGTTGGCTAATCTTGGTGGTTTAGAAACAGCAACATTGAGCAGGAAAACAAGCTCTGAGGCCAATGTCAGCTCTGTGCCACTTGCCCTCACAAGCTAAAAACATCACATTTGGGAAACCTACTCTGCTAACAAACTTCATCCCTTATTTATCAGGAATACTAAAAGCTCTGATTTTAAATCAGTGCTTAAAATGTGGACCAGTTCAAAAGAGATCAGTACATCAAATGGCACTGATCACAGTAAATTACCTCTTTTCCACCCTTAAAAAAAACAACCAACAGGTTATGGTCAAAAATCCAATTACTGGAAAATAAAGCATTCTAACTTCACTATTTGGTGAAGGTGTTCCACAGGAGCATTGCTAAAAACCAAGGGCACAGAAAGCTGGAGAACAGCATCCACAGAACTGCAGGTTGAGAGCAAGGATTTTGACAAATCTCACAAGCACATCACGGTTTATTAAATCCACATCAAACTCAATATCCTCTACAGTAAAATCATTAGAAGAAACCTGGGGAAAACTCACAAAGCACTGGATTGTGATGCAAACTGTGCACCAATTTTATTTTTTTTTAATTCAGCAGAAGGGGATGGGGGAAAGGCAGGGAAGGGAAGGAAAAATAATGGGGAAAGCAATGGTTGGAGCAGAACACACACACACAACAAATGACTCCACAGAAGTCTTTTGCTTCTACTAGACCTTGAGACACTTCAGAATGCACTCAAAATGAATACAGTCCTGCACTGACCCTGTCTGCCAAGACTGTTGTTTTTGTGTGCAGAAAGAAGCAGGTAAATGACAAGTGCCTAACAAGTACGGGTACTTAACAAGTTCTGCTTATCAAGTGCTCTTTCCTGCTCAAAATTTACAGCAAAGAAAACAAGCTAGCAATTCACTTCAGTGTCAAAACAGCTGCAGACTGCAAAAACAATGTTTATCTTACAACTCCACTCCCCTTTCAGAAGAGCTGTGTTTGCCAGTCACAAGAAATAGGACTGATCCCACTTGAATCAGACTCCAGCCTTGCAGAGTTAGAACCTGCAAGACTTTAAAGGACATGGTAAAGTGAAATGTTTTAAGTAAGTTCAAAAAAAAAAAAGGTGAAGTTGTCTTACAGTGTGCTTTAAACAGAGTACAAAGATTATAAAAAGTCAAAACAATTGCACTTCCCTGCCCTGTTTACCTGATGTTCATAAGGCTCTTGTCAAGATGGGAAAACGTGTCTGAAATCAAACTATCAAACATACCAGTTCTCTTCCCTACATCATTCTTGCCTCTCTTGGCATCCTCCAGCCAAGAAAAAAAGCAAGATGGGAGTGTGTGGCTTATTTAATGATTCCCTGGTGGGTGCAAGGCAAAGGAAGCTACTCTGAACACAGAGGAAAACCATGGAGGTTTTCCAGAGGCAGACAAGGAGCCAGTGGGTTAGGAGGAACTGAGGCTGGGACTAAGGAGCTAAGGTGACTAATGGAGAACAGACAAAGGAGAGGGGGGAAAAGGGTAAGGGATGAAAGGAGAAGGTAAATTCGAGAAGAAGGCAGGACCTAAAATTTACAGACAAATAATGCTGGGCAAAAGAGAGAGCAGAGCCTAAAAATTTGGGAAGAAGTCCGAAGGCCGGGATTTAGACTGTGGATACTGTGTCAGTGGGAAGATGAGACCAGGGGTAGCTAGTAGAGAGAAATAGGAGGTCTGAAGGGTAGAATGCTAGGATTTCTTTGTCAAGAAGGCAGGATTAAAATTAAATGCCTGAGAACGAAAATGGAAGTGGGGTAAGGAGCTCTGGATGAAATAAGACATGATCAGGACAAGGACTGTCTCAAAAGAGGGAACAAAAGGACAAAGATCATATATCCACCAGACCAAGGCATCCTACCACTGTCTGGCTCAGAATCCATGTTTTCAAGTCTCACTATTCCACTGCTGCCAACAAACATCTACAAAACCCACGGATTGTGTCCCGTTCCCTCTCCATAAGGATGTGCCCAGAAGATGACAACCTAGTGTTGCTACCAATTATTCCCTAAGGACATGAGGCAGCTCTCTGTGGTGGATCTGAAGGTTATAAACCTCTTGATATATCAATGCAATGTAAAATCTTAATTTCAGTTGACTTTGCAACCTTTGTAATGTTCTTGTAACCACACCACGCATACAATATACACACAGGAATCGTCACTCAGAACTGAAATGTGACCATCTGTAGCGTGAAATGAAACATCTGCGTTACAGCAACGGTACAAAACACCTCAGAACAGGAAGAGAGCATTATGACATCTGAGCAGAGCAGTGGAGCTAGTTAAGATAGCAATCTGTAATCCAACACACTGGAAGTTGACCAGGATGTCAGATGTTATCGCTCCCCTTGCAGAAGATGTTGAGCAATCTGCAGCAATTAAATGTTACCAGTTTACAGATAACTTCCCAAAGTGCTTTAGAATCTTTGTTAATATTCTATGACAGCATGACTAGAGTCATGCCCATGCCTCAGAGACACGGATTGCCAGTAGAATAATTAACTGTGCAGCATCCAAGCTGCCTGCAGTGCTCAGCAGGACCTCCAGGGATTGTAAGGGCACTCCACCCAGATGCAGCAGCATCCTGCACAGACATGTTAATCTTGAAGCTGAGCTTTGTGTTTGCCACTTGAGCTGACAAGTATCACCAGAGCAATGTATCCTTTCTGGCGAAAGTGTTCTGGCAGCCACAAAAGCAAATATAAAGCACATTACAGAGGCAACAAGCTAATACTATAAAGCCATATACTCCAGGCTATACTGGTTCACTGCATTTAAAGGGACACTGCCCAATATAGTTTTCTATTTAAATCTGTTTTTTGGAAGCAGTGTTTTTGAGATGAGCAGAAATTTGATAAGAGTTTTAGTAAGTATCTACTGTTTTAAAAATAACCACGAATATTGCCTCTGACTGTCAGAAGCCCAAGTGACTGAGTGACCATAAAAATAAAGGCAGCCTGTTCAAAAATGGCCACTCAGAGACGACTGAGCTCAGAGAAACGGAAAACCCAACACGCCAAGAGATAAACAGTAAATTCAATTGCCAATTAAGATTTTCTGCAGCATGGCGAATTTTTTTGAAGTGACAGTGTCCCTTTAAGTGAAGACAATTTTGCTTTTCTTAAAGCCACTATTAGTGATTTTGATGGGATCTCTGTCTCTAAGGAGGCATTAGGAGCAGAGGCAGGAGGAGGGAGAGGTGGAGTGGAGATTAAACAGGGATAAGGGTCTGTTAAGTGTAATTCAGCATCAACCCTTTTACAGCTCCTACTCTATGCACACATGAGTATGGGCCAGCCCTGGTGGACAAAACCAGGAAGAGAGTTTCAAAGTCTCTCTGCATGAGATAGCCCAGGAAAGAATGCCAGAGGGACTGAACAGTGAACGGAGCACAGGGCTGGCAGAGGACTATCACAACAAAATTAGCACAGGGCAACTGGGCAGCAATTGGATCTGCTAAGGAGGAAAGTTTTCCATTCTGAAACTTGCACTTGGGTGGATATTCTGAACTCGGGTGGACCTTCTTCAACAAAACTCTATTGTGCTGTGAGTAACTCACAACAGAGAGGTACAGGTAGGTACTGTGTGGGACAGCCTCCCTGGAGCAGGAGAAAAAAAGGCTGCTAAAAACCCAGGCAAGACTTTATTGGAAGGACCAAATACAGAACACAACGAAATCAGGGAAGACTTCCAGGGATGTGTCTTGGATCAGGCCTAGAGCGTGTGGATCTTTCCCTCTGCAGAGCTGGTCTGCAGTGCAGTCCCCTCAAAAAAAACACAGCTTAGATCAAGCAGCTTTCTACTCTGAAAGATAAACTAAATGAGACCCTCAGATATCAAGGCAACTGAACAGAGTTTGCTTTCTCTTGGATCTGCTGACAGACATATTCACTTCATAAGAATAGATTCTCGGTGGTTAAACTAGCAAAGGAAATTTTCATTTTCAAGATAGGCAAATGCTAATCAAATGTAATTTGCAACCCAAAAGTTAATTACCAGCTAAGGGACTCCGGAAGTAACATTAACTAAAGCAAGGGCAGAACCATGGTTTAGAGGGATGACCGGATTCTGAAGTGAAAATGAGAACTAAACACTGTCATGTGTGTCCAGCACACACATGAAATGGGGTAGGAAAGCAAAAGCATAGCAAGAAGCTTCATGGCTGTGTAAGGATGCAAACTGGATTCCAGCAAAAACGACTGGAACTCTTAACAGCAGATTCTTTCCTAACCTTACAGAAAGACAAAACAAGAAAGAAGACACATCTGCAAGTACATGTATCTTGCAAAGACAGATCTTGCCAAACTGCAAGTTGTTTTCAAAGTCCCTTGAGGGAACATTTTTGTTTTGTTAGATCAACAACACACTCTGGCTTTTTTGGAAAGAAAAAACAAGCCTCGGAAGGGCAAGACAGAGGCAATAGCATGACTAATCCTTGACAGTGCTGTTTGCTCTTGCTGTCCCACTCCAAATACTTTCCTAAAGAAAACTTCATAGAGAGAGCTGGACATTTCAAAGGAGAAGCAAAAAAAACCCAACCAGAACGACCTTCCGCTGCTGGCAGGGAAGGTGGCTGGAGTGAAAACAGTAAGCAAATTTCAAAAAAATCAGCACTGTGAAAAATTACAAGAGGGAGCCTTACACAGGGTTTGTGGAACATGCCAGGATCTCTCCTGTTCCTGAGCTGGAAAAGGGGTTCTGCTACGATCAGTCATGTGCAAGAGCTGTTTCTTCTTGTTTGTGAGCCAAGGATGGGAGAAGTAGGTGAAGGGAGGGTGGGGAGGAGTGTCAGCAGGGTTAGTGCCAGCAGGAGGTTCAGCCATACATACCACCCAGATGCAAGTCGATGAGGTCACTGTAATAAGACTCTCCCCAATAGTCTACAACAAGGAATTGGTGAAGACAGAGTTATTGAGTCAGGTACCCACCCTAGCCCCATCCAATCAAAGCAATATATGAGAAAGACAAACAAACACAAAAGGGCAAACGAGAGACAGGCAGCTATACACGTGGGCACACACACATATACAAACAAACACCAAACATCTCTCTTTCTCTGTATATATACATATATGTACACACATACACACAAATATATCACAAACATCTATATTGGGAAGATGAAGAGAAAATTTCCAGGAGGCAGGCAAGGACTTCCAAGGGGAGGAAAAAAAAAAAAAATCAAGAAGTTTACACAGAGACACTTCACCTATTTGTGTTTGCAGCAGTACCTGTCACTGATGTCTCTCCTGTCCTTGCTGAGAAAAGCAGAATTAATCCTGTTGCTTTGGAGCTGAGCAATGTGTCAGAAGGAAATAGTGTAATTTCTTAGGGCAGCTGCAGGAAAGGTGTAAGGGTTGATTTCTTGGAGGTGAGTGAGTGGAGGATGGTGGAGGGCACACAGGCGGGAGGCACTGACTGAGGGCTGGCACGAATGGCAAACACTCAGGAAAGATGGGATTCGTGTGCTCCTGCTGATGCAGCCTCTGTGCCAGGGAAGAGCTGCACAGCAGTTTTCAGGACAGAGATGTGCAATTCCACAGCTGCTAGAGACAGGTGCACCTCGAGTCTAGCACTGTGGAACGTTTTGCTGGGAGGAGACAGATGGAAGTACTGACAGCAATATTTCTCACTGCATATGATTCATTTGATGTAAAGAGGTGGCTCTTAAACTTTCCAGTTCAAGCTCTTGACAATTACTATCAAGGTTTATGCTAGAGGGAATAAAAGAAAGGTTCTGGAAATTTCTGATTTGTCATATTTTTAAGTTCATGATTGAAAAAAGGAAAAATTCACAGAGAAATCCAAGTCATTAGCATGTCCAAACAGGCGAATGCACTATAATACAGAGCAATATTGAACTGTGTTAATTGACTCATTCAAGGTGTCCTTTGGGACACCACAGAAAACTGAGAAAATTCTTCACTGAGATCCTACCTTCCCATTCTAGTGATGCAATAGGAAGGGGGCAGGGAGGGAAGGAAAACAAGGCATGACAGCAGCCTAGATCACCTGTGTATGACAAACTTCCCCCGAAACAGAGCTTGCACTGCCACTTGAAATACAGCTTACCCTCCTAATCAGTCATTCTTGCTATGAATGCAACTATCAAAGGCTGAGATTTTTCAAGGATAATCACAGAGAACACATTAAGGCAATTAAGTAATCATAGGTTGGGAGATTTTCTGAATCGGAAACTAAATGTTGGATTGAGCATTCAGCTTTTGAAAGAAGAGAAGACCAACTGTGCCATGCCTGAGGCTGAGCTAATTTAAACAAAGAAAAGACAAGGAGGCAGCCAAGAAGGTACAATTATTTTGTCAGAATTAAAGTTGCTGACCTCTGAAATGTATCTGAGTTTGATGAGTTGAAGAGCAAGTATCACCCTATAAATATTCCACCTTGACAAACAGCAGATAATGTGTGAAGTTCCTGGAAAGAACCTTGAGCTGCCTGTATCTACTGTTAGGATCCAAAGCCGTAACCTCTCAGGAAAAGAGCAGGTTATCACTGTGAAGATTTTATTAACAATCTTCTCAGTATAAGTTACTCACCAATAACATATTAAGGATGATGCGAGATGGATAGGAAGTAGAAACAAAATCATTCCAAGTAAATAAGTTCATATCTGTAGAACTGGTTTTTGTTCTTAGCAATTCAACTGAAAAATACTTCTTTCTAAAAATGGAAAGTGATCCAGATGTGAAAGATTTGAAGAATTAAAGTGGAAGACCTCTACAAAAGAAAAATTTGCAATCCTTTACAGACAGGAAAGATGACTACGAAGCAACACACCAGAAGATTACAAGGTACCTAGAGAAGTAGTTCAGATGGTCTTGTCTCTCTTTTTCTATAATAGAAAAAGAAAAGAATCATTGGAAGTTACAGAACTCTGTTTTTTCTGTCTGGATTTTTAAGCAATAAGAAACTACTATTAACATTACCCAGAACATCAACTTTAAATATTGATTGGTAAGTGATTTTTTTCTTTCCCTACAGGGAAAGAACCTGAAAATCTCACTCATTACAGAGCCTACTACATTGTCCCAGAACAGTTAATACTGCCTGCTGCCCATGGAAGAGCCATTTTTGATGCTGTACTGCAATCCTTCTCTATTTATGTGGCCAAATAAGTGCACAGCAGACATACCTCCCAAGCTCCCCATTTTTTTTCTCCTTGTACAACCTTACAGAGATTTTTTTTGTTTTTTAGATGGCAACAGCACTTTACACACTGCCTTTCCCTTTTTGAGCTCTTGTTTTCATGGTTTTTTTAGGGGGAGGGACCGATCAGAAACAAGAGCATGACTCCACACCTTCACACAGCACTCCTTGCTGAATGTAGTGGTCACTGGTAGAGGACAGAAAAATGATACTTCCCTCTTGAATAATCAACAGACTCAGAAATCAACTTTATGGATTGCGATACCGTGGATCTCAAAAAGAAAGAATTCAGTTACTTTGATTCCAAACACATTTAAAATGTCTGGAAATGAAGAAGTTGAGGGGGAACTGTAATGCTTTCTACAACTTCCTGAAAGGAGGTTTTAGCCAGGTGGGGGCCAGTCTCTCCTCCCAAGTAACAAGCAACACAACAAGAGGAAATGAGCTCAGGTTGTGCCAGGAGAGGTTTAGACTGGAGATCAGGAAACATTTCTTCATGGAAAGGTTTGCCAAGCCCAGGCACAGACTGCCCAGGGCAGTGGTGGAGTTCCCACCCTGGAGATATTTAAAAGATGTGTGGATGTGGCATTTTAAGGATGTGGTTTAATGGTGGGCTTGGCAGCATTGGGTTAATTGTTGGACTCACGATCTTAGAGGTCTTTTCCAACCTAAATGATTCTATGGCCACACAAGAGGGCCTTGAAAGGTGAAGCAATTGAAGGAATTGATTTATAATCTCGTGTTTCAGTCAACACAGATTAGAAGATGCTTTTTTTCCCCCACCCCAACAGAATGTGATTCTACTAATTTCTGGCTAATCCCGTGAAATAAGGGGAAGAATTTAGGATGGTGAATTCTTTATTGTCAGAGTTAAGTTTCTGCAAACAGAACATATGACCTGCTGATAGAAATATTTTGCAAGAGCAAAGCATACCCTAGAGACTTCCTGAAGAAAAGAGGTGCCTTTTGCAAAGCAGGACCCACAGTGTCACAGTTCTAGGAAAATTCATACATACACAAGCTCATCTAAGGCTGCTTTCACTCGAGAAGGCTGGGAGTGAGAAGCTATTTATCCAAAGGTTTATTCTGCCATCTCCCATATAAAATTGTAATTCTTACATCAAATTCTGTCCTCTCTGAACGTGTTTCAGGCATTCTGTGATTCTTCAGTGAGGACACTCTATCATGAATAATATTCTGTCAGGTGCTAAGGTTTCCCACTTGTACTGGCATGTCTTACATGAAAGTCATCCAGCAGCTCAATGATCAAGATTATTTGGACTTCCAGATGAAAAGAAGGAAAATGAAAAGAACCATTAGAAAAGATGGAGGTGGGTTTAGTAAGTGCAGTAACTGGCAGGCCAGAGAACAGAGCGGGGCTACAGAGGAACACACAGCCTAAGGAAGGAGGCAGCTCTGCAAAGACAGACGTTTGCACAAGCCTGTGTTTTTGATCCCACAAAGGAAAGAAAGATCATAAACACATTGAAGTCCTCAAGCCTGTTCTTCACGCTGGTAGTACCTATTTGCTTTGGTGAGCACTCAGTCCTGCTTCTTTGGCACACCCTGATGGAGCACCAGACACACCTAATTCTGGCTGAGCAGCAGCTGGCAGGAGGTCACAACAGACCTTTCCTCTGCTGCACCCTCGCTGCTTAACCATTCTTTATCAGAAGCATGGATGGGGCTCTTCAAGCAGCAAGCAAACACTTTCCAAACATCTGTTCCACTGCTGCCATTTCTGAGCTCTCACCCTTGTGACCACATACATAACCCTGGCCTTGTCAGGTATACACACACACTGCATTTGCCTGTTGGATATTTGACTCCTTGCAAATTGAACATTTTTAAATTTTTTTTTTCCGAATCGTTGTACTGCTATCAACATTATCTGAACCAGGTACTCCTCCAGTCATCTGCTTGCCAGATCAGATGAGAATCATTTAATTCAATGTCAAGTACACACAACATTTGTTTGAACAGCTTGACGTGGATACCTTGCAGCCCACGTGTGCATTTCTGCTCTGCACAACTTTGTCGCAAGTAGCCGGTGTGCTGGGCTGTGCAGTGAGGAAGATGTTCTGTGATGGTCCCTTGTAAGGACACTGCCTTGATAATCCAACACAATAGAGAAAGCACACACAGTTTCACAATTATTTCCTTCACATACAAACAGGGTTGTCTTACTGTGACAACTCTGTGTGAATGGCAGCTGGGAGACCCCTGCAGTTTTCTACCTGTAGGATCCAGTAATATGCAGACACAGTCAGCTATTAGTAGTAGCTGGAGAATTACCTCCTACACTTCAGGCAAAGGTAAATGAAACTAAGTCTCTGCCAAGAGGGAAGTCCCAAAATTAGAAGAAACACAGGAAAAAACAAGGCCTCAAAAAGATAGTGGAAAAGGGAGAACGGATTCACACTGGGCTCAGTCTCTAGGCTATGATGGCCCAATTGCCTCTAAAATCCAAACAGCTACGGATTACTGCACAAGCACTTGGTCAGAAAACATGGGAAACCAAACCAAGTTGTGATGGATACCTGCTTCTCCTCGAAGGGCCTTCTCCACAGCAACTCCTCTCTCCTCGAGTTGCCTCTGCTTCTCTTCCACTTGTTCCAACTGCCGCTGGATAATCTGTTCAGAGAAGAATGGACCAGAACCTCACCAAAACAATTCTCTTGCTCTGTCTGCAGCACACATCCAGCACTAAGAGACTTCAGTCAGGTTTGCTTTTTCAAAAACGAGTATTTGCATTCAACAACATCCTGCTTCAATAACAGGCATCACAGATTCTGGTGACATCCTCCCCACCCAGTTGTATCTTAACTCTTAAATTTGCAAACACTTTGATAGTCATTTATTTGCTACAACTCCTATCACCTTCTTGAACAATGAACTGAAAGGTGATGCTACTCAGCTGAGCCCCTGCCTTTAGTCTTTGACAAATTCCATCACCTACAGATGATGGCAACAATTTTCCAGCAGACTCTCTGGTAATTAAAGGCTAATTTGATAACGTATCACCCACCAGCATAACCTAGCAAAGCAATGATAGGTGCAGCTCCATCAGGCATTATCTGAGTAGCACTGTTCCATTCAGAGCATGAGGGTTCATCCACGTCCAGCTAGAAAGGTGTTATGAGTATGGTTTTTCTCACTGAAAAATTCTCATGATAGGTTTCAGGCATCCTTCACTTCTCTGTGGCACGACATGAAATTTGAAAGAGGGAGCAGGAACGCTCATAGAAAGAGAGGATTCTGAGTTTTGAACACTCACAGGAATGTCAGGATCAGGGTGCTTTCCCACAGAGTTATTTGTGTGCTCTGACAAGAGGCTTGTGAGACACTACCTGAGCTCTGTGTAACCTCTTTAGCTCCTCTTGCTTGGCTTGTCTGCGGGCAGCTTTCTGTACTCGCCGCGTCAGCTTGGCGTTCAGCTCCTCCTCTGTGTAGGCCCTCTGAAGGAAGGAAAAACAGCAGCAGATCTTATTTACACGCTCAGAGATATGAGGGCAGGGATGACCATTTTCTCTTCCAAAAATCTCAGAAGGGAGGTGTTCTGTCTTTGCCATGGCTGTGTCAAAAGTCAAGCTTCTGTAGGCAAAGGTGTTCACAGTGCAGTGAGCAACAATTTCAGGATCAAATCAGGAGTGAAGAAGCATTTAAGCCAGCTGCAAAGCTGTGATTTTATATGACATCCCACCCCTGCTTTCCACTGCTACATGAAACCTCTTCCCAAAGATCACAGCAGTTTTTATTCTCAGTAATTTTTATTTCTCAATGAATTTAGCCAAATGGATTTGGATAAATCAACAAGTACCATATAGAGAGTTCATCTTGATAGGGGTCCCCTTGATTTCATTTTACAAGAGGGTAAAGGCTTGTCTACGTGAACAGTTACAGCAGTGTAAGCTAAGAAATTACTACAGACTAATGTAGAATATTGCACCACCAGAAGTCATCCAAAAGGGGAAAAGCTATGCTTCTAGAAAGAGAAGGGAATTTCCTTTCTTTTCTGTCAGTAAAACTAGTTTGGGAATATGTCTTTATAACATTACTGACATTTGATTTAGGATCTTACCAGATACACTAGTTGGATATATCATAGCCCAGAAAGGCTTTCTCTCAAAGAGGTTTAAGAGTGTAAAAAAATTGGACAACTGCACTAAGCAAACTGCAGGGAAGAAAAAGCCTCTTTTCTCATGTACATGCATGTACGCTTTAAGGGACTGCTGTAAATGCGTTTTCCACTTCTGGAAAGGGATCTTCTCTGTGGACAGTCAACTTCAACAACAGAATGTTATGCCAGACCACCCTGACATGTCCTTGCTCTAGTTACTATACTGCCACATTGGTCAGCCTACCTCTGTTGGTGGTTTTCAGTGAACAGAGTTTAAGACAGGATCACAGCTTAAATAAAAATCCCTCAGGTAGGTCATTGGCAAATACCACTTTTAAAGTTTGGAAAAGCTCACATTTTCTTTTTTGAAAACACAAATCCACAATGGTACTCAAATTAGAAGGTAAAGTGACAGAGCACATGACCTTTCTTATCCCGTGTAACACTGTTGTGACTGCAAAGACAAGACAATAAGAATTTCAGAAAGCAGCAACTTCTGCCTTGATTTTAGCTTCACACAGAATTTCATTACGATTTGAGCCAACTCAGCAATTTTGAAAGCTGCTGATTGAAGTGCGATGATTCATTTGAACTCCCATCCCAAGTATGATAAAAATAAGAATATGCCACCATATTTAAGTGCCTTGAAAACCAATTTGCTCTGAAGCTCACAGACCATCCACATCACTGTACAGTGGTGCACTGATAAACACATGCATCCCAACCAGACATTTTGGAGCTTGATGCATTATTTTTTTTTTTGGGGGAGACATCCTCTACAAAGAATTTGCTGCCCATGTCTGCTAACATCTCAGGCATGCACAGTCAGTGTTGATGTTAGTGCACATGTGGTGGGGAGCTATGGATTCAATGGGTTAATGTACAGGGGGACATGCAATTCAACAATGGCCAGCTAGTGGGAATGGAGACACTACCTTTGACGAGTATGATCTCTTGAATGCCAAGGCGTGTGGTACATAGATCGACTTTAGAGGGGGGGATGGTAAAGGGAGAAAAATAAAAAACAAAAAAAAACAAACGCACAAAATGAAGCAAAATCAGTTCAACATCGAAAACAGATGCACAGTAATCAAACAAAGTGGTTTTTACACGAGACGAAATGGTGCAAATGCTGAATGCGACCCAGACTGAAGAAGCACAATGGAACCTCTGGCCACCAGATCAAGTTTCTAGCACTTTCCTAAGGTGACTGATTTTGCAGCCTCCTTGAAGATACAGTCCACTTGGAAATACCTTTTTCTAGAAGAATTCTTTGGCCTTTGTCTACCTGTATGACTATGAAATTCTGGCTTAAGATTTGGAATAATGGCTTATTTCTGGATCACATTTGGTTTGAACTGGCTAGGCCAACCATGTATTATTAACTCTGTCACACAACTCTCCATTTCTATTCTGACTTGCACAACAACTCTCCTAGGAGTTGTGTTTATTTCATAGGTTTAAATTATCTTTATTTCATAGAAATTATAATTGACATTTAACCAACATCATAAATCTTATTCAGTGGTTCATGAACTAAGAAACATCAGATGGGCCCAGAGTGGGTTATGTGTCCTGCAATAATGGAACCTCCTTGGCTAAAAGGAGAGCCTCCAAAGATCTTGAGGGGCCAAAATTGGAAGGGGAAAGGAGCAGGAAAAGGAGGGAGAAATCACTACTTACTTTAACCAAGGACATTCTATGCTACCCCGTACCCAAATATAAGGCAAGTAAAGCACTTAGCTTTATTTGCTAAGAAGAAAGGTCAATTTCCCTTCATGTCATGAAGTCCAATAAGGCATTGTGCCACTCTGGGCAAACAGACAGCATTTTGCACTCTCACATTCAAATAACTAAAACCAGTCACAAATGAGAAGCCAGAGAACTACACCAACGTGTCTGCAGGCTCCAGGAAAAAGCAAGCTACCTGTGGTGGTGAACACCTGAGGACAACACCACAAGTGTACAGGAGCAATGACAAACACATACACGGTGACAATACACCTACAGACACAACACCCACGGGGCTAGGAAATCTTTACAAGATGCTTCTCTTGAAAGACACCACGTGAAACAACACTGAATTAATTCACTGCTGATCACAAAGAACAGGCTAGACAGAGCAGGCTGTCTGGGAAGCAAGCTCGCTACGTTACCAAAAAAGCAGCACGGACAGGATCTCAGTTTGGAGAAGGGGGTTCACATAAAAGTTAAGTAGCACACAGTAAGTCAGCTCTTACCCATATAAAGTAGCAGGCAGGTTATAACTTAAAAAATACAACCCCCACCCCAAACCAGTACAAACCCAGCTTTGTCAGACTCGAAGTTTGGCTACATTTTCTTTTGACAGCAAGGCATTCCAGTATTTGCATGTATATTCTACATCCTTGGATAGGATGCAACAAAATGAGGCAAGTCAAGTTTTCAGATCCATATCCTCTAAATATTCTCAAAACTATTCTTAAGAAAACAGGCAGATGCTGAGTAAATAATTCTTAATGTAACTTCAGCAACAGCAAATGAGAAAGCAGGACACTACCACCACACCCTTGGCAGAGCTTGTTGAGACATTTACAGTAGGAGGATTCCAGGCATCTGCCACTGTCACCCATCATCTCCTCCTGTGCTTGGAAATGTGATCTTTCTTTCTGCAAAAGCCATTTTAAATAGTAGTGGCCCAGCATAGAAAAAAAAAGACCATCAAGGCAGACCAAAACCTTTGTAACTCTTATCTGAACCCCAGGTATTGGGTATCTGTCCTCTGCTGGCCCCAGGTACCTCATTCTTCTGCATCTCTTGGAAAATGCAGAATTTCTCATGAAACGCCTTGAGGGCATGCAAGGGGGAATGGAAGGGGGAAGAGAAAAAAGGGAATAAAATAAAAACAAAATAATCTTCCTCTCAGATGAGATCTAGACCAACTAGGGAAAGAGATTAAAAGAGAGATAAGTAAATACAGAAAATTCCTATTTAGTTCATCAATTTCTTCCACCAGCCTTAAATTCATTCATTAGCTATTCTAGTTCATTCTATTATATATTCTTAAAAGCATTTCACGTGACACTTCGATTTGCAATACTTCCACACCTTTGCCATCTCAGCCAAGGATCAGCTTGGCATCTGAGACTGATTTGTGCTCGTGGGATGACAGGTTTGAGACAGGAGGCACGGGGCACTGTGCCTGTGACACTTCCCTCCCAGAGGCTCTTTCCTCCTTGAGCTTTTTAAACATTGTGTACCAGGCACCACCAGGAAAGAACAGTGGGAGCACAGTTTTCATTCTGGCGTACCAGAAGAGCCTTAGTGTTCTGTGGGGTCAATAAAATCTCTACGTATTCCTCCAAACCTTGCCAATTCTGTCTAGCAGAGCTTAGAGGCTCCCAGGAATGAAAGCAGGATTCTTCATTACTATGATCAAAAAGTTCCTTATATTATTCACTTGTTTTTGTATTAATAGTGACATTCTGAAGTCCAATCAAATAGTTTAAAAACAACAAGCTTTGAAACTTTGCTTTCACCATACATTTTCCACATAAAAATTAAACTAAATCCTTATACTAGAGCAGATTTTGGCTTCTTCATGGATCTGCTTAGTGGAGTGCCATGGGATAAAGCCCTGGAGAGAGGAGGGGCCCAGGGAAGCTGGTTAACATTCCAGGGTTGCCTCCTCCAACATTAGAGGCAATGCACCCTCATAAAGAGGAAGTCAGGCAAAAATGCTGGGAGGTCTGTGTGGATGAACAAGGGGCTCCTGGACCAACTCAAACAGATAAAGGAAGTCTACAGAGGGTGGAAGCAAGGCAGGTAGCCTGGAAGGAATTCAGAGAAATTCTCCAAGCAGACAGGGATCAGGTGAGGAGAGCCAAGGCCCTGACAATTTAATCCACCCAGGGACATCAATGGCAACAAGGAAAGCTTCTACAGGTATGTCAGTGACAGAGGACTCTTTATGGGCCCTCTCCAGAAGGAAACTGGAAACCTGGTTATCCAGGATATGGAAAAGGCTGAGGTACTCTAACTTTGCCTTGATTTTCACCAGCAAGTGGCTCCAGCTACACCATGCCAGTTGCAGAAGGGGTTTGGAGAAAGAAGAACTGCCCGTGTAGGAGAAAGTCACATTTGAGAACATCTGAGGCACGCAGAGCTGCACAGGCTCTGAGGGAATTGGCAGAGAAAGGGCCTAAGCCACCATCCATTGTCTTTGAGAAGCTGTGGCAGTCTGGTGGAGTTCCCACTGACTAGAAAAATGGGAAACAAAATAACACTTTCAAAAAGGGGAAAAAGGAATACCCAGGAGCCTACAGGCCAGTGCCCAGTAAAGTAATGAGACAGTGAGACAATGGATCCTTCTTAAAATAACAGTGGAGAGTAGCTTGTCATCATAAAAACAAGTGGAACCGTCTTATTTTAAACAGGACACTCAGCTGACTTACAGGAAAACCTGCTCCATGGGAGAAAGAGTAAAAACCAACAACATTAATCATCTAAGTCTCTGATGTGATTCTCTGAGTCTGTGAGCTGAGCGGTGCTAGATCCATCTAAAATGCATTTCCCACCTACGTACCTCTCGTTTGGATTTCTGGGAGGAGCGTTCCAGAATATCGTCACTGGAGAGGTCGGAGTCCTCTGAGAAACTCAGGTGCTGACGGAGCTGTAAATCTGTGAAGTTGGGAATAAAAAAGGCAACTTAGAGAAGTGGTAACGATCCTTCCTTGTAAACTCTTCAGAGCTCCCTTGTGGGTTTGTTTGATTGAGCACCAAAAATACTCAGTCCTTTTATGCCAGCGTTGGTTGTTTTGCCTGTGAGGGATCAAAGAAGCCCTGCTCCACAAAATGACCAGCATGAGTTTGAGCTGCTCTAAGAGAGCATCACTTTCTTCAAATGCTCTTAGAAATAATGGCCATGGTTCTTTTTTTGTGCTGTATCGATGCTCTTAGGACGGATGCAGCACTTGGAATGACAGCAGCTGGCTCTATTTTTTGGGCCGTTTGTACAATGCCAGAGAAATGTAACATGTTTGCCTTCAATCCCATTGATGGGTAAGTTCTTTACCGTATCCCAATTTGCCATTAACCATCTCTGCCTGCAACTGTAGAGGTTTTTCACTTTTTTCATCTTTTCACTGCACGTGAAAGATTTACAGGAGGCTGCCAGACGCCTCCTTCAGAGTTCAGCAGACAGCCACAGAATTACTGAGAACAGGAATAACAGCATCTCTGCAGTCTTCAGCTTCCAAGGGGCCAGGTGGAAAGAAAGAAAAGACCCTGGGCCCAAGAAAAGATGAAGAACAGATTTAAAGTAGGGATGAAATGTCACAAATTCCAACAAATAATGCTTATTTCTCAATTCTAAGACATAAAACAGACGTGCCTTGTACGTACCGAGAGTTAAGCATTTTTAGTTAGGGTTCCATTTTTTTTCCAGTGGATTCTGTCAATATGCAGCTGCACAAATCTAGTCCCTAGCACTTACCCCACTCCGCCCACCTGACACTGGGGAGCAGCAGCATTCAGCACAGCAGTTGAATGACAAAGCAAACCAAAATTACTTTCAAGAATACCTTGGAAAAGTAGGAAAAGTGCACAGTGCAGAGGCACTTATCTGTTATACCTGCAGCTGTAATCAGTGGAGAGGGTTTGTGCTTGCCAGAATCCACAGTGGCATTACTTGAGGGAGTACTGGGGCAGGATTTCTCATCAGCCTTTTTCTTCTTGTCTTTCTTATAGCCAGAGAAAACGGATTTCCATAACGACCTAGGCTTTGTTGCTTCCTCTGTCCCACCACTAGATTTGTCAGAAAGTCTGCTATCATTTTTGGATTTCTTCTCCTTTTTGTTCTTACGAGGGGAGAAGAGGGAACTCCTTTTCTTACTCTTCCCACTGGAGCCTTCCGAAGAGCTGACAGACCCTTCAGGCCCAGCCACATCAGCGGGAGGAGTGGAGTACTTCTCAGTAGCAGAATGATGTTTTCGTACGGATCCCTCTGCTAATTTCAAGGCCAAATGCTTTGGAGAGTCATAAAACAACTCTTTGGTCTTCAAGGGCATAGAAGATGCCTTTCGTGCCTTCGTAGCAGCAGCAGCAGCCATCTCCATATCTTTCATCTTACACAACTGTTTAGCCATGGCATCGCGTAGTGCTGGGCTCTTGACAGACTTCTCTCTGGCTCTCATTCTTTCTTCAGCAAGCTCCTTGGCCTCCACAGAAATGTCAGGGAACACTCTCTTCTTCTGGTGAACTCCTCCTTCCATCGAGGGCGGACCACCGTTTTCTTTGACCAAGGGCAGAAGACGTGGCTTCTCCGGCCTCGGCCTACTGGTCGGAGGCGTGTAGAACTTCTCCTGAAGGCTCGAGTCCTCCGTCCTGTCGTCGTACGTGTCTTCCACGTCATCAGCAAAGGGGATTTCATCCACGCTCTCCGCGAACGACTTCCGCACCTCCTCCCTCCTGGCCGGGGGGGACTCCCTGGCAGGAGGGGCTGGCTCCTGGCGTCGGGGGACAGGAGGCGTCGATGCTGGTGTTGGAGGCGACCTGGCTTCCACCTCGTTCTGCCAGAGCGCCTGGTACCTCTTCCTACGCAGCGTGGCGGGCTCCTCGTTCTGAGGAGGCGGCGGGGGCGGGCTCGAGGGGGGAGTCAGCATGGTGGAGTCCGAGGTGTTGAAGCTCTGGCTAGCCATGGTTCTCATGTTAGACGAGCTCTCCTGAAGGCCGAGCCCGGAGCTGCTGGACACATCGCCCCGTACTTCACTGGAAATCTTCAGCTCTTTTTCCGACGGAGACTTCGGAGTGAGCAGAGAAATCGGCTCGTTTTCTAACTTGGACAGTCCCTGTCTTCTTGGGGCAGGCTGGGGTTTCACAGGATGGATCCTTTCCTCCCCTGAAATATTCCTGCTGTTGAAAGTCTTCTGGGGAGGTGTCTCCAGAGCAGACACAGTGAAGTTGCTCTCGGAGCGTTTGTTCCTGTCCACGGGGGTGAGCCCTAAGCTCCTCCGGATTTCAGCACTCTTCATCCAGAACTCCTCCACAAGGCTGCTCCGTTTCAGGGCTTCTTCTGCACTAGTAGGGCTCCCCAGTTTTTCCACCTCACCATCCTGGCCCCTGAGGGCCAATTTGGCTAAAGGAGTAGATGTTAAGGCTGGGACAGGCTGGAAACACACTGGAGGCTCCACTGGGGATGGAATGGATGTTTCAGCAGAAGGCAAAGGCTGGGAACAGATAGGCATTTGAGCAGATACTGGGGGTGAGGCCAGTGCTGCTGCTGCTGCTGCTGGCTGAGACTCTGCTGGTGATGGGGGTGCAATGGCTTCTGGCGATGCAACCGGCTGGGACAGCACTGGAGACGGTGGCACCAAAGGGCTCTTAACTTTCCTGTCTTTGGGAATTTCATCCTTTGGTCTTTCCTCAAGAATGAAAGGCTCAGGAAAAAAGCGTGGCTCTGGGGATTTTATTGCACGGCATACTCCAGCCAGGGGATCTTCTACATCCTACAGAAAAATGAAAAGGGGGAAATGTTAATACTCATTGGGCACACGGAAATACAATTCTTTTTTTTCTTTTTTTTAAACAAAGCTAGAAATAAGGAAACAATCCAAGTATCAAAATACTAATTTAATGTCCTAATGTCTGCCTGCTAAACATGAACTCTGTCTGAAGAGAATATACATTTTATTTTAAACCTAAATGAAGTCAGATTTCAAGATCGACATAAACCTTAGAGACGGGAAAGAAGGAGATCCCACTGCTGTCAGTCCTCATTAGTTTATCCAACAAACTGTTTTATTGAACTACAGGTGCTAAGTAGAAAATGTCAAAGACTCCCTTTCTTACCTCTGTTTGTTTTGCTTTGGGACTAGCAGCTGGAGACAGAGGAAGAACACTGTCACTACAGGGCTGGATAGGGATGGATGGCTTGCATAGATCTAGGGAAAGGAAAAAACATTCCAAAAATACATAAACCATTAATATTCTACCTTATTTTTAATGTTATACACAAAAAGTAGTGACCAATTTCTCAGTTTTTTTACAAATTTTAGATTGGACATCTAGAACGTAACAAAAAATTCCGACTGTCCAAAATGGCACAATATTTAAAAAAAACACTTTTACAAGAATAAACAGAAGGGTTCTCACATTTTACAAAGCTGTAATTACTGGATTCAGAACATTCTTCTCAAAATGTTAATGCAAGCAACAGACCTTGCCACTGAGAGCAGTCAGATGGCTCAAATCCAAGAGACTCTCTTCTCCTAAATCCCATAAGTGTATATCTCAAAAGCAATTAACATCATTCAAACACTGAAGAGAGAGTGATTACCTTCGGTCACACTGCCAGAAGCCCTTTCTGCTTCTTCTTCATCTTCTTCATCCTCAGAGACTTTGAGTTCTGGCCCTCCTGCGCCACCCTGACGTAAGCGAAACTCCGCTTCTGCATCAGAGGCGATGTCTGATCACGGGTGGGAAAAACCAAGAGAACTTGGATACAAGCCCATCAGGACATAACACTTTCTACTCACAAGGTGCTAACCACTTCCACAACCCGAACACTTCAATGTTCACTCCTTCCTTGGTGTGATAATTAGTCATTTAAGCAGTAAATGTAAGCAGTAAATGATTGGACTGTTAGTACAAAGAGTTAAATCAGTAACTGAAGTCCGGCCTTATCAGTTCTCTGGAAAATTTTCCATTAATTCTGCCATATGCAGGTAATTTTACAATAGCAAGGGAAGGATTCTGACATAGTATTATGGAGCTTTCACACATATAATTATATTTCTGTTATTCATCAGGATGAGTATTGAATACAGATACGAGACATGTGGTGAGAAGACACGAGAAATTCATTACACAATCCAGGACACTGAGGTTCTTCTCTTTCTTTTTGTCCCTCACTCCTGCCTCCCTCTCAAACACTTGAAACAAGCTCCCACACCTCTAAAAAACAAGGCCAGGTTTAAGCAACCCCCATGCAAAACGTTCAATGAACAACACAGCTCTGTTCACACGAGAGGTTTAAAGGCTGCACAGTGGTACCCTACCATCGTCCAGCTCTGCACCCGTGTCTCCCTCTTCACCTGCCTGCCCTTCTGTGTCTGCAGGCTCTGTGCCCAGCTCATCCTCCACATCATCCACCTCACATGGAGCTAGAATATATTCAAATATTGAGGGGAAAAAAAGAAAAAGAAAAGAAAAACACTTCACAGTGAAAGAGCTCTATATTGAACTGTACCAACAGTTTATACTGGAGATGTTTATCAGTTACTGTCAAAACAAGAAAGCCTGAAATGTGTCACCTGGAGAAACACCTATGGTGAAGTGACACTTCCAGACTCCAGCGAATCAAGGAATGCTTGCCCTTGGGGAGTCTCCAAGGCACTTGCAGTGAAAGCTGCCAGGGCTTTTCTGAGCAACGGGCATTGTGGAAAATTAAATGGGAAAGGGACTGGGAGGACATCAAACCACAATAAAGGTTACTGTTCTTCCAGGAAGATTTTGGTTTTTTTCTTTACCACAACAGAACAGTTACCACGACTCGGGAGCAGATGTGTATTAGGTCAAAACTGAAACATCATAATTAACCAGGACTGTTCATCTTGAAATTGGCTTTGAGGGTCTAAGTCAAAGACAGAGTCTAGGTATGGGATTGACCATTATTACACTTGGAAACTGTTTAACTCTGTGCAGCTACAGCAGTCTTTGGTAATAAGATCTAGGAGAATGCATATGCTGTACAACCAACTAGTGCACAAATTGAGACACTTTAAAGTAATTAAGATTACATGTATAAAACCCTTTTTCTGTTATAGATCATTAATTGAGACACTTTTAAGTAATTTGAATTACATATTCAAAATGGTTTTGTTTCTCTTTTTTCCATTTACAGACCACAATTTGATTTGCTGGGTCAGAAAAAAGAAAAAGTTCTTGAATTTTTAACTCTGAAAACTATGACATCTGACATTACTGCTTTTGACAGGGTTTAATTACAGAAGGAGAGACAAGACCAAAGTGTGGAGTATAAATCTTATTATTAAATGATACTTATAAAAAACCCAACTGTGCAATGGATGATTTGCTGCTTTTTTTGGATAAACATTTCCATTAAACATAATTTAAATATTTTTAAAAAAAATTTCCTGACCCTTTTTATCTACTAGTGACGATGTGGCTGGTGAAACTATTGATATCATTGCTTTGTTAATTAAGACAATCTTGAAATCTTGAAAGCAAACTAACTCTCCCTAAATTGAGGTCTTGCAGCCTCTCCTTTAATACAGGTTTTTGCTTATTTCAAAAGCCAGCCTACAGCAGGCGGTTTGACTTCTTCCTTCAACCTGAGAATTTCCTTTTTTCCGTGCTCTGTAGTATTATTCACACAGACAAATGTATGGATTAGTTTCTTTTCTGTCAGCTACTGTGAAAAGGCAGTTCCACTCATGTGCAATAAAGTACTGGCATATTCCTTCACATCAGAGAATTATCAGATCCAGACCATGTCAAGCACAGGAAAACTGAATCGTGTGGCAAAGGCTGGACTGCCCACAGGAGCATTTATAAATCTACTGAACAAAACCAAACCGTGTCCCAGTCTGATTGTTGCTCAGATATGCAGTAGCTTAATGTTATTTTGGAAATGATAAATGTCATGGAATGGTTTTATGGTAACAGCAAATGTCAGTAACCTTAATCAAAACTTGCAGTAAAAATGACTGATGTTAAGAATATCTGAATCCACTACGTATGTGTGGGTCTTCAGATGCAGAAACCATGAATGGACGTGACACAGGCAGATTGTGTTGGAGAGAGAGAGAGAGAGGAGAAAATCAGGTTTTAAATAGGTTGGTACAATAAAACTCAAGGGAAAATGAGAGATGCATCGATAAGTAACAACTTGGTGCAAGGGTGGCTCCCGTTCTGAGGGACACGGGAAGCTTGCAGGTGGCTGGTTATATGGTACATCTACTGTGCATATACATATATGCAGTTAGGATAAGGAGCAAGAGGCCAAAAGCTGTCACACAGCAACTCACAAGTTACACACTACGGCAGCCAGAAACTGGGATCAGCACTCGGTTCGTATTAGCTGGCAGCTGTGAGCAGCCTGCACCTTGGAAACGCTGCCGACTCGCCAAAGCAGCGGCAGAAGCGAAGTTTAAAAGGCAAGCTGGCTATTCTGATGTGCCAAAGCAACTCAGCTGTAGATCTCCACTAATTTAGACACCTTCACAGCTTCACACAATGCGTGCCCTGTCATCCCAGAATCTTCAGGTTCATCGGTTTCTAAGAGCTTAGAGGACCACGTCCAAAAAAATAAAAAAAAAATTAAAAATCAGCTGAGCTCTACCATCCTTCAACATCCCTGAGGCTTTCCAGAATAATGTGAACGCCAGGTCACAAGAGATACAACAACCACCACTATTCCTCAAGATCTTAGCTTCGACTTGCTCTTCCTCTCCTGTTTTCCTCACTGCTTTGCAGTTGCTACAGAGAAGTGCGATTGCTTTCAGCACTCCCTGCCACTTAACCTTCCAACTGCAAGAAAGCCCCGGTGTTCTTTCAGTCTAAGGAAAACTGGCTCCATCTTCAAGTCGGGAAGCGCTCAGCTGCTGCCAGGGTAAGCTGTCCTTGGCCTGCCTTCAGAGGGTTACCACGAGGGTGGAGTTCATGCGAGAAGGGGCTGCCTGAGCGAGGCAC
Source organism: Regulus satrapa (assembly GCA_013396955.1). Taxonomy (NCBI): domain Eukaryota; kingdom Metazoa; phylum Chordata; class Aves; order Passeriformes; family Regulidae; genus Regulus; species Regulus satrapa. Next base: position 713,104 of record VWZN01020903.1, on the reverse strand, counting down.
ACATGCACACCCCCGACCCCTCCCTCCACCTCCACTCATGCAAGTAGCGACAGGGCCGTAAGTTCCAGGGTTAAAGTACCAGCTCAGCTGCTGAAGGCATGGAGAAGAGACTGAAGGGCAGGGTTATTGTGCATTGGAATACATAGAACATCACCAAACTACCTCCGGGCACCGTCTCCAGCCACGCCTGTACCGCCTCATGGCGTACGGAGGGAAGGTCGGATGCTGAATTTAAAAAACAATAAATGGTAAGAAGTCAAAATTAGACCATCAGGCAGCGTCTAAAACAGAAGAGTGAGAGAAGAGGGAAATGTTCTCAGTAACAAATAAAGGAATTAAACCTATGAAATTTTAAAAGACCGATTCCAGGCTTGAGAATGAAATCAAGATAGCACACAAATGCCAGGGGCCTTATCTGTAAGGTTAGAGGAAATATGTGATGCACAGGGAAAAGAAAACCACATCTGACCAGCAGGCTGCTGCTACTGTGCTCCCCTTAGAACGCTGCAGAGGAGGGAAACGGAGAGAGGGAAGAGCTGAGCAATGAGAGAGGGGTCCCAGGTGTCCCAGAACCTGCAGTGCCCAGCAGATGAAGAGCTCCCAAAGCAGAGTGAGAGGGACCTCTGGGAACGGAGACAATCAGCCAAATAAACCTTAGCACTGCTGCTGCCAATGGGCTCTCCAAACACCTCGGATCACAGAACACAGCCCCTCACTCAGGAATAAGCTGTCTGTGGAACTCAGGTTGAAAACTTAAGAGTGTGTCAACAAAAAGCCTCTTAAATACCCAAACTACTGATAATACCTGCACTCAACTCTACCATATGACAAAGCAACAGAAGCAGATAATCATAAATCAGGATAGTCCTAGCTAGGCTCAGCTTCAGGGGACAGAAAGGAAATACTCCCCTCCCTCCCCAAAGAATTTGGAAAGATCACAGAATCAATTCTGGAAGCATCACCCATTGCTGGCAACTGTAATAGTACCCACAGAAAAGCAAGGATTTTAGAATACAAATTAAAATAAAAATTTGAAAACTAGAGTGACACAGACCCTGAGCAGAAGCACAAGTAACTGTAATTGTTGTCAACTTCAGAAACTGTGTTAACAGTTTTTTACTTAATGCTTTTAAAACATTAATTAACCACTCTAGCAATACAGAAAGTTACAGAAAGTTGAACACAGCTTAATTTCTGTTGCTGCAATGGGAACAAAATACCCATCTCTTATTTGTAGGGAGCTGATTTTGCATCAGAAAACCCCAGGGCATTCTCCAAACTGCAAATGGAAAGTATGGCCAAACTGATCTGGAATTGTGTATTAAGCTCGACCAGGATTTCAAAAGCTCCTATACCATATATCTAAAACTGTAAGGAAAAGATAATTATCATGAATGGAAGAGAATCAAGTATCATGAGGTAGAGCTTCAGATTTTTAAGCTAATTTCATTTTTTCTGTGAAAGACCCTTCTCACAGCAGATAATACTCCCTCTACAGTTCTGTCACCATGGTTGCAGACTGAGAGAAGAGCATCACCTGCATGGTGAACTTTGACCTAGGCCCACAGATAAAGCACTTACAGCTTAATTACCTTAAGACACGCTGTAACACAGCCCTAGAACAAGGTCAGCAGGGACTGCTGGAAGGGGCTCACACGAGATATAGACTATCAGCATTCTCCCCCTCCAAAGTTTTCCTCTGAGTAACTTCCAATGGTCACACCTCACATTAGAGGTAGATGTACTCTCAAATCTTCAACACAAGGAGTCATCAAACCCCCTCACTCACAAGCCCTTTGATCCTATCATTCCCTGCTAACACCAGATGCAGTTACACACTTGGAAAAGAAGCAGCAGAGAAATACACTCAATACAGAAGCTGACCCTGCTCAATTTTTGCTCTAGTAGCTACACAAAACAGCCCTTCTGCTCTCCCTAAAAAGTGTAAGAGTCCTCATTGCCACAAAAATCACGAGATCACAACTGTTAGCATCCCTAGTCAGTTACAGAGAGCTGATTGCCAGCACTACCAAATTGTGTGTGGTGAGGAAAAACGCTATGGAGTCAAAGCAGGCAGACAAACAGGTCAGAATTCACACTGTCACGGAGCTGAGAAAGCAGCAATTTTAAACAGACACTGACCTGAAAAGCAAAATGTAATAATATAGTATAATAATAATAATAATGTACGTGTAAAAATAACCAAGTGTAATTTCAGTGCAATTTGAAAGCAGTTCCTTTCAATCACTGCTGCCCCTGCTGAAGTCACTGCTCTTGAAGAGCACAGAAGCAACAGAGTTAAACAGCTGCAACCGTGATCCAAGAACTGATGGTGTGGGGCTCGGGGGAGATTACCTCTGGAGGTGGAGGACTTTGAGGCAGAGACCATTTTTTCCTCCTCCTCTTTCTCACGGATGTGTGTCCAGTGCACATCTGCCAGGATCTCCAGAGGATCAACCGGATTTACAATCTGCTGCAGCCTAAGGTTTCCAGCTAGCAGGAGGAGGGCGCGGCATAACAGGTTGGAGGCAAGGGTGTATGAAGGGCAGGGAGGAAAAGACGGGAGAACGGTGGAAAGGAAAGGTAGCACATCATAGGAGAAGGAAATAAGAAAAGAAAATATTATTGGCTAAGGTCAGTTTGCAAGGCAGACAGGAAAAAAAAACTCAGCACCGTTAGCGCACGCATACAACCGACAGAGCGCTCCTCACGCCTCCCATCCAAGCTGGGGAAGGCCATTCCAAAGGCAGAGGGGGGCCATTAAAAAACACTGTCAGACATCGTGTCTATTGCAAGCTTCACCGTAATGAGAGATTTTCTCTGGGTGTTCGACAGCGTGGGGTATGTAAATACCAATTTAGCAGAAATTTCCAGCTCCTTCAGCCTATTCGTTATGATTACTGCCAAAGACGTCTTGCTGTTAAAGGTGAGGGATGATCTCCATCTGATTGATGCACAAAAGGTTTTTCCTTCCCTACTGTTGGGTCAGGCACTTCTTTCTAGCCTGGGTACACACTTCGAGAGTTAAATAATATGATGGATCTCAGAGTCTCATGTGTATGTGTGTGTGCACACATGGGCACATGCTAATTTTAGCACTTAAACTACCACTTGGTTTACTCCTAGCTCTCTTGTACTGACTTGCTCAAAGGGAGAAATTTTGTTTCTGAAGGATAACAGCATTTTGGCTGTGACTTAACAGCTCCCCAGAAGGGAATTCCTGTCGCACAAATGATTCTGTTTAAGAGAAACTGCATTATTCCTCAATCACTTGCCAACACAAAGCTCAGCTACTTATGGGATGTCAAAGAGAACAAGGGGCACCACAAGCAATTGATGAGGCTGTTTAACTTTGGCAGAACACCTGCCTTGGGAGCACTTACTCTGAGGTATTAAATTTCTAGACCCTGTCTCTACTGCTGTCTGCTCTGGTTCTGTAACCCAGGATTAATTTATCCCTAACAAATCAGCTGGTTCTGCAGGGGACAGGTGCGCACCTGTACACTGTCTGCAGGAGCCGTCTTCAAAATCAAATGTCTCAACCTGAAAGGAAAATGCCCACTTCATAAAGTAGGAAGTCATTTTCCACAACAAGTGGATTAGCACTGAGTAGCAGCAGTTTAGAACCTCAAAAGCAGTTAGATTTTCATATGGTGCTCTAGTGTTTGAAGGAAACAGGACACATTAGCAGCACTTAGAGCTTGCACTCATTATTTCCCGCTGTCTCATTTTAACGAGTTCCTCTCTACCAGCCATGTTTTGCCCAGACACGACAAAGTGTTTGGGAGTTCTGTTTCAGGAATGACTACGTTCGAGATTTGGCATTAAAACCGCAGAAGAAACAGGCAGAAGGAACTGCAGGAAGGACAGAATCAGCAGATGGTCATTAAAGGGAAACGGGCTCAGAGGCACAAACCCAAACGCAGAGCAGGATTCCCAACGTAGCCAAGTATTCCGCAGCTCTATGCCTCTGTTGCCTCACCAGAGAGTTTTGGCATCAATCAGCACAGCCCCGTGGGCTACCAGAGGCACTGGCCACGCTGCAGGGACAGGAACCTGGGCTGTTCTCACTCCGCACCAAAGCACTCGCATGCAGGCCCCAGGATGAGTCGAGTTAGCGTTTGCACTGCCACGCAAAGGTTTGTGTTAAAAGGTTTAGGTTTGCCAGCAACGGCTGAGAAGTACAGAGTCACTCAGCAAGGCTCAGAAAGAGCAGGTCCCACATGATCTGCATGTTTTAAAGTGGATTGCTCGGGGATTTAGATCGCTGTAACACACACAGCTTTAGTTTCTCCGCAAGCCTCTGGACAGAGGCCTGAGCCTGTCCCATCCCTCTCGCCTTCTCCAATAAATAATGAGCAGCACAGCCAGACGTGAAGGGCTGCTGCTTGGCTTCCAGGCAAAACTAACACTTCTTTAATGTCTAAGTGCTTGAGCATTTCAAACAACACCTGGCACGGCCTTTCCTCAGGACTGCCTGCTAAGCTTTGCAGGAAGCTGAACATTAATTGCACCTCGATTTGGAATGGTACCTTTCCTCCATTTCCACTGCAGCACCCGCCAACACTTCATAAGCTGTGGGCAGGCTCAATGTTTTCACTGTTATTGGCTCAATGTTTTCAATTTATTGGAGCAAGGGGTCACCTGTAAACCAGCTCCTTTTAAGAGCCAGGTCTGAAGCACCCTAGCAACTGCAACAGGGTGAACTTCTTCAGGTATGCCCCTTCAGCCACCTTACTAATATTTCTCATTCTTATCACAGAAAATTAAATGGCAAAAATATTGTAATGCTTCTTCCATTTTTTTTTTCTTGGAAGCTAAGCTACTGTTATTACAACCATGAACTGTAAAATATGCAGTTTGACAACTGCACATGTCCCCTTACATGCAGGAAGGTGCTTGGATTTTCCTCATATATTCAGGCTCTAATGAACCACCTTGAGGGAATACAAGATTAACAAAATATCGGGACCAAGTGTTACAAAAAAACAAGTATCAAAAATAAACTGCAAGAGAATGCATCATGGAAAATGACACAAACAGTTAGATTTGAATGTCTGATTAATTTTATGAGCATTATGTAACTGTTTGAAGAATCTTGAGGGATTGCTGTAGCTTGATTAGTTTCCTTCCAGACTCTCCCCACAGACAGACACACACAGAGGACAACAAAAAAAGCAAATTTGCTGACACAAGCAGTCTAAAGGCAGCACTTCTGATGTGTCCCATGTGTCTGAGATAATGCACAGGTGCAAGTAGTCTGCACATATAGAACAAATCCAATACTCATTACCTGGAAGTCACTGTTCCTGCAAATTACAGCAGCAAATTGTCCAGGTTTCCTAGAAAATCTGAGGTACTTGGCAGCTTGATCATCTTTCTAAAACCAGTGGCAATGACAGATCTGATTTATAGCACTTGAACCAGGAGATGAACAAGGGCTGCAGAATCAGTTTTGAGGGAGCTGGTAACACAATTAAATAAAACACAGAAACTCTTCATGTGGGACCTGCTCTTTAATCTCTTCCCCGCTCCTGTGGGGAAGTGGAAGTGGAGATATTGTACGGGTACCTTTGGGTGTACCCGAGTCCTCTTCATCTGAGACACGCTGAAGCCAGAGGCCTTGCTGCAGCTCTCTCTCCCAAGGGTTATACTCCCCCTCTACAGCAGAGGGAGGCACACATCCACATTTAACACCAGACACGCGTGTACACACACAAGCCATGGAGAGAGGGAGAGAGAAAGAGAGAGGACAGCATCAGAAAGAGAGAGAGAGAGACTGCCTGGAAATGCTGTAACTCCCCTCGCTCCCGCTGCACTCCGAGCGCCTGACGGGAAAACTGCTCGAGTGAAACAACATCCAAGAACACCAATGCTCAGCAGACTGAACATACAACGTGCATGGAGCCTTGCTTATAAAGAAGTTTTGATTTCCACAGACTTCACACTCATGGACATTCAGCTCCTAAGTAGAAGAAGTAGCCAAGGAGCCTGCTGAGCTCATCAATGACATTGCCACTAAGGCTCAAAAAACTGGACCTCTGCTTGCAGTAGGCAGCCAAAGACCTTTACAAAAAAGCTCTTTGGAGTCTACAAGTCTCCTCAAAAAGGAAATGTGAGTATAAAGACAAAGACAAGAGCAGTGAGAAATTTGGCATGGCGGTGAAACACTGGAAACATGTTTATTCTGGGCACAAACTGCATTTTGATGACTGAGACACACACAAGGGGAAGGAGTCTTTCCCTAAGGTTTGCCACAGAAATCTTTCAAAGCTAAAATGGGAACTACCTGAACTCCCTTATTTCTCAAGGCCACCTTTTAACTTGGGAGAGCTACGAGCACCTTCTTGTGGAATGCTCTGCTGATAGTGACAGGGCACTACCCCTTAGTGAGACACTCTAAAACTGAAAACACTGCAACCACAATGCCTCCAGCTCCTGCTGTCAGAGAATAAAGGGCACATTCAAATCTAATTCCAAAAAATAATAAAATCCAACCATAAGCCAATACAGCAGCACAAGGCTGTGAATTGACATGTTGGCATGGTGTATGGGAAGCATATTGTGTTAGTACTAGTACTCTAAATTATCCTGTGGCAAAATCCTTCAGTATTCAGAATGAAGCACCTCGAACTTCGCTTGACAATAAGTCTCTCAAAAATCAGAGCAACAAAGAAGTGAAAGAAGAAGTTAAGTTTTCCAAGGCAAATCTTTCTTATTCTGCATGGCAAATACTCAACCCATTTTACTCCCTGCTGGCGAGCAGAAAGAAGGGACAAACCAAACTAACCTTCACTTGATTCCTCATCTTCCTCCTCTTCGTACTCCTCCTCATCATCATCGTATTTGTACTCAATCTCGTGGTTTTGCTCAGCCTCAATCTCCTCTTCACTCTTTCCCTTCAGGAGGGCATGGATACGCACGGCCTCCTTCCATGGCACACCACCCAAGTCTGAAGGGGGTTGCTGAGGCAGCAGTAATTCATCATCTTCCTCCTCATCTTCCTCCTCCATCTCAGATTCTGAACTACTGTAAGGTTTTAGGGGAGGGAAAAAAAAGTTATATTGCTAATAATACATAATAATAGTAAAGATTATGAAGTCAACCTTTTCTTGATCAGTTTTAGATCACTAACAAGTCATTTCAACACACATAAACCTAAAATATAACACTGATTTTCAGGTTCCAACGTTTCACAGGCCTTTTAGTGAAAGCATCACCTGTGGGCTGCAGTATGGTCCTTGCCCTGCTCCTTTTAAAGAAGGTGAGGCAGCAGAAAAGTGCCTGTGAAGCCAAGTCCAAATATTCGTGTGGCACTTATTGTTACAGTTTGAGACAATTGAATACAACAGAAAGAAACTATTTTCTTCAGATCACATTGCTCTGGATAACTTGGTGCAGGAGTTCTTCACAGTAACACATTGTAGAAGGCCACCTTTTTTGATACAGCAGCTACTGCTAAGATACTAAGATGATTTTGGCACTAACTCCTGTGAACCAGAGAAGTCTTTAGGAGTAGAAAGAATACAAAACACACCAGGCAAGAGATACAGCGTGTGAACTAAGGAGAGATGGAGAAAAAAAACCCGCAAAATTTCTCACTTTTCTGCATCCCAGACAGAAATATGTATCCAATTTAATACACAGTGTACATGGTGGCAAGAAACCATAGGAAGCAGTGCAAAGATAATTACAATAATGAGATTATTATTCCCACAGCAAAGTCTAAACCATGCAAAGCAATAAATCATTAGTGCCTTTTAGAAGCCACCTCTGATTAATTCTAACAGTTCCTCAGCATATGCAGGGGGGGCAGGAAATGTAACCATTTATCCAATGACATTTAATCTAGCACACTCTTACATGCCAGACTACCTAGAGGCACGGAGGAGAAAGACAGTTGCATTTGTCACTGGAAAAGGCATGAGAACTACAACACACTCACAGATCCTCTCTGCAGGGTGAAAAGGTGCTCTAGCTTTGTTTTACCTTAATAGACCAGTGTCATAACACAACTGCATTTATTAGAGCAACTGTTGGATGCCTCCCCTATAAATCTTAAAAGGCCCAATTCACCTGACTGAAGGAGATAACTGTTTGAGAATAATTAAAGTTTGGGTGAATTATCACTGGCTAACAGCCTTTGGCAGAACCATTCCATACGGACAACGAAAGGGAAAACCACCGCGTTGAAAGTAATGAAGTTTACACTTCATGTAGGCCTATAAAATACAACTTGTACAATTTACATACTTTTATTCATCTACTTGTCTAAGAGCCTATTTTTGATAGCAAACCCCATAAGGAAAACACTTTGTTCATGCTCTGATTACCACACACTTAGGCTTGTCCATAGGCTCTTTAATTCTCCTCACTCGTCTGCATACAAATAACATTATTTTGCTCAAATTACAAGCCACTTTTCCACAGCAGAAACTCAACAGTTATTTTTAACATGCTGCCTGATTTTCACATGTGAAATACAGAATACCAACACCATTGTGAGGCAATGCATGCAGGCCAGAGCATACTCCAAAGGCTTTACGCAGATATCGTCACACAGATAAAAAAGTGATGCTCCCCTTTCTCCCTGATGTCCTTTCCCAGCCTTTGGTGTGGAAATAATCCTGACAGGTGCTGTGTGCTGGGGGCTTGGTGTGCTGTCAATAAGGTTTATTGCTGCTCAAATTGTTGCCATGGGTGCTGAACGGGATGAGCTGCTGCTCTTCCACCCGCCGGCTTATCGCACGGAGGAGTGACGACACAAATTCCTCACCACGCTGCTCACTTTACCTTCTTTGGCTTTTATTTATCACTTGGCTTTTGTTTGACCTTTGAATACTGAGAAATGAGAAGCTGAAAGATAGCAGTGAGAGATGGCCTGGTATAGTGAGCATTCCTTTCAGCGTGGAAACCCTGTGCCGTAGGAATTAATTCCGACACCTGAAATTTTATTTTTCTGTGAAGCAGAAAATCAAAGACCAAGGTAGGTTGCTCTAGAGAATTTGCATGAGCAGTTGAGTATTTCACTAGCAAAAGGTGTATGTACACAGATTTAGTGCTGAGGAGAGCAACTGAAACCTAACCTGTGGCAATGAATCTCTTCTCTTCCCTTGCCATACAGACTTACACAGCACAAGCTGTCCTAGGACACTCCTTTAAAAGGCCATGACACCAGAACTGAACATGGTACACTGGGGGTTACTGCAACTTAAAGGCAATGAATAAGGCAGATAAAAGGTTTCCCACACCTCAGACTACTCTGTAGTCTGGGTTTAGTTGCTGAATTCATCTTTTTTCTTATTGAAACTTAAATAAGATTAACTCTCTTTAGGAAAAAAACGTACTTTGAGTACTGTTTCCTGTAAATTTTCTCTGCAGTGTGTGCGTGATGGGAAGCTGTGCACCCAAATGTGAGGTCTCTGTCTGATTTCCATCAGCCACCTCAGGGAACCCTGAAGCCCAAGCCATCCTTTGTAGGACATGGAGAGAACAAAGAGTTCCCCATCTCCCCCGCCTGCTCCTAACCCTGCAGCGCTGCACCAAGACAGTGAAGATGATTAAATCAGGGCCTTGGTTGGCTTGTTGCAGGAGTCAAAACTTTACTTTTCAGCAACAAAAAAAAAAGTCAGATTTCTTTCTGGTTTTTTTTTTTTTTTTGGTCTTTCTCTGTCTTTGCTGTCTATGCATAGAATGGATATAACTGGACATTGAGGATAGTCCCGTAAAAAAACCTGTTAGGATTTATAGGATGATCTATATCCTCTAGTGGATACAGAGGATACCCAATAGCTACATCTCCTACAAAATTCTCCCTTGGCTCTCTCTGATATTTGGCCCACACAGACTTGTCCATTTTTTAAACTGTTTGCCATATTTGGATTTGGAATATCAATTCTTCCAGGTCAAACTGTCAGGGAATTTTCTCTTTTCTCCCTATGACAGAATGTGAATTGCCCACACTGCTTCTCACATGGAAAATTATACAATGCAGTCTATTACAGACAGAAATACTCATACTGATAACAGGTTACAGGGATGAATGTAGGACAAAAGCAACTAAATGTAACACCCTACAATACAATATCAAATGTGCTACCTAGTGTAATGCCCTCAATCTCCATAATCTCAAGAAGCACCTCTTGGAAATGACCATCAGCTTCATGCCAAAACTCCACTTTTTTTAAACTAACTCTTGGCCTGTGTAAGTTTTCTGACATTTATTGAGCAGGCCTATTGTGTCCAGATTTATTGAAATCAAGACAAAGAATAACAACAGTCAATAGCTCCACACTTTTGTTTTAGAGGTAGAAATGTGTAAGAGCAAAACCTCCTGAGATCATCAATGCTTATATTGTCATAGTTGATATAATTCCTAAACCTGAGTAGGCAACTAAAGGAAGGATGAGTTAAGAAAATATAGTTTGCATCTCCCACAAACAGGCCAAAATTATTCAATTTCTCATATAGATCTACATCTACAAGTAATTCATAAATAGAATATGATTATAAGATCTAAGTTTCAGGAAACAAGTAAAAGCATTTTCTGAGTTTATGTCAAGACTACTGAGGTGAAAAGGGCTGCTACTGCTACAAAGACAAGTAGATGACAAATTGTATGAAGAGATGAAGGTTCTACAAAAGTATGTGGTTGACTATAAAGTTCACAAGCATTCTTCCTCAAGGATTTTCTCTCAATGATTCTTGGAACAACTTTTCCAGTAGCTCTACCTGCACGGATCCTGGTGTGCTTGCACAGAATTTTGCAGATAAAGAGAAATTCACGAAGGTACAACACATTTATGTACCTTCACTTCATCATCACGAAGGTACAATGCATTTCTCAACAGCCATAGCTATTGCTTCCCATTAATACCTCTCAGGCATTGCACCAGCATTCAGTCAGGATGACGTTGTGTGCCAAGCCTAAATCTCGAAACCAAACATGGCTTTGAACTGCAATGCAAAGCATACAGAAAAGGAGGTAACTCTGGAACCCCCTTCCATTTGAAGGCATGTTCCGTTTGCTCAAAAGCCTCGCTTACCTTCGGCACCATCGAAAAATTAAATTCTAAAAATCCCTTCCAATTTACAACTTAATTTCACGGCATTATGGTGCTAGAGGTGGCTTCTGACAGCAGGGAGCTCTTTTGGAACAGAAACTACGAGACGAAACGCCCGCGTGTTTCCAAACCTACAGAAAGGGCGAGGCGCGAAAGCCAAGAAAAACGGCGAGGCAGACAAAAAGCCTGCTGGGGACGGCTGTAGAAAAAGCTGATGGGCAACGTGTGCTGACCTGCTGGGCACATCCTCTTCTGTCCCTTTGTCCAGCACGCTGCTCAGGTTGTGCTCTGCCAGCGTCTCCTCGGGGACCTCCTCCAGCTCCTCCTCGCGCTGCAGCGACAGGCGGTAATTCTCCAGCTCGATGCGCTCCGGAGTGCCCCGCAGCCGCTTGGCCAGGCTGGGCTCCTCCAGCCCGTTCACGCTGGCACCTGAGAAGAAGCCAGGCGAGAAACAACACACGCCACAGTCAGGAATTGAGGTTTTTTAAGAACAGTTGGAGCAGTTGGGAGAAAAGGGGCGCGAGGGCAGGGGGAGGTAAATAAAGTGAGAGAATACCTTACGTCATTATCCTGTTCGCCACTACTGGGAAGGCAGACTGCAAAAGGGAATCTTAGTGGTTTTGGCTAATAGATGCTAAAAAGAATGTTAAATGTCCTAGTTGAGAGAGGAAATTAGGGCCATTTTAGCTGCAAAAACTAGAGGTGCAATGAAATGTATGTGGGGAAGGCCTGGGCACAGGCTGGATGTGTTTTCTGAGAAAGCAGGAATGCTATGGGGCAACCCTGCTGCTGTTAAAACTGGCACCAGCCAAGAGAAATCTACAGAGTTTAGGAGCAAGACATCATTGTTACTACTTAAAGATGAGGGAAGGAATGAAAAAGGCCAAGTTGCAAATCTTTTAATAGATTTGAATCGATTTACTTTTCAAGCAGAATGTGCAACTAAATGAAGCACAGGGACAAATCTCAGAGATGTTTTCAAGCAAAAATTCCAGAAATCTCCAAAAATTGTAAGGATATGTGAGGCAGACAGTTGTAGAAAAGTATTGAGAAGCTTCAATCACTGTAGCACTCAGTATTCTATCCTGCTTTCATCCACTTCTTTTTTAAATGGTAATATTTTAGCTTGAATACCATGCCACTGTTGACCCCTTTACCCAGCTTAGTATTCACAGAGCCCAATACCTCCAATGTTTTTGTTTTGCTTTGCTAAATAAGCCAAGCCTTCTTCTCACTGAAGATAAGCTCTTCAGTGCACTGATCATCCCCCAGCTCTCTGCACCTGTCCCAGTTTGGATTAATCTTTCCAAACCTGGGTGATTAAAAGTGAACGTGGCTTTCCAGATGAGGCTTTATCAGCGTAACGCACAACCCTGCCACGCAACAAATCTCTCATCTGATACATGCTGAGAACACACCTGCCTCTTTATATGCCACATAATACTGGTGGCTTTTATGATGTTCAGATCTTCCTTCCTTCTTTGCTTTCAACTGATAAGCACTTTGTTGGTAGCCAAAATTCTCAACATCATCTTAATGCATGACCTGGTACTTTCCACTATTACGTTGGTAAATTTAATCTTACAGTTGGCAACGTTTTGCAGTTCTTAGTGAATGACGTGCCTGTCCTCCTCTGCATTGATGAGGGTTTGAAATGTTGCCTCAGCACTGAATTTCATTAGCAGGTTTTTCTTCCTTGGGTGTTCTGGGTTGGGTTTTTTTTTTTGCTGGTAACCGTAGTGACGGTATTACAAAGATCAGTCCCCAGGTCACCTTTTGGGACAATGCTTTTTGGATGTCTGTAGGTGACACCCAACCCCATTATTTCCTCCTTTAATAAAGCCTCTCATCTCTAATTTAGGCCAATTTCTTAGCTGCTCACACTCCATTTACTACTCCCTCATTTTATCCAGTTCCAATAATTATTTCCACGTGTCAGCATTCCCGTTTTAACTTTAAAGTCCAAGAGTGTTCAACAGTCCAGACTGTTCAAATGCACTACAATTTTCCCCATGGAGGTATCAGCTGTCAACAAAAGCTGTCAAGCCAGTCCAGCACTGTCTCTGGTGAACCCATGCCACATTTCAGAGCACTTACCTACATGAGGCCAAAGGACTTCCCTTGCAGAACTAGCAAGTTTTAGTTATTCCTTTAAAGAAGGTGTTATACCTACTGTTTAACTGAGATGCACTCGTTCAGATCAAGTTTTTTATTTGTTTTCTTCTCTTTTTAGTTTTTTATCTGCATGACATACTTCTTACCCAGTGGTCACATAGTACTTCCTCAATGAGGCAGTCAAGGTACATCAGGACAGCTTGATTTAAACACAAATTGCTCCCACAAAGCTCACAACACTGTAGCACTCAGCTCCCACTCTTCTGAGACAAAAACTATTTGCTTCATTGTATTAAGTCTCCATTTCCCAATCTTGCTGCATACTGACTCTCTTGCTCTCATGTCAATCTGATTGACTACACATAAAACTGCATTTTGTGTCAGTTCCATCTTCACTATTAACACACTTTTGCTTTCCCTTACCTTGCTTTTACTTACATGCTTTTAAGAGACAGAGCTCTTTGCTTTGCTCTCCTTTGCAAAATCTAACCCAGCATGAGCTTTGGCAACGTTTGCTTTATCCTGACACATTTCAACCTCCAAGCCAATTTTTGTTTCCTTTCTTCATCTTTTGTAGTTTTTCCCTTTATTCCTAACAGGTTTTTTTTTCCAGGACAGTTACTCACTCAGCACCACCTTCATATTTCACACAAAATGACACAGGTCTTTACATAATTACAATCTATTTTCTATCCCTCTCCTCAAAAAGAAAATCTCAAATACAACTGCCAGAAGTGACTTTCTCTCTTCCTTAACACAATTTAACCCTTCCATGATGTGGGCAAGTGGCTGCCATGCCTTTAGCTGGAACTACAGAGCTTCTTCATGGTATAAACAAATAAGCTTGGTCAGCTGGCAGCAGTGCCTTGCATTTCCAGGGATGCTGTGGTCTCCAGCACATCCTGCTGCTAAGCCTTCTGTTGTGCTTTGATTTGCAAAGTTTAGGGGAAAAGAACTGCCTTTTTCACTGGGATTCACATTTCTTTCTCTCCCTCTCTCTCCCTCTCTCTGGATGGTGATACCAACTCGGCCAAATCTATTTTTGCAATCCCTGTTACATTTCCCAACCCTGCGTTCACAGTAACAGGGGAACTGACCTCGAATTTTGCTCTGTTACTTTGGCTGACAGTAAGAAAATACAAACCAATAGGACTCTGGGTAAGACAGTAACACCAAGGTCACGGAAAACAAACAAGGAATATACTAAAATAATGATTAAAACAAAAAGTTTTGTTTTTTTCTGAGTACTGAGAACTCTTTATACACACAGAGCCATCGGCGAGCCTCAGCTACTTTAACATCTTTCCATGAGCTGTTTTTAACTTATTCTCTTCTGATGCAAACCCTTACACAGCTGCAAAGCTGACAAGAAAACCAGTTCTGAAAACCAAAGAACAAGAACTTGTACCCATCTGATATTATTTCTCTCCTTTTGTTTTCTAACCATCTTGGGGGCTTTTTGTCAGCCTTTTCAAATTATAAAAAAAAACCCCAAAACTTTAAAAAAAAACCCAAACAAGCAAACAATTGCCATATAATTAGATTAAATTAAGTAGAGTTCTTGTAAAAAAGGCAGTTCCAATCCTCCAATACCCCTGTGTGGGGAGAAAGACTGGCAGCAATCACTGTAAGGTAGGGAAAGACTGAAGATCAAGCTGACATCTGTTTATATACATTTCATGAACATAGATGATCCTTCAGGTAAGTTCTTCAAAACACAAATCATCACAAAGACCCAGTGTAACAGATACACAGGGAATCAAACAAATCCTATCACAGCACCAAAACTGTGACTCAACACAACTGTGTTAAAAATCTTAAAAGATGGAAAATCAACCTGAACTTTCATGCAAAAAGATGTGGTCAAGCCAAGACGCCCTGTGAGCTTGACAAGCACTCCATGCCTCGAAATCTCAAAGTAAGAAGGACATTCCCAACACTTTCTCTTATTAATTTATATATCCCCACACTCGAGACGCACAAGTGGTCACATCCCTCCACTTTCACTTTGCCAAGAAAACAGCTCTGCATCAGAGAACAGCATGGAGAATCTCCACTGGCTACCAGTTTAAGCATGGGATTTCTAGGAATTTGCACCACACAGAATATTTAGTCTACTTCACATGTTAGTTCTGTTTCTAAAAGATGTCTTTTTCTGAAAGATGTTGTGCATTTAGTCAATCTGGCTGTCTGCAAAGCCACTGTTCAACTCGTTACCAAAGAGGAAACAAGAGAAATGCTACTGACAGCCAACTCTCTGCACCGTGAAGCCATCAACTATCAGAAGAAAGGCACTGCACAAACTTACACAAGGGATGAAGGTTCAGTGTGAGATTCAGGTCTCACTGAAGTGTTCAGATGATGATGGACAATTGCCCCATTTCATACTCCAAAGTTCACACCAACTAATTTGATCCTATAATTTTTTAAAAATCCAGAAAAACACCACAATAAAAATATAAATAAGACCGAGGAACTCTGAAGCTTGCCACCTACTCTCATTTCTCCCTCACACATACTAAATGCACGGGCAAAATCTATTCCAACGCAGTTCTTGCAGAACTGGAGTCCCTCTGGAGGGGAAAGCTGCCTCTCCCCCATCAATCCACTGCATTTCCCAGGCTGTTTGTAGCTGGCTGGCAGGAGAGAACTGCAGAAAGCACTCGGCCCCTACCTGACTTTCTACTTGGTCCCTGTATCTGGGCCCACAGAGACAGAAGTCAGCAACCATCCACAAGTGGGAAGCAGGGCTGGCGTGGCTGCATTTGCCAGGAAGAAAAGCTGAGTTACTCCCCAGAGAGGGGAACTACCCCAAAGCCAAGTTGATCAACTAAAAACCCACAAACAACATCCAAAATAGGACACATTTTAAAATCTGACTCTTTACTTTGGAAGAGTCAGTGGGCCATGAACATTGCATAGATCATCTGAAGGGAGCTGTTTTTCTTAGCAGGACAGGCTGCTTAGCTGGTGCCAGAGTCCTTCACTTATCTCAGCTTTGACAGAGCTTGCCTCCTGAAATGATAAGTGTCTGATCAGAGAGAACATTCCTAACAGAACAGTTCCTTGCCTCCATGAGTGTGTCCTATTCCAGCAACTCTGGCAATTCCTGGAAGGGCTGGGATGCTCCCCTTGAGAGAGGATCCTATCCCAATTCATCCAGTATTACACCTTGCTCATTAAAATCCTCATTATTCCCATGGGCTCGATGAAATCCTCCCAAGGTTATTCCTTGACACAACACTTCCACGCTGAAGATGCAGGAGAGAACTGGGAATCTGAGAACAACGAGTTCTTCCCAAAGGGAAAACACCTGTCTGTTTTACTAGAAGCTATTTTTCAATAATCATGCAGTACCTCTAGACTTGCTTTTCTTAGCTTGCTATCTTAATATCTGACTAAGGTACATGTCATCTCTAGTCCAGTGTTTTGCACAGACTTAACTGTGGCCTTGGGGAAATTATGGAAATTCAAATAAAGGAGTCTACTTTGAAACACATGCAAAAGGGGGAAGCAATTAATGCACTCTCAGGAAAATCTTCACTCTGGATTTCCCAAAGCTTGTGGTTTTGTGGTAATGTTAAACACTGTACCTGTTTGTTTTCACTTGCCTTTTCCAAACACTTCAATTACTTCTACCTCCACACAATTGTTTGAGAACTGTGTCAGATAATACAAACCCTACAGAAATAGCAGCATATTGCCTCTCTGACCAAGTAGTGAAAAGGAAGATGGGAACCTTTCCATGAGAGTTTCAAGGTGATGCAGTGAGCTCTGAGTTTGAAATGCTGCAAGTCCTTATACTCCTTTGCAATTAATTTCTAGGAAAACACCTTTAGGGGTAAGGTTTGTCAAGCGTGCTATCAATTCAGAAAACATTATCATTAAGGTATAGAGAAGGCAGCAAACGAGATCCAGCAGTATTTTTAGCTTCTCATTTTTCATCTGTGTTCATGTCACATTGAGTTTCAGGATTTTTCCTAGAAGTTTCACCCTCACCCACTTCAGTTCCATTAACTGCCTGTTTGTATTCCAACTCCACTCCTCGTCCAAGGGCCTCAAAATGCTTTACAAGTACTAGCACACTCAAACCAACCTATTTTGGAAGTAGGTAAGCACTGCAGAGGCACTGCACAAGTCCAGACACAGAGATTAAATACCAGCAAGGCAATCTCACAACAGCCTGGTGGCAGTGCCAGAAACAGGATCCAGAATGCACAACGCCAAGCACTCCACTCTCCACTTCAAGTCAAGAAAAAAACCACTTTGATGTAAGGAAGTGCCCAGCACTGTGTGCACAATGAGAGAGGAAACCTTGGTATCGAGGCTCATTGTTAGATGCTGCACGCATTTAAACAGTATGTGAATTAAGACATTCCATTTAAAGAAGTGCAACCGATTTCTTCTGAAATCTTTTCCACAATCCTCTCAAAAATATTATCTAGGCACTGTTAACAATTTCTGTACTGCACAGCAACAGATACAGAAACCATGTACGTGGCAATTCTAAACCAACTGCAGAAGGGTGTTAAATCGAATGGATTTTTTAAGGTTTAGTAAAAAGCTCAAAGTTTAAAATCTGGATTCGTCTGCCCTTTTACATTTATCTTCTCTTTTAGGAAATTTCTCCAGGAAACCCCTGGCAAGAGCCCAACAGACCTGCTGCTTTCTGGGGCAGCAGAACTGCACATTTCCTGGTAGGAGGCCCCGAATTTGGATAAGCACATCCTCAAGGACAAAAGGGGCAAGGCAGCACCTCCTCAAACAGACACGAGAACGAATTTATTTGGATTTAAATATTTCACAGCGTCCTGGTTTGGGCTGGGATGGAGTTAATTCTCCTCCTAGCTGTGTTTTGGGTTTGCTGTGCTCTAACATTGGTGACACGCTGATGTTTTGGCTGTTGCTAAGCGCTGCTTACCCGAGTCAAGGACTTTGCAGCATCTCATGCTCTGCCAGTGAGCAGGTGCACAAAAGGCTGGGAGGGAGAATGGCCAGGGCAGCTGTCCCCAAATGGGCAAAGAGAGATTCCATCCATCATGGCCAGAACACGAGCTGGGGGGAGGTGCCAGGCAGGGGCTGAAAGCTGTTGGGATGAGCTGGGAATCAGCCCGGGGGTGCTGAGCAAACTGCGCTGTGCACCGGTTGTTCCTTGGGTCATTCCTGCCAGTCTCATTACGGTTATTGTTGTTATTATAATACTTTACTTTGTTTAAATTATCAAACTGTTCTTATCTCCACCCACAAGTCTGTCTTTCTTTCTGATTCTGCCCCCCACAGCTGTGGGGCACTTAGTTGCCAGCTGGGGTTAAACCATGACAAGCAGTCATCAAATGTCAATGCTATTTTCAGACAATGCCTCAACTCGCTCTTTCACTATCCTAGGGTATTCCCAAGCTCTCGGGAAGCCTGAATTACTCAGCTATACTATGAAGCCATTACATCTTGAGTTTTCTGCTGCTTCCCATTTGATCCACAGCACATTCTGCTAAATACAAAATGCCTGAATTCAAAGACGACAGTATGATAAGGAAAACATAAGCAAGATAGCCAGTATCCATGCACAGCATTCAAAACGTGCTCAAACTTGAATAGAGCCCTCCTGAAATTCTTCTGTAATGCATGTGTATCAATCCCAACAGTAAACAGCAACTAAGCTTTCTAGAAAATGTGTTCTGAGTCAAAGCTCTTGGGAATTGTTAATGCAAATTGGCTTATGCTGGACCCCATCAATAAAACTCTCCTTAAATTGGCAAGCAAACAACATTAAGACCTTTGCTACCACGTCAGGCTCCATCTATCCTCACACCATCAGTCTAGAAATTCTCCCCAGCAAACTGGGGACCTAAAAAGAGAAATGGTGAAATTAAGCTGTACAGACAGGAAGGTGTCTAATCAAGAAACCCTCTGATGCAGAAGTACCCAGTAGAGTTCTCAAAGAAGCACTTCTAAATAAAAATCAGTGAGATATCGATATCTACTGGTCCCCTAAGCAATGAAGGGCAGAAAGCACCCCCTGCAAACCATTTTAATGAGTACAGGAGCAGCCAACAGCTAAAATACTCAAGGGATTCTGAAACAGACACCCCAGAAACAAACATATGAAGGTTTAAATCCTCCTCCACACATTCCGCAATGTGCAGTCAGAATTTAAGTTCTCCATTTTCACATACCCTCCATAAATGTGGAAGTTCTCTCTCTTCACAATAGTGGAAATTAATGGGATTTGCTATTGAATGAAATTGAAAGCTCACGCATTTGTTTCATGAGTGTAGCAATGTTTTGCCCCACTCCTCCCCCCATTATTTTGGTTAAAACAGACTTCCAGAACTCCCAAAGCAGACACTGACAAAACAGTTGCTCACTGCATCAGGGAGGGCTGAGCTTAGAAACAGCTGGCAATTGCATTGATCTGACCTCTCTCTAGTTTTAGTGGAAGCAACCAGAAGTGAAAATAATTAACCAGTTTAAGATCAAGGTCACCTGTAATTCATGCTTATGTCTTGGAAACAAACAGAAATTCACCTAACTCACAGTATAAGCTACGTTTGAGGAACAGTATTCCCCATATGCAGATGAATGAAGTAGCTGCATTATGTAATGAAGGTTAGGAGTTCATATATGGTTTAACAGTACAGAAAAGTTGCCCTCCTTACAGCAGAGGTATAGAATAATCCAGGAGCACGGCTATTTTTGACTCCTGGAAAGTGGCCAGCGTTGTCACTGCTGGGTGGAGAAGAGAATCAGGGGAAAGGAGGTATTAGGTCACCTAATCCAAGCCCCAGGGAACACTGCTAAGCTCAATATTCCTTATTACATCTCATCTGGCAGGAAAGTCTTTGTACAGAACTCACTTTTACTGCTGCCCAAACATGTTATAATACAAGTTATGTAGGGATTTTAAGCCTGTTAATCACTCAGGAGCATTGGTAAATCCATTACCCATTACCAGTCATTCTCCATTTTGCTGGTATCATCTAGGATGTCAGAGCTCTCCCTGGTATTTTGATCAGCTCTATCATATGTTGCCTGGCCTCGTTTCCACTCTCCAAAAGAAGCTGAGTGTGGGAAGGCTGAAGAGGATAAAATAACATTACTTTGCAGGCATACATTTTGTTCTGGAAGGTATTCAAGGTATGGTAGCTCAAACAAACACCTGGGATGAGGCACATCCAGGGACTGGCGAGGAGAAAAAGAAAAAAAAAAAGCTACACCAGATTTTAGAATCACTATGACCTTGGTTAATGAGGTTTCCCACTTGTTGTGTGAAGTATTCTCTTCACTTTTCTTCAGTAACTTAGAAACTAATATTTAAGACCAGATATGATCCAAACAGTGACCCCTTTTATGTTGCTACAAAGGGAACCTCTGCTACCTTATCTACTCCATAACACTTTTTATTATTTATTCATGGTGGCATCTACTTCTTGCCACTTGTCTGCAGAAGGCCTCTGCCATCTCTCATTTCCCTGGGAGGAATGAGAGGTCATCCCCACTGTGCAAACCACACCAAGCCAAACCAAGGCTATCTCCACATAAAAACACAAGTGGAATCTCCACTGGCAAGGGCTCCAGGCTCGTGGCTCGAATCACAAAAGGCAAGGACCAGGAGGATGAAGAAGTGCCCCATGTTTTGAGAAGAATTTGGGGTGGTGGTGGAAGGGAAGATCAACATCACCTGTCAATGTGCACTCACCCCAGAAAGCCATTCTTTACTGTGAGGGTGAGGAAGTACTGGAAGAGACCGCCCAAAGATGTGGATGCTCCATCCCTGGAGGTGTTCAGGGTCAGTGGGAAGTGTCCCCATCAAGGGCAAGGGGACTTGAACCTTGAAACTGAACCATCTTTAAGGTCCCTTCCAAGCCAAACCATTTTACGGTTCATTCTAAACATATTCCAGTACAAATATTGCTTATTTTTTAATGTAAATTAGTACTTCTAGTTCCACATGGGGTAATGGACAGCACTTTGATCATTAAAGAACAACCCGTCAGAAACCTGAAATTTTATCACACATAATAAAAATGTGCAGTGTAATATTTTCAGGTTCCTGTCCAATTTGTGATCGGATTCAAAACACCACCTGTGAACAGCTATCTTCTTTTAACTACCGAGCTAATAACCATTATATCTCTTCTGAGGCAATGTCCTACAGATTTCCACAACCTCTGGATCTCAGAATATATTTAGATGCTAAGCACGTTTTTACCTAATTTCAAGATTGTCAGGTGCTGCAAATGGAACAGGCTGAAATTTTGGGCTGGTAATTACAGGAGAATATAGTGGGGAATACTTGCCACAAGTAAAAGATCCACATATTCCAAAAAGGCTCAACATCTGCTCCCTCATTCTGTTGCATACATTTCTATTATCTACACTTGAGCCAAACCATTTTACGTAAATTTCACAAAGCAAGCGAATATTCCAACTAATCCAAACCTTCCCACCTTAGTGGAAATTTATCCTAAAACTGGGAAAATCCTTGTAGTTATATATGTAGATAATTATATTAAAAATCTGGCCCAAATCCAGGGAGAAAGCTTCCAAAAGACTTATTACTGATTAAAAATAGTTTACACATCAGTTCTGATGTGTTTTCACATCAGCCTAGAAGTATTCAAAACATCTCTTGGGTAAAAAATTCCTATTTTTAAACACTTCTACCCTCAAGGCATCAGATAAACGTCTATAACAGCAGAAAGGAGGATTATGAAATTTTCCAAAAAAAGCAAACAGCCTTCTGGGATGACAGCAAACATGAGAAATGTCAGACTAAACGTACATTTTTGAGAGAAGATGTAAGCAACTAAACAGGGTGCAGAAGTGCCATCTCATCCTTAAAGAGCATCTGCCCAGTTTTGTTTGGACAGCCCAAGCTAAACTCTACATCATCAGGATCAGCTCAGCAACTAATTCACCTTCCTTCATAAATACAAATCAAAGGAGGAGGAGAATAGATTTGATGTTGACTCTGGATTATCTGCTCCTTCCCTTGAGATTATTTCTATTTGTTTTGGTTTTGTGGTTTCTGTTTTGGTTTTTTTTTGGTTTTTTTTGGTTTGGTTTTTTTTTTTTGGGTGCCGTTTTGGTTTGGAGTTTTTTGTTCGGTTGGTTTTTTAATTTGGTTTTCTCCCCTTATTTCTTGCATTTTAAGAAACATCACCAACTGCATATCTTAATAAAGTACGCTGCTGATGCCAAGGAGGAGGTAAAACTATTAACTCCCTTGTTTTGATTTGAATTAATTTTTATTCACTCATTATTTTGGAAGTACCTTCTCACGCTTTTTCACTCCTGTTAGAGAAGTCTTGACACTAGAGGAAAGCCCCAGGCACAGAAAGTGTGAGGTATCTGTGTAGAATTGAGGTGAGGGTTGTCTCGCCTACCACTGCTACACTTGGTTACTCCAAGTTTTAGCTGAAAACAAGGCTTCCTACACTGCCACAGCAAGGAGGTCTGATTTCTACTCTGATGGGGGTGATCTCTAGAAATGCACCTCCCTTCATCCTTTTCTTCTTTTTTTTATTTTTTAATTAATTCATGAAGCCAACATTTGATTTCAGGAAGTGTCTAAGGAGCTGCAGAGTTAACAGCTTTCCTGCTACAGAACAGTGGAGGCTCTTGGAGTGGTACATCAAAATGACATTTCTAGTTCATGCACCAGCATATGAAGTTTTACACTGACTGCTCATGGCTCCTCCTCAGAGCTGAAGGGCCATCTTCACCTCAAAACTGGCACTGTTTAACACAGCAATGAAAAAATACAGGCAATTTCCAAGGCATAAAGCAATTACCTCCCTCCAAAGAAGGAAATGTTTCATATAACAGAACTCGTTTGTGGTTGTAGTTCTGTCACCCACCATTTAAACTCTGGCCAAACATCGTTCACAACTGAACTTTCAAAAATCATCTGCTATAACAAGCTTTTAGCTGTGGATGGTGCAGTAAGAAGGAAGAGGAGCATGTGAGGAAAAAATACAGAACAAGTCACTAATGTAGACTAACTCATTGTATTTTTAATACCAGGAATGTGCAGCTCAGAACTACGACCCAGGTCTGTTTGTCATGGTGAGAACATCACAGAACAGGCTCTTAAGGGTCTTGAGGAAGGCAGGTCACCTCCTTGTGTGCAGCTCTCCTCAGAAAGGACAACAGTCCAGCTACAACACGAGGATTTGGCTACAAAGCTCTTTTCATCACACCAAAACATCCCAAAACATCCCACCACCAAGCAGAGGAACCTGCCAGGACTCTTACCTGTCATACCTCGTGTCCCTGCTCCCCCACGGGGGTGACTGCCTTGTCCACAAACACCTCTGGCCTACAGCCAGCCACACAAAACCTCCTGAAGACACCAAACTGGGGAAAGGCACAATGCTGAGGGCACACCTATCCAAATCAGCTCTGCCAAGGCAGCAGAACATCGAGCAAGGAGGTCCTCAGCAGGTCACGCTGTCTGTGCAAACCACAACGCAACAGCAACACTTAAAAAACCACAACACAAAGAGCCTGAAAAGCACTCGGCAGTGACAGATGGCACAAGCCACGGAGCTCCCCAAATGGCTGTTGTATTTGAGCTTGCTAGATCTATTCATTCCACTGTCCCCCAACTCTGTATCCCCCTGCAGCATCCCTCGCCTGGAACCAGAGGAGGGACAAGGGGGAGGACAAAGAAAAACTCAGAAACCTCAAGTTTGTTTGGAATTTATTCCCTTGAACATTTCACACAGTTGAACAAAAAAAAAAAAAAAACCAAAAAAAAAATCTCAATTTCACAGCAACAGGGAAACCACGTGTTACATAATTCAGAAGCACACACACACACACCCAAAACAAAAACAGGTTAAAAACAACCGCATAAATCAAAGTCTTCAAAGGGACTATACAGCGGAGACATGAAGCCTTTCTGAGCACTAAATTCTCTCACTTGAACATTATCTGTCACTGAACTTATTTTATGCATGGTCCCTCCTTTTCTCGGAGGGAAACAATCTCAAAATATTATTACTCAGATTCCACTTTTCAAAGAACCAGACATTTTAATTCTGCATTAAAAAAAAAAACCAAACAAAAAACAATCCAGGTCTTTAACACAAACTTTATACTATTTTTCTAAGACACAAAAACATTCAATGAAGCTCTTAAAGTGCCCAGAAAAATTCATATCACCCTTCAGAATATACACATATAAACAACAAATATTCCAGTGGCACAAGTCTACAGGTCTGAAAGCTAGAGAGAGAGGAGGAGTTGGGAGCCCAGTAACTCCCAAGAAAAAAGTGTTCTTAGCAGGATCCAGCCATGAGCACAAACTCAGCATGTTGGTATTTTGTATATATCCTTCTCAGTCCTCAAAATGCTTTTCAAGATTTTTTCAGTGACACTCCATCAGGTCAGCTGCATCTCCTACTCAAAAAACCTTCCCACCACGCTTTTGCCCTTCCAAATTTTCAGGGCTTCAAGTTGCCAGTCCTTTAGCATTCTCCTTGATGCCAAAGCCACCTGAATCCTGATAAGAACACTGAAAAGGAACATGATGGACTGGGAACAGTCAAGCACTTATCCTAACAGATTCCTGGCTTGTTATTGAGGGATGATTTCACTGGGCACTGAACCCTGGCTCTAATCAGGTAACCCTTACACTTCTCCTCAGCTTCCAAAAACACAGGCTCTGGTTCTTAAGCTTGTATTGCAAATGTTCCAGAGGGAAGTCAGTCTTCCATCTGCTCTCTCTGCAGTTGCCTGACACCCCAAAAAAGGGTTCAGCATCACGTGCCATGCCCTGCTGAACACACCACCATGGCTCCTCCAAAGAGAACAGACAATACACTCAAGGCACAACAGTAGAGGAAACAGCTCTCATCCCAGTTTGGTGGTGCATCCTGAAATATGAATGTTTTCCTTTTTCTTTTTTTTTTTTTTTTAATTTTTGGTGGGGAAAAGAGTGGGATACAGTAGTAAATGTTCAGTGGTTTAAAATGAAGGCACCTCAACTAGAATGCCATGCCACAGAATTTGTTCACTGTTATCTTCAGTAACTTAGTGTTTAAACTAGACCAAATTAAAACAAGAGCAAAACTCAAAGCTGAATGAATAATAACGAAAAGATGTGACCAAGTAGAGGATTTCATCAAGATGTTTGTTTGCACAGCAAACAGTATTGCTTTGAGCTAAATCATTTTCACAAGTAAGGCATGTTCAGTGTAAGCAGAAAGGTGAGGAGGCAATGCTTCTGAGCAATAGAGGCAATTTTTATGAACAAGAAGCTTATTCCTAAAGAGAAATACTTATTTGTATTTTTCAGACACAAAATTGAGTTGTGTGCAAATAATACTGGATGCATTCAAAAATATTCCTTATATTTGTACAGACACTTAAAACCGTTTTCTAAACGTGGCCCAAATAATTTATTTTAAAGGATATGCCATTTAGAGGAAACAGCCACTCTTTCCTATCTCTCTGGGTCAGCAAAAGAACTTCCTCCTATGTATATTGCTTGATATGTACAACAGTACTTTTTTAAGGGTCTACTGTGAAGGGCTTTGCTCTGAATATTTCTCCCTGAAAACACTTAAGGCACATCCATAGGGGGATTTTAACTTTTCAGATTGCATGCCTATATCATATACACAACGTATTTATGTCATGTTAAAGCAAAAGTCCAAGTAACCTCTACTTTGTATTGCTTTTTGCAGTTTTTCATACCACTGCATATATCTGAATTTCTTAATCTTTCACGGGTCAAGTAACTAAAGCACAAGATCTCATGACTTGCTTTTTATTGCTCTACAAGTGTGAGTTTCCCTAGGCAGTCCTTCCTTCATGAACTTCCTATTGCTGATAGGGACAGAAATGCATTGTTGTGAAAACATGAGCCTGAAATGGGAAATATTTTACAACAAAACATTGCTGGCTAGCATCACCCCAAGGGGCATATCATAAAGCTGATAGGGGTGAAGACTGTTCCAAGTCCATCTGTCAAGAAAGAGCTGGAAATTCGGAAACATTCTTACAGACCTTTAGAACAAACAGAAGAACAGCATTTGCATTATAAGCACATTAAAATCATATAAAGTACTGTAAATAATATTTTTAAAAAATAATTCCAAGACACAGCAGTTACAGATTATGAGAGGGAGAGACAGTTGAAAAGCAAAAGTTTTTTGGGGTTTTTTTTTCCCTTGGCAATAGCAGCATTTTGGCAGAAAGGCAAATGCAGAAGATAGAGAAAACCAGACAGACAAGGTACAGAGCAAGTTACAGAATCTACGACAAGCATGCCACAGTTCAGAGGGACCAAAAAGCACAGTAAGAGCTGTCCCCAGCTTCCCTTTCCCAGAGAGAATGGCAGCCACTGCTCAAAAGCTTGTTGCCACTTCCCACACTGGAGGGGTTCCAGAAGCCACTTTGGCCATAACCTCCCCTGGGAGCACCAGGGCAGAAGCCACCTGCTTCTTTCTCTGCAAAAAAGGGTGATTCCAGCTGAACAAACCTCAACCTGCTGATCACAGGCATCCATCCTGTACAAGGGACAGACAGAACTCACAAAACGCCAGCCAGGACTCGGCCGCCCAGGCGGGGACTGACTGACATCTTTAGCAAAGTTAATCCGTGTCAAACGGGGTGGGTGACAGCACAAGAAAGGGCTGGCTTGCTGGGACCAATCTCACCTCATCTGACTAAGCCTGCTGGAGGTCATTGTGTGGCTGGATAGAAGGTGTGGGGGTAGAGCAAAGGGGGCAGTGAATGTAGGGGGAAAGCCCATGCAATTGGCATCCAGTTGGGATTTCACGACAGCTATTAAAAACAACAGGCCTTGCAGGAGTCGCCAGAGAGCTCCCTGAAACAAGCACTTTAGGTAACTCAGGGCTGAATTCAACTCTCAGGCATCAAACTTAAAAATAGATGCCTTATTATATATTCTACAATGGATGATACTGTTGTACACTTTCCCTTTGCATTCTAAGCTATCTTTATATCTCCACCAAACATCAAACCTGAGCATGTCATAAGCTTTTCTGCTTTTACTTAATCCTTTCAGAGGCAGGCTACACTCTACACCAAGACCTCACCTACCTCACTACTGAGGACTAGCTCAGACCTCAGGGCCTGAAATTGCTATTGCCAAATTCCAGTTGGTGGTCTTGCCTTAAAGGAGGTAAAACACTTTCAGTGTATGACCTGGACTAGGTGAGTCACCAGGTGGATGAAGTGGAGGCCAGCAAAGAGAGCTCTGCCCTTGTCTCCAGCTTTTTGCTCGAGGCATTGGTCTAGTCCACAGGTAGTTGAAATTCAGGAGTTACACTGAGATGTAATCTTACAGCCTCCTTTTGATTTTTCAGGAATAACATCCCGTTCTTCCACTGTATAGGTAAGCTTGGTAGTTCAAAGAGGTTTATTTTTCCAGACCATAACTAACTGTAAAACCCATCACAGGTTTCCTGACCTGGCTACCCAGCAAGAACAGGAGCTGAAGGTAGGTACCTGTAGCACATGACTCTTACTCTACCAGAGAAATGAGCTGCCTTTATTGCCACTGTGGTTTGGAAAGTACATTCCCTTTAGCTTCCTCCTGCTTCTTAACCACTGCTAAGTCTGTAGTTCCAACATTTACTTAAATCATACTGAGAAAAGAAAACAAAACTCAGCCACTAATGGTATTTCTTTAGCACAAGTGAGGCACTGCTCACTTCTTCTGCCACTGAATGGATTTCTGCCATGCACACACCAGGATGCATCAAAACCCTGCCTGAAAGCTGAGCATGTCCTAATGCACTTTGGGCACTGCAAGGGGCAAAGCTTTAAAAGGTCCAAAAGCTCTTAACATTATACTACAGTTACACACTGCTTTAAAAAGCAGAAAGCAAACAAAAGGAGCCCTAGATTTCAAGTTTTGCCATTAGACAAAATGGTACCTCCTCCATCTTACTCCTCTGGAAGTACTACAGTGCTGCTACAGGATTGTGCCACCCCTACAGAAGGAGACATCTGATTTATAGCTGATTCTTATCTGATTTATAGAAGTTTATCACAAACTATGCCTTATTGTTTGCTCTACTTTGTGGTCATTTAGGTGCTACTCACAGAATGCTCCTTTGTAAAAGCAACTAAGTTTGATTTGTGGGAAGGACTAAATCAAAGGAGATTTTCTGCCAGCAGTTGCTGTGATAAACTAATTGATAAATATAAATAAAATAAACTTCCTGTTCTCATCACCTACGGCTTCACTCCACAAAACATCTTATGCTCAAATCAGTTGCCCTGTACTTCAATAAATATTTTTTTCAATTAATCTTTAAGAATAAGATCTAAGCTACAAAAAAATAAAGTTTTCTGTTTCAGAGAAAGCAGTTTAAATCTATCCAGTTATGCAAAAAATGCTATAGTTCACACATCTGCTCATAGCATTTTTGCAAATATCATTCTTCCCTACCCTTTTCTCACTTCTGCCATATGGAAATTGCACAAAATACACACAAAAGAATAAATCTTGAAAGTAACTACACTCCAACAATCGACACTCTAAGGATAAATTTCTGTCAGACCGCATTCAGTTACAATCTTAGAAACACTTGCATAATAATATAAAGTCAAAGAACACCATGATTTTTATCTGCTCCTGTGTTGTTAAGGTCTTCTCAACTGGCACTACAAAACCACTTTTTTATCAAAGTATTTATCTGAGTATGTTCCCTTTCTAAAAGCAGCTGATTTAGCTTATTCATAGTCTTCTGGAACAAGTACTAGAAATTAACATTTCTTCCTCTCTGACACCACAAAATGAACACTTGGGGGCTGGGCAAACGAGCATTTTGTAGCACAGACACTTCTCTCGTGTTAGAAGGAATTAGAATTTCAAGTTAAAAGGGAAAACTACGTCACAGTAAGACACACACGCATTCACCACCCCATTTCCAAAGCCACGGCCAGGAGCAGCACAGATGCTGGCAGAGGGAAGAGCACCATGACCTGCCAGCCCCACGAAATTCGAGGGGTTTAAGGAATCCAATCCCATTAGCTGTCAGACACCCAGAAGTCCAAAGGAGACACAATCCAAAGATAATGGGATCTTTCCCATTCAAGTACCAGATTAATAAAGAGAAGCTTGGGAGAACGAGAAACCACACCCAGAATTCAGGAAAACACAGAAATCCAGTTTGTGAGCTATTCCAGTGCTTCAGAAAAACTTTTAATTTTGCTGACACTGAGCTGCAAACATTACAGGGCTCTTTATCTGGACTGGCTCGCAGGAGACCCTCAACTGAGCATCTGTGTTTTCCTGGAATTCTTTCAAATAATATCCTTGAAAGAACTGAGAACATCTAGGCCCCAAAGCCACAGTGCAAAACAACATATGGAGATTTCCAGGTTAACACACAAAATTCACATGGCACCGCAAAAACCAAACGAATTACACAGCTCAAAATTGGGTCACACGAATTTTTACTGGTCAGCAGGCTGCCCACAGAATTCCCCTAGGATCTGCCCGAGAACTTCTGACTGGACATAGAGAAAGGGAACCCCAAACGCCAGCAGCTGACACATGAAAAAGGAGTCCAGAGGGTTCTGGGCTACGTGGTGCCCAATGGAGGAGACTGTGCTGTGCAGGCGCTGGCTCACCACCCTAACTCTGCCCACGAGGCCGAGCGAGTACTGCACCACCCTGCTAAAGAAGGAAGCGGAGCTACCTGGGGCCCTCTCTGCTGAGGCAGGGATGCTGTTGGCCCGTCCGTTCCCATCGCTGGCCATGGAGTCCTGCAGAGGTCCTTTGGTGTCCTGGAAGAATGTGGGGGGGGGGGAAGGTAAATTGGTGTTAAAATTGAAATTGCCGAGCGAGGAATTGAGATACGTCGCGTATGAGGGCTGAAAAACAAGCGTGTTCCTTCTCAATGTAAGGCTTTATGAAAGCTCTGAGGAACAAACTGCACAGCCAAGAGAGTCAAAGCAGTAAGGTCCCTGAAGTCTGTTCCTCTGGGAAATAAAACAGGTAACCATTTTTAGTCTTTCTTTTTGGCAGGAGGTATGGCACATATTTGGATGGATCCATTAACCTTCCAAAAAGGAGTACAGCTTCAGCCTGTACTAATAAAACCTGAGAATCAGGCAGAAGGACAAGCCCCACTGCTTGCACAAAATAGAATTGAAGGGAAAAGGGCAGTCTGCAGCATACAAGCTTAACAGAACTTAACAAATCCACATGTAGCTTGCTCAGTGTATGTGAAAATACTGAAAAGGGGCTTGAGGAGAAAAATTAGATGCCTTGGATTTATAATGACAAAGGCGAGGGACTTTTCTTTATTACACAGTGACTCTTCATCCTATACTTACAGCACAAATACTTCTATTATGACAGTATGGGAAAGGGGATATTCTATCTTTTCATGCAGGCTCCTGTTCACACACAGCAGACCTTCAGAAATGAAGGCATGTGATCTTCATAGCTTATGCAAGTGGGGTAGAACTTTAGGTTTCAAAGGAAAGGCAAACAATTTGTTTCATCTTAAGCAAAACCACTAGTGGTAACAGCATTCATTTAGTCTCAGCATACACTGAAAAAGTATTTCAGCTGACAAGAAAAACAAATCCAAATTCTGTTTTGAAAGGGACAGCACATCATTTTATAATAAGCACCATGAAAAGAGTAGTACTAAGTAGAGGAACTGCTTTTAAATAAGATTCAGTTGAGCTGCAAGCTCTCATGATATATAAAGCAACTAAATGCACTCTGAATTTTCCTACCTTCTGAAAAAAAACCCCAAACACAGATATTTTCTCAACGTTAAGAATCAAAATCTATTAACGCAGCATGTTAGATGAAGATCATGAGTTACCTTTCCTGACAGAGGACCCACTGCTGGCCTCTTCCTCTGAGCATAACCAGAAACTCGGTAACAGTAGTGAGGTTTACAGTAGAATTTACCTGCAGATAAAACACAAACGATGGTCAGCAGCAGAGGAATTTAGCACAATATAAACGTCCACGTCATTGCAACTTATTTTCTGCTGCCACTCCCGTTGCTCTCTCTCATTTCTTCACTATATGCAGAGGCAACCAGTGGCTGAAGTTTTAGCTCCAGCCCTGCTCTCTCCCCTTGTAACTAGCCTCCCTTCCATTGGGTGCCTGACAGCCATTTAGTTTAAAATCCTATCAAACACCAAAGCAAAGCTGTGAGGCTTGTGTGGTATCACATGCTAACAATGCGGCAGTGTGTGAGGAACAAAGAAATCATCACATGGAAAGCTGGCAGAAGCACTTTTGGAAAAAGCAAGAATGAATACAACCAGCAGAGAAAAGTGGGAGAGGAACAGTGTTAACTCCCAAAGAACCATCTCTCCAAATGCACAGTGGCTACTTGTAGAAAGGACAATGACTCATTTTCACAAATAAATCCTTTTGTGATCCTGCTGGTTTTACTAACACCCCAGAGGTCGAAAGAGGTTTTTTCACTGGTATCTGAGCACAGCCAGGAAGACAAAGCAGCATTAGCAATACCACCATGCAAATACTACTCCTGCCAATAAAAGCAGCAAACTGATGCCTCATAATTATCCTCCACTGTACCTCTGTCAGTGGATCCTGCTTGGCATAAGCAGCCCATAGCACCCTCCACTGCTATCACAATCCTAGAGCTTTGCCATTGCCTACACTGCATTCCCAACAAGTATTCTGACCTCTGCCTCTTCCCCTAGTTTCTCTCTGCTGGTATTTGCAAAACGCTTCATGATGGAAAAGTGACAAACATTCTTCTAGCAGTCTTTACTTTGGTAAGTATTTCTTAGTATTTACTCTTACCAAATCCTGCCTTTTGAGATGGTCTGAAATAAGCAACAATTGAAAAGCTCTTGCGGAAAAATTCTCAGACTTTGAAGCCTAAAACCAGACACCGACTGCAGAAGGCTGCAGAATGCTTGTCAGCCTAAACAGCCAGATGAACAGCAACAATGTGTGTATAGCTTTGGTTTTTTTTTCTCTCAAAGAAAACTCTGGATGAAACACAAGCTACATTTTCACAACGACTGCATTAGATAGGATACCACAGATTTCTGTTTAGCCACATCTGCTCCATATACACACACACAAGTGTTAGGCATGTAATATTACAGAACAAATGCTATAATCCTGCTGAAACTCCAAGCTTTGTGTTTGCTTCACTGAGAACTAACTGGCCATAGCTGCACACACAAGCATGCTTGCAGAGGGAATCACTAAAAATCTGGTGGCAAAAAACTGTTTCAGCCCATACAGCTGACAGAGGAGCTCAGGCTGCTACTGCTTAACAGACAGTCAGACATTCAGTTACTAATGAGTGCTCAAAATAACAGCAGTGCTCAAAAAAATGCTTTTCCCCAACTCTGATTTCTGACAAAGATGTTACTCTTACATGCTGATTTCAAAATTACCACTGGCCCCTTTAAACTCGCATGCCAAGTCTGCTGACCTTCCAGACAAGCAATAAAAGGGGTTTCTATTCCCTACTGGGAGTCTGGTTTGATGATTCTAAGTTGCCTCAACTCTTCACAACCCAGCCAGTCCATTACTTAGAAGTCATTACAGAATGCATTATGAATACACAATTTTAGTTCTTTTTGCCCCTTTAACCAGCCATTTTTTCCACAGCCATTTTTCTACCCATTATATATGAAAAGATTCTTTGAGTTACACAGAGCAGACACCCATCAATTTCAATCTGCAGCAGAATATCTTGGAGTGCCATCCTGTGACATGAATTTAAAATTTACTTCATCTTTGCCTCAATCAGTGGGAAGAACTACTGGCACTAACACTTTTTTCCCTGCTATTTTGTTTCCTGCACCATCATGTCTGAAATAGAATCCTTTGCACCTTACTTGTCACAAGTTTTACAACATTTTGCACGTATTTTCCTACTGAGATTGGAGTAAAGATAGGCAGCTGTGTAAGAAAAGAAATGTGTATCTGCTGATGTGAATCACCATTTACCTGAAATACTTTCTCATACATTTTCTTCAGAAAATGTGATGTTTTTGTCCATCACTGCTCCAATGAAAATTATAACACATAGCTACCCTTACAAGGAAATCACTTTTCCCAAGTGATGGGTGATCTTAAATTATTAATTTCCATAGGCACACTTTGTTGATAAACTGAGCTTCACCTGCTCCCATGTTGTCTGGTTTCTCAGAGCTGCAGGGTATAGCTGAAGGTTCCCTTAATACTTAGCACGTCAGATTCTTTTAACTGAGGCATCAGCAAGTTTTGTAATCATATTCTTTTCTCCTTAGTCTACCAGATGCAGAAAATGAATCGTTACTGACTCTTCAGTAACTACTGCAGCAACACACTCTAACATGGACTTACCTCTACTCAACTTTGATGTTCCAGTCTTTCTATAAAAAGAGAACTTAGCTTGTAATGACCTATTATTACTGCCCTGATCATGAAGTTCCTATTTTATTACATCTAAAATAAACATACAGAGTTGGACAGCTCTATCAGACAGTGATATCTTCAAGAAGAACAAGCTGACCGCATTTCTCTCCAAAGTGTTCCTCTTCAGTGGTATTAGACACTCAGGATTTTTAATTAAATACTGTCAAATAAGGAGAGCAAAATTTTTAGCCCTCAAACTCAGTCTGTTATGCTTTCTAAAGCCTCCAGTTATTATTTGTTCCCCTGCATTCTAGCAGCTGCTAAAGATGCCTTAAGTTTTAGCTTTCCTATTTTCCAGATTCTGTACTGCGTTAGTATACAACTCTGAATTCCATATAAAGTGTTAGCCAGTTCTCCTCACAGTTTAGTTAGACAGAGCAATCCTTTTCCAACCCCAGAACCAAGGACACCGTTGCAGCTTCAGGCCCCAAAGGTGCAAACAGCAGCGAATTGAGGAGAGCAATCTGGGAGGGACTTCATTACCTGAAGCTGTAATTGGACAATTAACCCCAATATGTAAATGTCCCAAAAGTAATAGAAGAGTGAGAACTGGTGACCCGCTGTCCATCCTGGGTGGAGCCACAGCCGGGCTCCTGTACTGCCCAAGGTGCATCCGTTGAAGGCATTTTTAATAAATACCTCCTTTATTCCTTTAGCACTGTCTGGCCTCTGTTCTAGGCAGCCTCTCTAGGCACCATTACAGCCCTCCATTAATTCCTGAGCGCGGCCGCTCCGCTGCCACCACGACCCGGCCGCAGGAAATCAGCGAAGCTCCAACCAGCTGGAGAGAAGCGGCCCGGGGAACGGGAGTTACTCCCTTCCCTAACTCGCAGAACAATTCCAAGCGAGGGAAGAGCTCCTGAGAGAGGCGGAGGCTCGCGAGCAGGGGGCCGGCTCCCTTACCGTCCTCGATGTCGTAGGCGTAGGAGGACAGGCGCAGCGTGGTGGCGCAGTACTCGCACTTGAAGCAGCTGCGGTGGAAGAACTTGCCCTCAGCGCTGAGCCGCTCCATCACGTAGACGCGCTTGCGGCAGAAGTAGCACACGTCGCTGCCGCCCAGGTTCTGGGGGAACTCCTTCTTCAGCGAGCCCTGGACACAAACAGGGAAGGGGCTGAAGTTGTGTTGTGCCCGGCCTCGCCGGGATCACACGCCACGGGCACGGTTTCTCTTCGTTTATATGTGGGGACGGGAACGCCTGGATGCTGCTGCAGCTCTCGGACACAGCTCATGGTTTTAACCAGGACACCAAAAACTAACCTTGTTGTCCAGGGAAAGGGGTCCTAGGACGCCACACCTACATTTATCAGGAGTAAAACAAGTTCTGAGTAGATGAGTGGACACCAGTACTATTAATTATTGACCCTGAAATCAGTGACTTAAGGAGGCATATGAAGAAAGGCGAAACCATTCGAACACCCTCGAGCAGCAGTCCTTAGACCTGCATTACCCAAACCAGTGTCTCCTCCGGAAAGCAGCAGTGCAGAAGCGTTACCAACGCTTTCCTCAATTCATTACGCGCAATCTTTGGACGCTGGCATTAGGTTAAAATAGTTGGCAAAGAAAACGAGGACAGGAGCGAGGGTGGATGGAGAAAAGGGGGAACAGAAATCTCTCACAAAGCTACGGACAGATTCCATCAGCGGTGTAACAACTGGACACGCACAAAACTGGAGATCTACACGACATCTAAGCACAAACACGCGGCATCTCCGGCACGTGGTCTTACCAGTTCCTTCTTGTCTAGAAGGGTTTTGGGTTGCTCTTTCCTTTGAAGCTGATTGGCTATCTGCTCAGCCAATGAGCTCACTCCGCCTGTGTACATCTTTATGTACTTCTAGCAGATGGGTTGAATAAAACAAGAGTGATGTGAGAAAAGAAAAAAAAGAAAACTAGAATGATGAGAGAGGTTAGGTGGTGAAAAGGTGCAGAGAGGTCAAATCATGCCAAGACAGTGGAAAACACAACGTGACAAGTAGTAATAGCAAAGCCAGTGTCATCAGAAATCACCAGTACAGTCCAGGATCACCTGTAGGGACAGAGAGGAAGGCCTGCATTTTGCATTTTTAAAGTGTTCCAGAAATACTTAGATGGTGAAGGGAGCAGATATTGTTTTCACCGGTGGGGTATTTTGTCCCTGCATACTCAAGGTGTAGGCACTTCTGAAAGATGAGGCTAAATATAGGTTAGGATTTTAGGTTCCAGGTAAAATTGGCATCAGAAACAAAGATTTTCTAGAAGGCATGTTACTGAGTTTAATGCAACTTGTTGATTTACAACAGTATATTTGTATGCTTTGCACCTGGAAAAAATTAATTCACAGAGCGTTCACAGAGCAGGGAGAAGCCCTTAACTAAAGAACTCACAGTGATTCCAAAAACATTAATTCTTCCAGTGCTAAAAACACACAGAGGTTTAAATGGAAAAAGATGGAAGAGCCTCATCCAGTGCATTAAAGCCATACCTGCATACATCTGGAACATATATTTGTTCAACCCTGAACACGGTTTTATGACTTGGCTTTCCTCCATCACGGGCACACACTGACTCCATAACTCTGGCTATCTATAAACCCTCCAGGATTTTCAGCAGTCCAGGCAAGTTGGCTGTTACCTTAGACGGTACCAAGTGAGTGTCTGCAAAGCCAAGTTCAATCACTGCAGGAGGAAGTGTTTTTCACAGGAAACACAACCGTTGGCAACAATTACGGGGTTAAGAAAATGAGGTGGTTACATCCATGTTAGCTCAACCACACTGCAAACGCCACGGATTTCACCGGGAGCAGCAAAGAGCACGCCAAGCAACTTCCCTTTTCCAGACTAAGCAGCATTATGAAAAGTTTCTAGCTGGATTCTTAGCTAATACAGGATCAGAGAGCCACTCAGCTTCTTTCAAGTGTGAAATGCCAAGGATAACAAAAGAAAAGCTGTATCTTAAAACCCCCTTTTACTTATAGCAAAACTTGCTTGAAGCGCAGTAGTTGTTTTGCACAACGAATAACTAATTTAATAGGTGTGGTTATTAGCCTTTTAGGAATGTTTAAAGCCTTCACAAGTTCAGACATGAGAACAGCAGGAAGCATCACAAAAACTGAAATTCATCACAGAACGGGGTACTTCTTTGGGGAAAAAGATTATGAAAATGGAGTGCTGAGCCAGAGATTACTGCTGCTGTCACTGCAGTCCTAATTCCTTAAGCTCTTTGTCACTGCAGTAATGAGGGTTTATTCCTACCCAGAAAGAATTTATACCTGTCCACTGCACTCCAAGAGGCAGAGCACTTGCAGTATTTCTACATGCTAGAAATAACAAACGATTTGTCTTTCAGAGTTTTCCAGGTTCCATGTGTGCACATACATATGTGCAGAGTTGCTTTTCAATGCCGTGTACCTCGTCAAACATCACATTTTAAATGGTGTTCACTTCTAAATTTTCTTCAGCATTGAGAGGAGCTGACCAAATTATTATTAAGATTGCCAGTTAAAAAAATCAATGATCAAAGACCTTTGAGACTTTTAAAGTTTTCTTAAAATAGAGATCAAGCATTTCCAGGGGAAAAACTTCCTTTAAGCTGAGCCAGGTTTCCCCTGATCAAGTTGTGATTTGAAACCTTCAACTGCATATCCTTGATGATCTTTCAATTTCTACCAGTACTTAAGAAGTTGCATGCTCAAAAAATAAGTTAATATTAACTCACAGTACCTTCGACTATTTGGCATGAGAAATTTACTTGCTGAATTTTTCATTTGGGCTTGCGTGTTTCTGATTTGTTTTGCCTCTTGCCTAACTATCACATCTGGCCTAATAACAGATATGAAGTGAAGCATTTTATCTTTCTTCCCACAAAGAAATGTTCTGCAACATTTTCAAAAGGAGGCAAAGAACTTGCTCCAGCTTAGGTCAAATCAAGTTCCTGCTGTTTACGTAGGACAACTGTAACTAGTTCAAACTCTCGGTGATTTTTTTCCAAAAAGCCAAAGCACTTTTTATTTCACACCATCCATCAACCATACACACACAAAGGTTTTGTTTAGCCCAAAACCTCAACCAAAAGCAGCAGGCAAAACCACAAAGCTTCACTGCAAAGCCAGAAGGACTATCAGTGCTCCAAACCCGCTGGGATTTGAGCGTGAGATGCGCCACAAACTCCTGCGGGACGGCGAGCGTTGAACGCGTTTCATTCCCGACTGCTTTTCCTGGCTGGGAGCGGCCGAGCTGTGCCAGGCCCCGGCTGCCTCTGGCCCGGCGGGTGAAGCAGGGCCAGCCTGGTGTCCCCCAACCCCGTGGGGTGCCCTGGGCAAGCAAAGACAGCCGAGTGCACCTGCGGTGGCTACCTGGCGGAGAGAGTCGGAGGAGGGTGAGGAAGGGCGGGTGGAAGAGCGGAGGCTCAGCGAGAGCTCCCACTGGTCAACAAAGAATCGGCGAGACGGCTCCGTCTCAGGCTAAAACATAAATAAATAAATAAACAGCAACACGATCACAGGCGTTCTCTTCGCAGAAAATTACAAAAGCAACCCAACCCAGGCCTTTCTGGCTACCATCAAGAGCAAGGTTTTAAAGACTCTTCCAGGAAAGCTTAGAGAGAAATAAATACCCAGCATATCTTCACTTTCCCCCCCGTGAGGCAGAGTAATTATTCTTAACTTGCTCTTTATTAGGTTTTACATTATTTAGGACCATTTGGAAGCAGTTACCTACTTCCACAGATGTCCAACCTTCTCTATCCCAACCAACTAAGCCACTGGCAAAGACCCCAAATCAATTTCCTCTGCTCCTTCTGCATCTCCCATTGTTCCCTATTACTGGCCTAAGGCACTAAGATCATCTTTCAAACCACGTGAGACCTCCTCTCCATTTTAACTATATAAACCAAAAGTCTGCTCTCCTGGGGGGTAGAAGAGAAATAAGTTAGCTTGTGTGTATTTCCAGTAATTAACAGCAAATTTCCAACCTAAAACTCACTGTAAGATGATTAGAAACACTGAAGCAAAAAAGAATGAATCAATATAAAATAATCTGCTGATCTTGATTATTAAACAGAATAAATAAAGAATAAAGCACAGACTGAGAACATGCATCCTTCTGAAACTGATTCATCACAGGAGAACCCGAAATTTGGTCTTCTAATATACCCTTGTCATTATCTCTATGGATGATTACATCCATCTCCCAAGAAATACTTCATGTAAATAGGAAAAAATTGAAAGTTGGCCGTATCAGACAAACAGCACTGGAAGAAATTGCGCATTCCTAAAAATTAAAGTCTGGAAAGAAAAAAAAATACACACATTAAAAATAACTGGCTTTCTTTGAAAAATAAATAATGGTTTTAGTTCTAAAAAGCAAAACTAAATGTCGTGTAACTGCATGACCCATGAAAACAGCTACTTCTAGCCACTTGGAATAGGCTAACCTCATGATGAGATTCACTGAACAAAATGCAGAAGAGCTTGGCTTTCACACTTCCCCCAATTTATGGAAATATAATCGTTCATACAAAAATTTTCTGTACATCAACATTAAATCAAGTTGCTTCTCTGGAAACGT
This sequence comes from Regulus satrapa, assembly GCA_013396955.1. Taxonomy (NCBI): domain Eukaryota; kingdom Metazoa; phylum Chordata; class Aves; order Passeriformes; family Regulidae; genus Regulus; species Regulus satrapa. The sequence goes on along the minus strand of VWZN01020903.1, from coordinate 673,972 downwards.
CTTCCTTTGCTAAGCCTTTTCTCTTAGTATTTTTCTTGTTTTCTTCCCTTAAATCGCACATCATAATCCATCATTGCTTGCAGTGTTCCAACATCTGTTTCCTTTTTCCTCTCTGCCCTACCCACTTTATGCTTTCCTCTACTTTGTGTTCTCAGTCTCTTCTCCTTTTCAATTCTGCACGATACAGAAATTAGACTATTTCAAAAATCACTTCTATCTTTGCACTGCAATGCTGTAATCTTTTACACCCTCAGGAGCTTAAAAATTGCCAGAGAGCACTACCAAAGGTAGAGCAAAGTATTTTGGTCTAGATCTTCACTTTTATATCATCATTTTAACTGAATAAGGAAATGCACAGGAGCATTGTGGACCTTGCTGGAGATATTAAATCGTGGCACCCACTAACAAAGAGGTGTCACTAGGTTTCAAGCAGTCTTCTTATTCAGGCCTTCATAGCTTGTCCCCAAATTTGATTTGAAATCAAATTTTCAAATCTAGCCAAAGGTTTGCTGTTCCTTCTTGGAGAACAACTTCTGTGATTCTGACCATCAGAGAGAGATGGCATCCCAAAAAACCCCAGCAATGCAAAGTGACCTAGATGTCACAAAAATCCTTTTAGTAGGGTTTGCAAAAGTTATTTGCCCACCAGCAAAAGTTCTGGGACTGTTTATGCTCCAGCTCAAGAAGACAGCTTGATTTGGGATGGTTAACTCAAAACAGTAAGCTGTGAAAAAAATCACTTCTGTAAGATGGTGCTTTCCATAAAAGCACTCTGCAGTTCGCCAAGCACAGCTGAAGATAACTGAAAACAGAGAGCAACCAAAGAAACCACAGCTCAAACTGGCATGCTCCCATAGCCCAAAGACAACAGACTAGAGAGAAAATTAAGCGCAAAACCAAAACAAAAACGTACACTGGAATCAAAGACAATCTGCACAAACTGCCTGCTCTACCATTGGAAACACAGGAAGGATGGACACGAGAATAGTGCTACTGAGCCAGGAATTAAGCTTGGAAAATGTGAATGTTCTTGCTTCCAGAAGCAAGTAGAATTTGTGAGCGAATGACTGCTAAATAACCGCTGTGAGATGACTTGATCCAGAGCCCAGCTGGTTTTCAGCCTTTACTCTAAAGTTCAGAGGCTGTTTTTTACTTCACTGTTTCTATTTTGTTTTGAGGAACAGAAAGGGTCACTCACCAAGCAAGGAGACAGCTAAGAAAGGGCAAGTTGAAAAAAAACACCACACAAAAAAAACCCCCAGTCTTGACAGTTGTTTTAACCACATGACTGTAGAGCAGCGGTGATGGCATTTTGGTGATTAATTTTTTTTTCCTCTCTCTGACCCAATATTTCACCTGCACCCAGAATCCCACACTGCTACAGGACAGACGGACAGAGCTGTGGTCACCTGATGCCTCAGTGCACGTCTGGTCTCCAGGAGGGCAGCCAGCTGACATGCCCTTTGCTCAACGTTCACGGGCACTTGGTGATGACAAAATAAACGAGGAGATCTCTGCGAGATGAGGAAGGAGGTGGGAAGTAAACAAAGCAGCACAAAAAAGGAAGAGACACCAAAAGGCCAGCCAAAAAGTATCACACTCACATGCAGAACAGTAACAAAAGCTCTCGTGTGGAAACTGGGGGTTTTTTTCCCCCCCAATATCTATTTTTCTAATCAAGTGCTATGTTTTCACCCTCAGGGGCAAAAAAAAAAAAAAAAGATTGAATTAATTGTTATTCACAACTCTTCCTAAGACTGCTGCAGCCAAAATCAAACAAGCACATAGACTCTCTGGCATTGCCATCACAAAAAATGTTTAAATGTGACCTTATCATGTACAAAGAGCCTTATGTTTCAGTTTATTTCCCCATAGTTCTGCATTCTCAAGGATTTCCTTTAAGTATCTCAACCTGTACTTATTTGTTTCTCAATTAGTTTCTTAAATTAATTCTTGAATTAATTTCTTAAAGATGGTGGTATATGCAAAGTAAACACTCGACATGCCAAAGAGAGCATGTTTAATGAGCCTGTCTAAATAAAGCAAAGAACAGCAAAATTAAACACTCACAGAAGCTGCCAGTTCTTATGCAACTTCACTGTCCTACTTATTCTTATTGCACTACCTTGTCAATAAACCCCAGGCACAATATTTGACACCTCTGCTATTCTGGTCTTTCATATCAATGTTCCTAAGCTGTTGGTGACATGAAAAAAAGACCTGGCAGGTGGCCTGCTATATAAGGCAGGACTATCACTGCAGTATCACACAGCCTCCAGCTAATTTGTTTGTAGAACACAAAAGTAAATGGACCAGGAACTACAAACATGTGCATCAAGAAATCTGAGGCTTCATCTGTCAAGAATGCCAGGGTGCTGCTCTGTATCACTAATTGTCCTGCAGTGCAGAACAGAAAATTGGGTTCACACACAGTTTACAAGAAATAATTTTCCCATTCAGATGCAACAATAACACTCGCTACTTTCAAGCTGCTTTCCGTTCCACCTACTCCTTCCTACTAGATCATTTTCACTAAAACTGGGGCCTATTATAAAGCTGTGGGCTTCTGTGTCATTGCAGACACGTGTATTCATTTTCTACTGCCTGTCAGAAAACATTCGGCCCACAAGAGGCTTTTGTTAGAACACATTCTGGAAGTTGCAACAGTTTTATTGCTGGCTCCCATTTATGACTTAATTCATTCAAAGCCTGTACTGGAATGTCAATTAATTTGTCAATATGAATTCAAATCAACCGGTCCCTTTGAGGGCCTATCTTTTCTTTTCCCATGCCCCTGTATAATACTGAGCCATTCAGACAGACTGCTGAATAATTCATTGTTAAGAAGGCTTCAAAGTCTCTACACTAAATAATGCCTCATCATTTTGCCTTTTACTTTGGCCTGTAGGAGGCAAGATGGAATGCCAGTTGTTTAACCATCCAGAAAGCAAGCGGTGAACACAATGCAACCACGCTGGCATGAATTAGCACGACACATAACTCTCCTTGTCCTGCTACAGCCACAGCATACCTCACTAAAGAGGTGTAAAGAGAAAAAGAAGGATGAGAAGAGCTCAAGCGCTCGACCTAGGGCAAAAGAAAAGCACACGTAGCAGACTGCTGAGGAAGGCTTGTGATGCATTTCCGTGGGTATTGCAGAGGAAGGATCGCCCCTGGCTGACTCTCGGCGGTTCCAGCGTGTTAAGGGCAGCGTTAGGATAAGTGAGCTTCACCACCCCCTGTACTTCACCTCTGTGTTGCACACACCCACCACAGCTTTGTGTCATCAGCACCCATGCCATTTGTTCATGCTCTTTACCCTTTCCTGTCTGGGACTCTGCTCCCCGGGATAGCCGGCACCAGGTTCCCTGAATCTCTGCAGGCAACAAACGATGAGCTTAGAAACAATCACAGACCAACTTCCTCATCAGAACATACTTGAGCTGATTTTTCTTACGATGCAGGCAGAAAAGAAGCCATAACAAGAGCAGAAGTTTATTAAGAAAATTCTAAACCTGGTAATAACAAACTGGCTCCTGTAGGGAACTTTTTTTGAACAGTATATATTCATATTAGGTCAATAAACAACAACGTAGTACCAGAATGTAATCAAATTAGTGCAATGAAGATGGTAAGACACTCAGTATAACTCATACTGTGATGTTAGTTCAGAGGAAAGATGGAAAGTTTAAAAGAGGTGGCAGAATAAATCCAGCAGAAGACTAAAATGAAAGGTTTTAAAAGACATCAGCCTAACAAGGATACAGATCCATCTGACCTGCTATGAAGCCTAGGCCAAGACAATTTCAGGGAAAAGAAAAAAAAATTATTCCTGAAGAAAAAGAATGCCTCCAAAAGCAGATTACTCAACTGAGTCTAACATCAGCTCTGTAGCACAGAGCTCCTGAGTTAAAAGAAGGAAGACTTCTATAAGACACCACGTAGAAAATGGTCAAAATACACTTGGCAGTAGCTGGCTTTCATGACTCAACTAGGCAACCAAAAAGACACAGGACAAACAAACACTTGGAGAGATGACAGAAGGAAAATATAGAGCTACCAGATCCTTACTGAGAGGAAAAAAAGTTCTCTACATGGAAAAGTAATCTTGCACTATAGATTAGAAAATAAAACTCAGCATTTAACTGCCTTAGTTCCTCTATCTGTAAGCTTGGGGGAAAAAGCTTTGCTCCTTCATAAAATGTATCCAACAAATTTTTCAAAGAATTTTGACCTGAGGAAGGCACCTAGCTATCACATCATCTGATAACACTACACTGCAGTTTAAATGCAGGTTTTTCTAATGAAAAGGGCTTTCCTCACCCATTCTACTAGATGTCCTCTCCTGAAAAGTCTGCTGTTCACAGTGTGGCAGAAAACCAACCCCCTTTTTTATTAGGGCCACTCCAAACGGGATCAGTAGGCAGAGCTGATCTATCTTGCAAATGCAGACACCACAGGGACAGCAAAAAATGCGTGTCCTGGAGGCTGATAATCTGGTCTCATAATAATGAGACCGGATAAACTGCCCCACGTAATTAAAATCTGAGAAATCACAGCAGCAAGACAAGTCAAACTTTCTGCCAAAGAAAGTTTGCTAAAAGGTAACGCTCCTTTATAGGCATACAAGAGCTCAGCAAAGAAACATGCTCCACCTCTGGGGAAATTCATTTGTACAATCCTTAAGTGATGTCATGACAGCTCTGTGAAAGTACAACTGCCTTTTCAGGACCTCTAGGTCAGGACTGATCAAGAAGTGGATTGCAAAGTAGGAAAACAAAACAAATAATTTAAAAGGATACGACTCAAAAAGCACAATGAGAGTATACAAAAATATATATAGAAATATTAGAAGGATTTCAGGTAATTAACTAGGACAACAAATACATGTGCACAAACATCTGGATGCACATTTATACAGTGTGCTCAGAGCAGCTCTCACTGCTCCAGGTTCCAAGTGAGACCGAGACAAGAGCCTGGTGTGGGAGAAACAGAAAGATCACAGTGGACATGTGGACTCCAACACTCAAAAACCACTTGAGATAAGCAATCCTAAACAAGTTACATGGATACAAGGGCAAATTTTCAGTCACACCTATTTAAATGGAGAATGGAGATGGAACAAAGGTATAATTTTCTTTCCCTGCATTACTCCAAATATTTAATTTCTACTTTGCTGCATCTCAAAACTGAGAAAGGCTACTGTGATAAAAAAATATGCCTCCAGCAAAATCTCAGAGTCTCCAGTGGAGACTCTTCATGCTTCCAGTGAGTTCATGCTGCCCTATCTTCCCAACCTAAAAGGCTGAGAAACCCCTTTTAAGCGCCTGAAAGAAAGAAAATTAGAAATGTATTTGTAAATAAGCTGAGCTAGTCACTTGTAGAAGCAGCAATGAAGAGAGAGAGGGACAGAGCATGCAGAGGGAATCACCTGCTGCCTGGGATACGGTGGAGAGGAAGATGGAGTGGAAGAAGAGAGCATGATCACTTTTTTGGGGCAGGTCCGAGAACGTTCCTTATGCCTCATCTTTTTTTAAAAAAGAAAAAAGAAAACAAAAAAAAATCATAATAACAGCAGAAAAGGGGTAACATTACCACTGGTTTGGTGAGACAGGCCAGAATGCATGAACTGAGACCGTGATCCTAAGCTCACACCTCTCCCAAATGAGCTGAAGCCACGGTGCACCTGAAGCTGAGACACCCCAGTTTTTTACCCAGAGCCACACGATCCCATTTGAGAGTCAGTGACCACAGGCTTGTACCAAGCAGCAGCTAAGCCAACTGCTTTTGAGTCAAGGTCTTACCATCAGTCAGTGACAAAACTTGGAACTCTCCATAGCACAACTGGACTGCTCTCTTTGCTCCATGAAAAATTACTCACTGCTGTGCTTTAAAATGCTTAAGAATATCCTTCCTGTTGACCTAATTACTCTTGCTTGCAGCTCATTACTAATACAATTCAAGTCTCGGTGTTCTGTTCCTCTCTAACTTAACATATATTACACCATCTCAGGCAAGCTAAAATGTACCACATTCTATCAGAACAGAAATCCAGCTGGTTTATAGATAAAATGGAGCTGTACCCTATTAGTCTGCATATTACAGAACTCACATAGGTGTCCTCAATTTAACACACCAGAAAACGTGCACTTGTAGTGCTGTACTCCTGGTTAGGTACAGTCTTTTCTTCACCATTTCTTGTTTATTAATGTGCCTACTGCCTGATTTTTCCTTTCCTTTTGAAAGAAAAGGAGAAAATCTGGAAATGGTCGCACTGGGAAAAAACAAAACGCTGTGTACCCAAAGCCACTGTTAGATAAGTCTTTAAAAAACTGCACGTGGTACAGAGATATTACAGATGGTTATTACTGCCCCTGAGGATGAGCTGGCACTAACATCTGTTTGGGTGCTCTCTTTCTTTTCAACAAAAGAGTTAAGTTAATAATACACTCCTCTATCTTAAACAGATGCTACAAGCAGCTTAAACTGAAGCATATGACTTTGCACTGCAGTGGATGAGGAATATTTATATGCTGTTTCAAAAGGCTCAGCTGTGAAGTCACTAATTTCTAACTGAAAGCACGGCAACATTCTCAGCCATAGAGCTTCTCATGGATTTTCATCTGTCCATGGACAGTTTGCATTTCAAACGTCAACATTTTCACAAACTTTCTTATCTTTCCAAGGCAAATCTCAGAATGTAATACTGGATGAATGCACAAAGTACGTGTTCAAGTCAGTCCTCCTCCAGTAAAATGTATTTCTGAGCAACACAAAGGAAAGGATCGTCACAGGAAAGCAGAAAATAATCAACAGATTTAAAGAAAAGAATTCAAGGTAAAAAAGCAGTATTTGCAGAAGTCATCGGTGTTGTAAGTTTTCTCATGTTGAGGTTTCAGCTCTTGCTGTCTGTGGTCACCTCAGTCATCGTTTATCTTCAAAAAACACAGTTCCAACAAAATCACTTTAAAGTTTGAACTACTGCCCTTTAGCACACTTTAGGCCATGGTCTCAAAAAAATACGCAGATCTCCAGAGACAGAAAAGATGTGCACCAGAGGGCATGGGATCTCCATCTCACAAGCACCTTTATACAGATCAAACATGATCTGAGCTTATTTATTACACACAAAAGTTGTTGCTGATAGGACACCTACAGGAATATAGCAGAAGATTGCTGCAGGCTGTAAGCTGAGAGTCTGGAAATCCAGCTTATCCTTAAATCCAGGGCAAAATTCAGTACAAAAGGCTTGTCTTTCACGCCATGCCCAATCAGATCATCTCCTGGATAGACCATAAGGCTTTCAGTGGCTTCCTGATCCTAGAGGAGATGCTCTTCCCCAACAGTAGCCAAAATGGCTCAGAAAGCAATAGAGCACATGATGGAAGATGTTCTCATACAAACAGGCTTCATTCAAGGAGATTACCCACCACACCATGAAACACGATCCAGCCTTTTTAGGTGATATTACCATCATAATAAAAAAAAAATAAATTACATTTCCACTGTGCACATTCACTTCACAATACCTTTGTGCATCATTAGATGCTGCTGTAGTGCTCCTAAGAAGACAAAACTAATTTTGACAATGCAGGTCAACATCCTCGAAGTGTAACTCAATAAATCCAGCTTTATAATCCAATCCACAAGAGATGCAGGCCACACAGAATGCTGTGAGGAGCAGACTGGTGAGGTTTCTAACCCCTTTGCTCTTTGAAAGGTATTGCCTTACCAAGAGAGACCACAATAAAGGTCTTGTGATGAAAGTGAAAACTGCTTCAGAACAGATTCTGCCAGGATTTCACTTTGTCCAGGAATTCTCCCTTAGCAAGCCATTCCTACCCCACCTATACAACACACAGGGGTATGCTGCCTTACAAGCTCATGGAAACTGCTCAGCTAATACCTTAATTCAAGGGTAAAATAAGATTCTAGATCTACACTGGTAAGCAAGTACAGCCAAGGAATTCCATCTGACAGACACCAGCAGGCAATATCCCAACGAAGATGCCAATTTCTCATCAGAACTGTGGGTCCAACCCAGACCATTTCCTTTGCAACTCTCTTCCTTGCAACCCCTCTTGTGGTTTTGCAATATTATTTTCCTCTTCCATGCAGTTTCCAAAAGACAGGAAGAGCCAAATCTACCAATCTTATAACTGCTTCTCCCAAAGACAGGATCTCAGCTTCATTTTGCCAGCTAGTAAGAACATTAGGCAACCTGTGTTTTTTCTCAGTCACATCCCCCTCTTTTGTCCCCTTAAGAGCTGCCTTTGCTCCTCTTCAAAGCATTTCCACTAGAATCTCTTTGCTAGGTGTTCTATTCAGTCAGCAGCAGAAGTTCCTGCTCCTCTTCAACACCTGTGCCAAAAGAGAAACCTTTCCAAAAGCTTCACCATCAGCTCTTTCTGGCAAACAAACATCCTCCCTAAAGAACTTGTCAGAAGCAATACTAATCCTTTACAGCATGCATAGTGAGAAAGTACTGGAATGGTCTGCCCAGGGAGGGGGAGACACCACCCCTGGATGTGTTTAAAAAGAAGACTGGATGTGGCACTCAGTGCCATGGTTTAGGTGAGGTGTGAGGGTTGGACTCAGTCTTGGAGGTCTCTTCCACCCCAGTGATTCTGTGATGCAGTGACAGGTCCTGGTACCCAGCAGCACTTCTCTGTTGGCAGCCTGTCACCCAGGGATGAGCTACAAAGCCAGAGTGACCAATGTCACCACGGAAGGCCAGCCCAGCACCAGCACAAGGTGCAGGCTCACAGCTACCACACGTTCTGCCTGCCTAAAAAACCAGAACCAGGAATCTCAGCGGCCAGCCAAGGTACTGCTCCAGCAACACCTTCCTGCAGGAGGGGTTTGTGCCCAGCCCTGGCAAAGCTGCCTGCTTGCCTCAGCTGACCTCTGTTCAGTCAAGAGTGGATGGCTCTGTGCCTTTCCATGGCTTTTGAATGCACGTAATCCAAGTTCTTCCCTTCCCCAGGCACACGGGAAGGAACCTTTGGAACAGGGACGCTATCAACGCTGCTTTGAGCCTTCTGTATCCTGCAGATTTTGTATCCTTCAGACCCAGTTTTGTGTTTCCTCGTTACATAAGCACTGCAAATCCTGCAAGAAATCTGGACCCAGGAATCAATCATCTTCTGTTGACGCAGTAAAGCCAATCAGGGAAAGATCATCTCCACGTGTAATATTGAGAGGGAAATCATCCACACAAGGCAATCACTGCCAGCGCTGGAAAAAATAACTTAGATCCTCTGAAAGTAAAACTGCTGCAGAAAGATTTTCCAAAGATATGCCCTACACTGCTTCCTATACAGAGATGCTATCAATGTCAAGGGAGAAGAGAAGGATATTTTCTTCCTTTTAAAAAATTTCTTTTAAGTTGTGTAGTGCAGGTATAAACAAGAACAAAAAAACCTGCTCCCCGGTGAGGAGAAAAAATCTTCTATAAAAACAGGAAATAAAACTTCGTCCTTTTTTTTCTATCAGTGACAAAAAGATGACAATAAGAGCTTTTGTGTTTCACTATAAAGGCTTAATTAAAAAGCCTTCATAAACTTTCAGTAACAGGTTCAAACAGAAACCTCAAGGGAGCAGGAATGTGGTATTTTCCAAATGCTAAAACAGAGAAACAGCCAGTGCAATCCAGTTTTCTTTTTTCCAGGAGGTAATAAAGCACTGTTCATCAACTCAATATTTTACAGCTTTTTTGCATCAGGTTTTTTTCCCCCTTGCTAAGTATTCTTGAGAAATAAAATTTGCCTTAATCATGAATGATGTGAATCTGTCTCAAAGTGCTCATTAAGTGCTCTATAAAGAAGATTTTGGTGAGACAAAAGGTAGAAAGACAAACACTGAGTCAGGAAACCAAAGCATCCTGACAGTTGTACTGACAATAACTCCCCTGGGCTTAGGTCGTCTTCCTTGAAGAGAAATCTTCCAGATCGTGGCACCAGTCATGACATGCAGCATTAATTGTGCTGAATGCCTCAGACATGAAGATCACCCTGAATCCATATTCATCAAGAACAGTGAATTTCCAAAGCAGTGTCATCTTCTTCCTCTTGACTCTGAAGTATGCTCTGATTAAACTACGGCCAGAAAGAAGTAGATGTTTCTCCAAATTATGGCTGCCAGTAAAATACCTTTGAGCACTCTCAGAAACATGAGGAGGCCAATTTCACAGGGAAAACAGTGGAAGCAGATTAAACCATTGAGATAAGTATCCTTAAATGCCTGAAAAGATCATCTATCAGAAGCCTTAGTTCTGGAAAATGCATGGCTGAAAGAAAAACAGCAGCAATGGCCCAAAACACTGGAGAGAAAGTAAAAGTTTGATACCTGCTGATTTTTCTGCTGTTGGTCTCTATTCTGAGCCCCTCTGAGGAAAACCCTAATATTTACTGAATTCACAGTAACATAGGAGTCTTCAAAGCAGTAAGTGTGAGAAGCTGGCAAGGAAAGCTGCATTAAAGAAAGGGAAACCATAGGAATGTCTCCTGCAACTACACAACACCTACTATTTCACATGGGAATAGCAAAATTGATAACCAATTTTACTCATTATATCAAGAAAGAGCTTTAATATTATTGATGATATGACATCTTTTACCTCATGAGTTTCCATAATTGCTCACATGTTTCCTTTATTTCTAACAGAAGAATCCAGAAATTCTATAGCAAACATTTCTGCTGCAACATCCACGAAAGCCTTGGTAAACTGAAACTAACGTAAGAGGGCAGGGAAAACTTGATTAAATATTTTTGAAACACCGAACCACGCATCATCACCAAAGGGAGACGCTGACTTTATTCACTGAAAGTTATTTTTAAAAATGGACTCGGATATGGTGCTGAAAAAGGACTGGCTTAAAAACACCACAGTGATAGATAGCTGGTTTTGGGTGCAGGCAAGGCATTGTAGTCAGAATGAGTTTCTTTACCTGTTTCCACTGGGGTATGGGAGCAAGCCGGCCCTGCTCTCGTCTGCTGGATGGCTGGCTGTGAACACGTTCTTGATAAGGCAGGACAGGCTGCTGCATGCAGGTTGTAGGGAAGGTGGAACCAAGGAGGAAAGATAAAATAGTGAAGGAAACTCAAAGAAAGCCCATAGGAATGGAATACAGAGTAACACAGTCAAACATTTAAGAAAAAAAAAATAGGGTAGGGGGGAATTTGTTTAGCAAGTAAAATATGAAAAGGAAAAAACCATCCAAAAATGGCAAACTTCACAAAATATTGGACCTTTCCTTTCATTTCACTGTTTCTTCCAATCATTGGCTGAGTATGGCAGCCAATGTGTAGCAGCTGAAGAAACATTTTATAGCATGGACAGACATCACCATTCTGATTATGTTACACTACTCATGTGTAGGGTGGCACAGGCAAACCTGACCTGGCTTTCAAGCAACCAGGTCAGGTCCCACTCACGACGTGGCCGTGGCAGCACAGAGCTTGGCACAAGCTGTGGAGATGGACTCAGGCAGCAGGGCAAGGACTCTGGCACTTGAACCACACTGAGCCTCATCCTGCTGACACTGCACCGCCAGCAGCAGCTTGAAGTGACTCAATCCAACTTCAAAGACAACTGCCCTGCAGTTGCAGCAGTTCAGATACCATCCTGGATAACAAACAGGCCTCACTTGGAATGACACAAACACCCTGACTGCCAACAAACTCCCAGGCATTTATCTGCTGCACACACGTACACGTAACAAAGCTTAATCACAGTTCACAAGAACAAACAGATGCCACCTGATATGAAAATGTTCACATCAGAAATCAAATGGTTGTTCTTAAACAGTACAAGCAGAACATTCCTGGAAAGCTTTTAAGGAGCAATAATAGTTGTAAAAGAAACTGAATTGCTGGTAATATGTTTGTGAAAGATTACATAATAGGGGCAATAACAGAAACAGACTTTTTCTAGGAAGTTCTTCTCCACCCTGTACTTGTAAATTTTAAGCTTTGGGTAAACTTCACGCTTCTCTGGGGGACCCTTTGAAGTAAAAAAGCAACACTAGCATCCAGCCTCGAGGAATGCAAGCTATCATTCAAGGTTTTCCTCTTCCATTCCCAAACAAAAGGGTTTATTACCCATCCCCTACCTGTCTTCTTAAGTTTGATGAGGGCACCGGCGCGTTCTCTTCGAACTTGGCCAGCAGCTGGGTTGCCATGGACTTGACTTTGTTCTGGTTCCCAATGGCAGCATCGATTCTCCTCTCCGTCAGGGCGCTCACCAGCGTGGGCCTTTCTTCTCTGTAGCTTCGTGGGAGGTCCTCCTAACAATCAGTGACATCAAAATTTTCTAAGATGCAACCTTGTGCTTCCTACCCCTTTGCACTGAGAAGTTTCTTACGCTACAGATAACAAATCTCTTAGCCCGATTTGAAAGCTCAGGTTTTAATTTCCTTTGGCAAGTCATCAAATGCTCTGTTCAGCTTCGCTCATCTTTTCAACCTTACTTGATACCTACCAAAAAAAGTCCTCAACTGAAACACCCCTGGGAAGCCCTTGACATCAACCAAAGGCCCATCTTCAAACGACAAACTCAAACACAGACTTTAATTCACCTGTACCCATCAGGCTACAAACACTAAATGTGAAAGGCTGCCTTGTGTGGCATCCTGGAAATGTATGCTTTTTGCACAAACCAAGGGTAAAGTTTAAATATGCATCAAGCTTCTGACAATACTGGGTGACTTTACTGAAATGTTTTGAAAGTTGATGTCCTCATCAGACCATAGTAATTGGCAGTAAAAACAGAGTATCAGGGAGCTGCCATGTTTCATTTGTTATGCAGTATTCTTTTATAAACATTAGTGAAATATTTGCACTAAAGATACCATTAAAGTGTACCTCTAAAGAAGTAAATTTTACCTTAAAAATCCTATATAAACCCTGCCTGGACATAAAAAATGGAAGAACTGAGGTGGGAAAAAAGTACCTACCATTTCTTTTGTTCCCTGACACCTCTCACTGTAATACTTACATCCTCAGATTGGCTGGTTTTCCTCCTCTTTCCAGCACCATCCAGTTCCTTTTCTTTTTTGTCCTGAAAACAGGAGGAGTAGGAGAAAGAAAACAAAAATGGGTCTCACACTTCTGGGCTAAGTGTCATCAGTGCATTGGATCAGTTTAGTTGCAAAGCTTATTTAATTCCCATGCTCATTCTCCATTTGTTTAAGAAAAGGGATTTGGTTTTTATTTTCTATATACCCCTTAGGGGATTGTCACATTCAATTGGACAATTATTGAACACTTTCAAATCATTGAAAACTGAGCAAGTAGCTGCGTTCCAAGAGGAAATATATGCTCAAATACTACCACACAAGGCTGAAATTGTATGACTGAAATACACCACTGACAGCACATATTACAGATGCAGTAATTAAAAAATAAAATAAAGCAGCATAAATAAAGTAATAAAATAACTAAAAAATTAAAGTAACTAAAGTAATAAAAAAAAGTAAAATTGCATACTACAGATGCAATTTTGCAGTCCAAAATGTCACGTATCGTCCCACAGCAAGAGCTGGTGAACACATGGTCACTTGCAAACTATCTACACCAAACAAAACACCAACAGCTGCATTTTGAGCAGCCTGGCAGAGCCCGGGGCTCCCAGGGCTGGGCCTGCTGACCTTGGGAGTGCGCTTCCGAGAGATGCTTTGGCCCAGTTTGCTGAGGAAGGAGATGGGAGACTTGGTGCTGGCTATCAGGGCAGCCTTTTCTTCTGCATTCAGGTCCAGGCTATCTGTTAGTGACAGGCAGAACAAGGGAATGCCATGAAGGTTTTTTTTTCCGTGGTGCTGTTTATTTAATATACAACTGAAAGACTCACTGATTCTTTTTAACACAGCAGTGTTTTTCTTAAATTCCCTGTGCAAAGTGACTGATGTCCAGAATTAATGCCTTTCTCAGCTATTCTGCTTTTTAATTTTGCCCATAGCAGTTCTTTCAGGATTTATAACCACCCATAATAGATACTGTGTTTTTTCTATTTACTTTTATATTTAAAGAGCATAATTTAAAGAACATGAACATCAATACTCTTAAAGAGAGTCCAGAGTTTCAGAAATAATACTAAATACATACTATGTTTATAAAAGGCTATTATACCAAATTTGTCCCCCTCACCAGAGAGACACATATGAATTAAGACCATCAGTAATAAAGAGCTGTAACAACACTCAATATTTAAAGGCTGGCCATATTGATTCGGGCTAGCTCTGATCAAAGATGCTTTGTTTCTCACTGGCCTTAAGAGACTCACCATTCACAGATGACAAATATGTATAAAACTCAGCTGGTGATTTGAAATCACCTGTTCAGCAACTACTACCAAGGCACTTAACATTAGCTGAGACAGACAAGAGGAAGAAAGCAGGAAACTTATCTAATAGTGCTGAAGCGAATTTAGAACTTTTGAGGACATTATTGTACATTAATTCCTCATTTTGCTCCTGCTGCTGCTAACATGGTCCAGTAACGAGAGAACATTTTGTAATGTAAAGCTACAGAGTGACTACTCCACGTGCTCGTGGCAGAAGCAGCATGAAGGGAACTGAAGCACACACATTCACCCTGGAGCAATCCTAAAATCCAACCAAAGTGCCCCAAACTGCTTACCACTAGAGGGGATGGTGTCTTTGAACATCTCGTAGAACTGTGTGAGGTACATCACCATGGACAGCTTATCTGGCTCTCCAACAGATGCCATTTCCTTTCCAGTCATAATGGGAGATATTCCAAACTCTTTCTCAGCGATGTCAAAGGCCAGCTGGTTATTCTTCTCCACATCGTGCTCATCCAAGGAATCAAAGTCTCTGCAAAGGAAGAGACCTTGCAGAGTCTCTTGCACTCTTGAATTAAGGAGCAATCGAGTCTTCTGAAAGAACTCAGACATCCATCTTTTTTTTTTTTTTTTTACTTTAAATCTTTATTTTATTCGCCACCAACATAGCAATGTTGATGCTACTTAATGACAGCGAACTTTGGCTCAAATATATTCTTTTTTAATTTGTTTGCTCTTCCTAAAACCCCAGACTTTTCTTCTAAAAAAAGCATTATCCTCTGAAATACATCTCCACTTCTTCCTTGGCTGGAAGACTGTACATTTTCTCCTACATAAAAACTTCTGTGTGCTTGGAACTAAATCTTGACTTTGTCCCCTTTTTTTCTTGACCGATCCATAGTTTTGTCTTGTTTTGGCTTTTTCCAAAACTTTTATAACCATATGAAAAGCTTTAGCTTGTGCAAAGTTACGTGAGCCATTTTAAAAGCTGTTTGAACTCTCCACAAGCTATAAAGCTATTAAACAGTGCAGCTCAGGTTAACTCAAGTACACCAATACAGAAGCAATTCAGTGCATACAGACTGGAATAACTCCACAATTTTTCAGTATGTTTCACAGTGGAGTATGTCTTCAACTACAGCTCTAGAATTTACTTTTTCTGATGTCCCCGTGGGAAGTTGGAGACATTTCAGATTGAAGTACCAGAGTCTTTGCCACGGTCACTTTCTCCAGCCAGAGTTTTCCCACTCTGGAACCTGGGCACTGTTTTACCCAATATATCACCTCTGCCCTTCACCCAACCAACAAGTCAGTGTGCAAACAGTAACAACCCCTCTGTTCAGGCTCTGGGTCACTACTTCTAGAAAGAGCAGCCTGGAAGTCTTTAGGAAGAGCTGCTTTGTTAAACAGGAAATTCATAAAGGACCGTGCAGAGACTCCTTCACAAGAGATTTAACTGAAGCTATGACCTGTTCCTTGCTCACTTCACACATTAAAATCTGACAGCCAGTAATGTTTTCCAATCAGTACCAATTTGAATGTTAATTCTGCCAAATCATCCAGAAGGGAAAATGACAACACATTTATTTTTCAAATTCATCAAGCTACCACGACCTTCCACTCTGCTAGTGAATCACTGAACATTGGTTCCTATCGAGTTTAATTGAATTCATTTCAATCCATTTCTTCATAAGTCATAAATGCACTGCCTCCAACTCCAAATACCACTAATTTCCTGCTCCTCTCAGTTACTTGAAGCAGCCAGTTACTCACATTAAGTCTGGACGGTATCTGTGGATAATGGCACACAAAGCTAAGCCACTTTTCCATGACATTGTGAGATCTGTCACATTAACACCAGCATATCCATCAGTCTGCCTCTGGCACCAACTGAGCAATTTACTAGACCGAGCTACGGACTCTGTTAAAAAAAAAAAAAAAAAGAAGGACATTTCAAAACAAAAATGTACAACAGCTCAAATTCTAAATACAACAAAAATACCACGAATCAACAAGCAGAACTTAATGTAAAAACCAAGCTCCTTCTATAATGGGTAATGGAGGACAGGATTCTTATTTTCTTTTAAAAACACTATAGAATCTACTTTTAATCCAATAAAGTATTTTTAATTTGATGAAAAGTAATTATCTAAGTTGTAACTTGCCAGACTTTTCACCCTATCCATTGCAAAAGAGCCCCAGGAAATAGAAAACAGTTGCAAAGGCTTGTTAAATATGATCAAAAGGACACAGAGCAGCAATGCTCTCTCTAAAGCCCAGCTATACTATTTCTAGAGGAATAACTACAAATGTACTCCTGTAACTTCTTCTCCCTTGAAAACTTCCCTTTAAAAGCACTGACCCATTCTGACCTTGTCTTAGCAGAAGATCTGATGAGATTACAGCCTAAAGGGACACGGCTGCAGGGCAGAGAGCAGAGAACACACAGCAACTCAGCACTGAAAGGGAGGCTTAGCAGCAAAGAGCCACTCTGGGAATCCCAAAACACTACCTGAACATCCCAGACAAGGCATGCATGAGGAGAAGGCTGACATACCCCTCAGGGCAGACAGATCCTGAAATGCTTATCACAAGGCATCTAGCTCTCAGAATAATGCAAGCAAAGTGAGGTTTCATTTAGCTGAGAGATGAGATGAAGAAGAGGAAAGCAGGAACGTGCAAGATTGTACAAGCAATACCTTCTGCTACATTTTTAAGAGTTCTGAGTCAAATGTTAGAGTGAACTCAGTCCAGGCTTCTGCACTTTAAGCAAGGACACTGGTAGAGAAGTGAGGTGGAAAGAACTGCCTATGCAAACAAATATGCTTAGAAAATTAACAGCATTGTAAGGCAAGGGCAATCAGGCAAACAAAAATAAATTCCCATGCTAATGGAAACTTGAAAAATTGTAAGCTCAGACTTTTTACAAAAGAGTTAGTGGAGAAATTTTCTAAATGCAGAGATTGGTTAAACTATCTTACAGCCCTGCTGCTCTCTAGTTCCTGCACTGATCCAGCTCCAGAATACCAAAAGAAATAAGACAGCAGCCAGACCTACCATTTCGAGTCAGCTTTGGTGTCCTGGAGTTCACAAAGTTCTCTATCTCCAGGTGAATGTCTTTCAAGTCTCCTGTATTATACAAGTGACGTACCTAAAATGGCACACAAAAACATGGAAGATGATCAACATGCCATGCACCCCAGATACACACAGAAATAACCAGAAGACAATAAAGAGACATCCCGAGGCATGAAAAGGAAGGTAAGTAAATGTAGGCAGCAGAAATCATACCCCAAGAACCTCACAACAGCAAGGATCAGCTCATCAGTGCTGAACAGTCCAGCTGAGTGCTGCTGCTGCTCAGTGGATACCAAATTGCAGTGACAGACTGCTAGTCTGGATTATTACACACAAAACGCACATGGACACATAGAAAACACAAATTTATAGGTTTATATGACATAATATATATTATATAATGATACATCATTATATCACAGTTAAAATTACCAAAATCAAACATTCCACAAAAGGAATTTGTCCAAGTACCAAAGTCTACTCTTGACTGATTCTACTGCCTTTCACTGCTTCCACGTCACACACAGCTCACTCTCTGCTCCCAAAACACTGGCACAGCTTCACCAGGAGGTGAAAGAGGAAAGACCCTGCAGGTGACAAGCACCCAGAGCACCACGTGTGACTCACCTGCTGTGGCCGCAAGAAGTTGATGTTGATATTGGGGTATCGGGTGGCAGGATCAATGCTGTAATGGCTGAAGTTTTTACTCACGTTCTCTGGGGTGGTCTGAGGCAGCAGCCTGTAAATGCTTTCCCTTGGGAAAATAACATCAAAAAAAAAAAAAGTTTGGGGTTTTGCTTTGGTTCGTTTGTTTTGTTTAGGCTTTGTGGGGTTTTTGGTTTGTTTGGGCTGCTTGGAGGTTTTGTTCTGTTTTGTTGGGGTTTTTCAAGAGATGCATCACTACTACAATGGTTAAGTAAACTCCGGAGAGATAAACATTCACATCAGAAATCTAACCACTTCAGACAATGCATAGCTAAGCGTCAGCATAAGCATATTAAAATCTGCACTTGACTATAACTTCAGAATTCCCAAAGGAGGGAAGACTAAGTGAAACTGAAGGGGCTGCCCAGTACAATAAAGACACTGAGACACAGGAGAGGCTTGGGAAGAGAGGCCACCGAGGGGACTGGAGCATTTGCCCTGTGAGGAGAGGTCAAGACAACTGAGTTTGTACAGTATGTGGAAAAGAAAGCTCAGACAAGATCTTGCTGCTGTCTGAAGTGCCTAATGGAATGGTGATGAAGTCTGGCTTCAACAGCAACGTTATTTTCATCACTTGTTTTTTAAATTCAAACAAATGGAATCTTAAGTATGAATCGTGCCATTGTGCAATTTTAGAAATTATACTATGGTTCCTGGTGGTCAGAAGCTGCAGTTTAAAATAGGACCTACAAAATGTTGCTTTTACTTATTCCATCTTCTAATTACCCGAGTTCTGATCCCCAAGAGAGCACCTTGAGTCACCAAAACAACACTCAGGCACAGCTGATTAAAACATCAAGAACTCAATACTTCAACAGAGCCAAGATGCTGTTTGGCTTACATGAAACAAAGTGATCAAGGACAACATGAAAAATAGCAGGTCACAGCTTCCTTAAAAGGAAATAATAAAAAAATATTCACAAGACAATAGGAGATGGCAAGAACTTTTGTATCTGATACTTTAAAGGCACCAACATCGTCATCTGGTTTGCCACTGAAGGGCTGGTGACAGGCTTACTTTGCCCATATGATGTTAATAAGCATCTAAAAAAAAAAAAAGACTCCTCATCTAATATTTTAAAAATAGGACCAGGAACAGCAACATTTCTTACTCCCCCACCTATCCAGTTTATGGACACATTTGAAATTTTTTTTCTTCAACTGAATTATACCTTCAAGCATTCTCTAAAAACAGTGAGTCTATCTCCCATTCTGTCTACATATTTGTACTAAAAGAAACTGGAATGAATGATGAGATGTTGGAGGATTGAAATAGAAGTGTAAATGTATTCACTTTCTCCATTACCTCTCTGCAAGAACTTCCAAAGGACTGGCTCCAAGTGACCAACTTCGTACCATCCAAGCAGAGTCCATTGCAGCCAAAAATCCCCTGGCTATTCCAGTTCCCATTGGCCAAAATGGCTGATATTATAAAGTACCAAAAAGAAAACAACCAGAGAAAGGAAAAGCATCACTTAGGGAAAATTTTAAAGAAGTATCAAGTACATATTCAGGCAGTAATCTGCTGGGAAATTATAACTCAGTAATTAGCTTCAAGCTCCACTCCCAGTGGGTTAGAGGAAACCAGATGTACGGTGAACAGCTCATGAGCTCTCCCAAAGCCAGCGTCCTTCTATTTCCAACAATAATTCACAGCCCAGAGTGCCTTAGCAGCTTCTCTTCAAGACAGTACTTTTTCACCAACTACAAAATGCTAATTATTAACAGGCCCACAGTAGGTTCTGCAGAGACTCAACTCGTCCCAACAAGAAGCAGATGGAACAGACAGAACTCCAGAACAACCTCTGCAAACATTTTCTTCAGCGCCATCACTGCGCTAAAAACTCCCTTTTCCCAACGCCCCCGACCCTCGCTCCAGACCTCCCAACTTGATTCTGCAAGGAGCAGCAGCTCTCCTGACAGTCCCTGCAAGTCCTGGCAGTTCTCTGTCAGACACTTGGGCTGAACACGCACCTCCAGCAGGCTGTCCCCGACCAGCGCCACCAGGAGCTGGTGGCCGTTCTGCTCGCGCACCAGCGCCGCGTTCTCGGACGCGTACATGCACGTGAAGTCAAACATGGCCACGTCGGGCTGCCCGTAGTGGTTGATGGCGAAGTCCAGCGATGGCAGCTGCTGGTTGGTGGAGAAATCTGCTGCTTCCCTGGCGTAGTTCAGCAAAGCCTCCTGGTCCACGTTCTCCCGGGAGAGCAAAACCTCTGTGTCGGCGTGGTCCTGCCAAAAAGCGGCCAAGTGAAAAAATCAAAGCCACAAGTTGATTTTAAGATTGGTATGGTAGGTAGTTGACATTAAAATGCTGACAAATCCACTCAGATAAATTTGCCTGCTAATTTTTTTTATTCCTGCCTTTGTTAATGCTTCCAGGAGAAAATCTATAAAGCTTATTGCAAACAGTAATCAGTCCTGCTTGCATTTCTGACTGTGAAAGGGCTAAGAAACTTCTGAGCATTTTTTTCATTCCCATAAAACGAGGGAAGTTCGAATGAGCTACCAAATGTTCCTTCAGCATATTTTATCTTAGCATGAACAGAACTCCCAAATCTACAAGGGAGATGAATTTGAAAAGGACAGATTTTGTAACACTCGTCTGATTGTTTAAAATACTTTAGAAGTACATTAAGTGCCTTTTAGAACACAATTACACTCATGCTCTAAAATGACAACTGTATAAAAACATTATGTGATGGAGGAGAAGCACATTTTCCTACTTTCACCTTACCAGAAGTAAATTGTCACCACAATTTTAGCTTACAGGGAATACAGGAGGAGTTAATACCCACATGCCGTATCACTCCTTTATCCAGCAAGCTCTGCTTTTTGGCAGTCATGACAAAGTAGTGCGTATCATCTTTGTAGTAGACAATGTTCTCCAAGTCAATGCCTTGTGACAGAAAAAAAAAGACATGGTAGTGAAGAAAGAAGTTAGGAGCTATGTGCAAAAAAAAGTTCTATCAGAAGACAGTAAATTGAAACTGTACGGGTCAGAAAAGAGAATGCCAAGCAACTTTCTCCCATGCTCTGGGTGACTTTAAAATATGAATTGTCAACAAAACCACAGACAGCACAATTTATGCTGCATAAAGCTACCTCTTTTAAAAAAAAAAAAAATCTATCATCACTCCAAGGTTTGCATTCAAATGCAGAGTGCAAAAAGAGAACTCTGGATTCATGGCCTCTTCCCATTTAGGGCTCTGCTCTCCTGAAAACCATAATTAAGTTCTCCACTGGTGAACTAAGATGACACACAACTGCTTTGTACAGCAGAACGAAGGGAAAACAGGGAAGTCAGATTTTCAGAGGCAGCAATGACTGCCTGCCTGGCACAAGGTGCTTGTTTCTTGATTAAACGCTCAAACCTGAGCTGCAAAGTCGTCATAATGAAGACAAACAGTTCCCCACTGGAAATCTGTCGAGTGCTGGCAAACCTGTGGCGTCTCGGAGGTCCTGGAAGAACTTCTGGTTGAAGATGAAGGCCACGCCACTGATCTCTTCTACTTTGGCTTCAGCTGTGGTGTTGCGATTGATGAAGTTTGCTGTGATAGCAATTGCAAGTTTGCCACGGAATTCCTTCCGGCGAAACCCTGCAGGAAGGATCAAGTGACAACGCTGAAAGCCAGACACACCTTCAGAGATGGCTCAGGATGCCACAGGCAGCCTGCCACTCACACAGCAAAGACAGAGAAGGGAGTTGATGGGTTACAAACTCCTCCACAGAGGAAAGAACAATTGCACCGTCAGAAAAGTCAGGGTTGTTTAGGGAAAAAGTTCCCCACAACCCTGTGGAACTCATCTCTGTTCCCCAAAGCTGCCATTTCCATTAGAAATATTAATATGGGATCCTCTGCTACACAGCATAACATTCAACACCTCAGTTCCTACACCTGAAGGAACTACACTGCCCAACTAAAGGAAAAATTATGCAGATCAAAAACCCTTATGTCTCTGTTAGTTAAGAGGTAGAAAACAAAGACCACCCATATCTTTGCTACAAATGGATTTTTACACTGACTTCTAATCTCCCTAATACTTATCAAGTGTATTTTCAGACGTTGATTGGCACGTTAAGGCCGCTTCTGTTAAACAAATTTAAGAAAGTGTTCTGTTTGGAAAAGAATTATGGACACATCTTTACCTTCTAAGGTGTTTCTCCTGCCATCCCCTCCAATGATCACTTCAAACTCGTACTCAGACACTGGATGGGTTTTGGGGTGGACCAATGCACGCCAACCTATTCCTGTTGATAAACTCCAAGTTAATGACAAAATAAATGGCAACAATAACAAAAAACAATAGATAAAGCCTGTTCTTACTATCAATAAATCCTTTAACACACATGATCAGTCAAGAAACCCTGCAGAACAGCTACACTGATGATAGGGCTGTGAACTGGGCAGCAATTCCACACGAATCAGAGGCTGACACAGCTCTGCTAAAACTCCCCTAATTATTTTTTTATAATTAATTTAATTATAAAATATGTTTTTTATAATTAATATAATTTTTATATTTTTTTAATAAAACTCCCCAATTTAAGGGCTGCTACAAACTTCTCCACTACCTGTACAATTAATAAAAGGCCAAAAAACAGGGAACCACAGCTCGTGTGGCAATCACAGAACATGTTTCACAGTGATACTAAAAGCATAACTAGGATCATTCACCAACATGAATATGCTCAGTGAATGCAAAGAAAGTTGTTTCAAAGTGGTATGTAACAAGCCTAAGTATTTTAGAAGCAATTACAATTTAGCACATCTTGGTCTATTTCTGTGTAGCCCTTCTGGTGACTTTGTTTTGTACAGTAACTAATTTGGATTTGTCACTGGACAAAACAAATCCTATTAAAAATCCAAGCAAAAATGGATTAATAACTATTCTTATTAACTGAGCACGAGGAAAGGACTTCATGTCATAAGCAGAGGTGAGGAGTAGGAGCCTGTGCATCCTGCCACAACTTCTCCCTTTCTCTACTGCCCCTTCCAGTGCTACTTGCTTTCATTCTCCTGGTCCTCCGGAGGGTAAACGAGCCCCCGAAACTCCACATTGACATGGATCTCTATTCCCAAGATCAAGGCAACCTTCAAAAGGATGAGCTGCAGCTGACGGATACCTGGAAAAGGAAAAAAAAAAAAGGCAGATGATAAAGAAATGGAAGAAAAAGAGCACAAAGTGACATTACTGATGCCCTGACTTCAAGGGCAGCTGCTACTTTCTTCTTCCCCATGGTGCTCCCAGCACTTCATCCAGGCACCACTGGTGTGTGATATCACAGCAGGCTAAGAAAATGCCACACAGCTGAAAACCCAACCCTTTTCAAGGCATAAAAAGCCATTTTTTGACGTTTCAGCCCCCTAACCTGGAACAAGGGTAGCAACCAGGGCATGAACTGCAGGCCAGGGAGGGAAGACAGCCCAGGCAGGATTGCACTTGTCACAGCTGGCAAAAGGCACTGGACCAGCCTGGCTGGAATACTGACCTGCACCTCCATCCAGCACCTCAGGGTTAGCGAGGCATTGGAAGCTCATCACCACCTTTTTCCTCTTCAGATAACTTTGGCAATGAGAATTAAAATTACAGTGTGCAAACTCAATTAATCTGAAGGAAAATACCTTACTGCCGTATTTCAGATACTGAAATGAAAAAGTCCTTCACCTAAACATGAAATTTTAGCTGTGCTGATACACAAAAAAAAAGACAAAACTCAAAGAATAGAAATTAAAATAAATTAGAAGGAAAAAGTAAACTGCAAGATGGAAGTTATGAAGGTCTTCCAGTTTTACCATTTGTTGCTACATTTTTTGAAAAAAGAACATAGACTGGTGGGCAACACCTAGCTGTGCCATGTACAGTCCATTTTTGGGAAGAAAAAAGAAAAGAAAAAACTCCTTCTCCGCCAAGGCATTCAGTTTTGAAAGAAGACTAATTAACAGAATTTAAGTGATTATTCTCAATTTTAACACAAATATCTATTTAATCAAAACATATCCTCATCACTCTTCTGAAAATTAACAAAGCCAAAACCATTCCTCCTTTCTCCAGACTGAAATTCACAAGAATGTTCAAAACTATACACTAATTTTTCTCCAAAAATTGCTCAAGAAAAGCAGAATAATGTGGCAGCTGCAAGAACCTATCAGCAAAAACACAGAAAAATTATCCGTAAAAAAGTTTGAGTTTGAAGTGTATTTTTCATTGTGGGAAGAAGCTATGCCTTGGGAATGTCAAAGAGATGACAGATAAACATTGCAGGACAGTTTTTATTGACATGCACGCAGTTATAGTGTGTTTTGTGGTGTTCAAAATGGATTGGTTAACAAAGAATACTTTAAGCTTATCCGTGCAGGAAGGACTAATACTTTTTGGTAAATATTTTTAGTAAAAACACGACGAGTTTCACGTAAAAGAATTTGAATAAATAGCAGGTGTGAAGTTCGTTTAATTTTTTCTTTTCCCCAGACTTTTCCCAGGGGAAAACCTGGGAAGTTTCAACTTTCTTTTAGACCATTGTCAGTGTTCACCCTGCACATTTTAATCTCATGACTAGCCCAGAAGGCACAAAACGTTGCACTGCACCTTAACAGCTTGAGAGCAGGGGCTGCTGAAGGGGGAATTTTCACTCCCCCAGGCAGAACCAGCCGTGCCCAGCCCTGGCTCCACTTACTGATGTGATCTATGGATCCCGCACAGAATTTGCCGTAGAACTTCTTGGCGCCGAGGCCCCTCAGGTCGTGGATGGTGAAGGGCCAGAGGTGCAGCACGTTGTTGCGGGAGAAGGCGTCCCTCTTCTCGATCACCACCACCTTGGCTCCCAGGAAGGACAGGTCGATGGCTGTACGAAGGCCACAGGGTCCAGCCCCGATGATCAGACACTGCGAAACAACCAGGAGAGAGTCACTGGACAGTCCCTGGAGGAAATGGAGACTTTCTGCAGCATCCCGAGGCTCTCGGGAATGAGCGCTCTTTGTCTGAAAGACGGAAGCTGAAATTTCACATCATTTTATTTCTACCTCTCAGGTTCTCTCAGTGGCAAGCAGAAACCAGGACCTGAAAATGAAGTGTATTACAGAGCAGTGGGAAGATTCAGGAAGCAGGGAAGTAAAATGGTGTTCTTGCAACCCTTGCTCTAGGAAGAGCTGGCAAGTCATATTCTCCAAGCTATAGGGGGACCTGGAAAACAGCGGTATTTCTGAAGGCTTCTCCTTCCCATATTCCATTTCTTCTTCTTAAAACAAACAAACAAAAAAAAATCAAAACAAAAAACCCAACCAAACAAAACCAAAACAACCCCCCAAAACAACTAAAACAAAACTGACAAAAAGTTCTCCTCTCATATTCCAAACCCTGAGCAGGCCTTTCTTAAGAATATCTTCAGTAGCATTGCAACAGCTACAGCAGATAAACACAAGATAATAATGTTTTTATAAACACCATCGTTTAGAATAACAGAATAACACAGAGTAGACAAGTCACAGCACTCTTAACTTATGCCTTTGTTGGTGCTCTGGTGCTTCTACTACAGCAGCAAATGAAACTTCAGGGAAGTAAACACCACGTAAACAGAAACTTTGTGTGACCAGACAAATCTTCACTCAACTCCAACCTTTGTCATACGATCACTTTCTCTTATCTTTTTCCGCTCTACTCACAAACACCATCACATGCTAATAAACAACTGGAGAACGTAAAATACGTGCGTGGCCAGAGCTGAAGTACCTTCTGAGAACTGATGCAGCAAAATAACTTCAGATTAAGAACACAAGATAGCCAGGAGACACTCGTTACCCACAGACACCGAGGTCCACAGAGAAAGTGCTGGGCTGTGCAGTCACATTAATACAGTACACAGTCCATTCCATCCTATCATTACTGTACTTTGATTTTTTAAACCAGAGACATGGAATAAAGGCCTCGTTACAGAGGTGGCTGCTGCTGCCATGTCAATCTTTTCCAGGTTCCTGTGGCTGCACAAGAAAGCTCCTTGAGAAGCTCTTAAATATGCCAAAACTTAGCCATGTGTGTCCTGATAAACAACTGATCCCAAAAAGCAACATTTTGTGCTGTGTGATCATCCCCATCTGACATTTTTTACAGGCTGCCACGTTCTCATCACTTATTCAGTGGGGCATAAACCCTGCAAGTATCACAAAAGTGCAAACGTGAAGCCTGGATGATGAAAAAGCAGCACAAGTTAGAGCAGTCATGACATGCAATTTCCACGTAAGGCTACTGAGTAAGATAAGAAGTCACATAAATCTGAGGGCAGAGATCCAAGTCTAGAGGAAAGGGGAGGGAATAACAGCACCACTGCTTTTTTTTCAAGGTTTCAGGAACCTGAAAACATTTGGGACAAAAGGCACACCCAGCCTCTGAGCTAATAAACACCTAAATAAAACTGTACATTGAACAGGTGTCCATATTGTAATTTGATATAAAGGATCCTCAATTAGGATCTACTATATTCCTCCAACTTAATATTGCTTTGTTTGTACGTAAGTGTAACTCCCAACCACCACCCTGTCTTTTTAAAAACTTTTCAGAAAATGAGCTCAGCAGATCATACTTATCCAGGTAATAATTTTGCTTGGCTGACAACTATAATCTTCCAAGAGCCTGGATTTCAATAAGCAAAAAGAACACACCGAACTGGGTGACTTTCATTCTTTGACAAATTTCCACATATAAAATATTTACGATGGAGTACACAACAGCAAAGGAATTGTATTAAAACCAGACTAATCAAACTCAGGTTTCATGAAATTATAAACTAGCAGCCTGCAATTTCATCATAGGAACCTAAAAGGTTTTTTCCCCTCTCTATCCCTCCTCCCTGCCCTCCTAGTAGGACGTGGTTAAAAGCATTTAGGCTATTTTTAAGATTCTAAGATGTTCTGACTGTAAAACACTCAGGTAAGTAATTTATGGTGAAAGCTGCCTTTTTGGTTTTTTAATACCATCACAAAACCCATTACATTACATTGTTATAAAAACAAATTCTAAGCACAATTAAAAATAGAAAAGATTATTTTCCACCTCTAATGCTTCTTCCAGTTTCAGATGTCTCATAAAAACCCACCTCCTGATACTCTCAGTCAGCACCAACCCCATGACATGCCAAGTACAGCCAAATAAAGGCAGCTACTGTTATTCCCTGCTCCCTTTCCCCTCCATGACTCCAAGCAGTTGCTGCAACTCCCTGCACTGAGGCTGTCTCACCCCTCAAAAACACTTCTTGCTCAAGATCTTTCAGACAGATTAGATTAAGTTTCCAGTAACAACGCCATGGTAATGGAACATCAAATGCAAACTGAAATGCTGTATTCTCTGCGTAACCAATGAAGAGAGAGCACCATTTGTAACTATTTACATTTGAACAACCCATCTGGTCCAAGAGGCTTTCATGAACTCTTGATTATCTGAATTCCGGTCAGCTTGGATGCTGGCCATGTGCACAAGCTGCCCAACTCCAGGCACAGCACCTCATCCCTGAACAATTTTTAAATGGGCAATTAAGAGCTATCCTGCAAAGGATGAAAACTTCCGAAGTGGTTTATGTTCAAGTGCACAGAAGCCAGGCTTCCTAGAGAAACGACTGACTTTTCTTCTGACACGGATAAAACCCTAATCTTTATTTTCAATTCTATCATCTCCACATGCCCACTTAAATTTCTGTACCTTTTAATCAGCAGTTTGCAAATTACGTTAAGCATCAGGAATATAAAGCTAAGTGAGTTAGGAAACATCAAATCAGACGTGACTCAGTTCTCAAAAGGCCTCTACTTTGAACAGTTATGACTATCTCTTAGGAACTACATTTAAACATTTAATGGCAGAGACTCTTTGGATAAGAAACGAGAAATTAATAGAAGCATATGCAAAGATAAGAGGAATACATAGTGAAATTCAGTTTAAAACACATGCCCACTGCAGTGACCACCCACTCCCATCACCGTGGCCCCTCCACACCAACACCAGCAAGTTCTGAGGTTTCTCTCTCATCCTTCAATGAGGGCAGTCCTCCATGAGCCTCTCTGTTTATCTCACCACCACCCCACCACTTCTGCAATCACTCTCTTCATCCCAGCTCTCCAATTCCATTCTCACTCTTGGCTTTGGTGTACGAAACAGGTTAAGCTTTTGGACGATATAAAATCTCCAGCAAACTCTTGAGCCAAACAGCACCCCCAGGATGCTTTACTCCTTTTATCCAGTTTATACTTGAAGAGATGCTTTAAAGACACTGGCTTACATGTATTGATTCAAAGCACACCCTTTTCTGATGACTTCTGAGCCTCAGGGCTCCTCTGGGTCTCCAGTTACTCTTTCAGAGCACCACCTGAAGGACTCTCATTTCTCTCATTCCTCCCACTGCCAACTTCCCAGGGAGCTTCACCCACGGTCTCACCTGATCTTCCTCTCTAAACTCTCTTTGCATCCCCTCGTTCAGAAACACTGGTTCAAGCAGCTTCGTCAGAGCTGCCAATTCACAAAACTTCTCCAACTCAAGAGTTGGCTGCTTTTTGGCCAAGCTAAAATCTCTACCTTTCTGACATTTCCTTGTGCCTGCCTAGCTGTTAATTCCAGCCCAGTGCAACCAAATGGAGCTCTAATATCCTTCCAAACTCGGCTCGCCACTTCTTGTTGATATAAATGCCACACTTGGTTTTCTGAATGCCCTTCATAGCTGGATGTCACCTTCCACTCACATCTGGTTTCTCCTATGCTCTCACCATCAAGCACCATCCACTTATCCTCCCATTAAATCTCTTATTTCGTGTTTCATCTCCATTATTGAACCAATCTTTTCCACAGTGTTAACAAATACAGGCAGAGCCTAGATGTAAAAATGGCTTTTACAGTCTATTACTCCAATAAGTGAAAAACTTCTGCATCTTGTTCCCTTCCATCTCTTTGTCATAAAAACATAAACCAGCTATCTTCATTTTACAGACTTAAACGCCCTAGTTCAATTCAACCCATTATGTTTCATTCAAAGTAAGAGCAGTCCCTGAATCTAATGAATACACAGGGCAATCAATTTTGCAGAAAATGTAGAATTTTTTCTCCACAGTGCTCAAAGTGCTTGGAAGACTAAGCATACACAAAACCTACTACATTTTTCTCCTGGTAAATCCCTCTTTTCTTATGTTGCCTGAAAAAATGTAAACTTTTAACAGGGGTTGGATTTTGGGGGTGTTGAAGCTACTGCCCACTGTGACTACCAACAGTGCCCAATTGTTTGATTTTCAGAGTTTACCAAGTGTAACTATAGCAATTAATTATAAATGCCTCCATCCATATGAAAATGGCCATTGGAAAGTGAAGCAAATAAACTCACTTAGCTTTCTAATATCCAGTAGGGGAAAAATATAAATCCACAGATCTGAAATTACATTCTCCAAACAAGATCTATTTCTCCCTCAATTCTATACTGAGGAATTAGTCATTAATTCTTCCAAATTAAGTATTTACTTCTCTCCAAAGGTGATAATTCAAGAGAAAGAGCAGAACCTATTGTCCTCAATGAAGGAGGACAGATCCTGTTTTTATTTTATCCAATTCTGCACTCCCTGACTTTTCTGAAAAAAGAAGAGGGCTTGGTTATTTACAAAAGCAACCTACTATATCACATTTCAATAAATTATACAAAGAACTGCTTTCAAACTGCTCTATGCAAGGGGTGCAGCACATAAATGCCAGCTCACAATAATTCAAGTTTAAATAAAAAAAAGGGAAAAACTGCTGTGTATGTGTGTGTAAAAGCAGAAATTCCTGCAGTAAATACCACACATACCAACCTTTTAAAAAGAATTGGTATGACTTTCCACAGCATATTTTTTTTCTTTGAACCTAGGATATAAATGATCACTTTCTAAAAAATGGGAAACAGGCTGTTTTGCCAAATTGGCAGAAAAGTTCCATTTTCTTTAGTGCCATGAGAATTTTCAAATTTAACATGGAAATTTCCCAACATGCATGCTTTGTATCCTAGACTCCAACAGCACGCATTCCTGGTACTGTCAAAATGCAAAAAGAAGTCAACCAAGATTAAAGGTTCACCAATTAAGTTTGTCCAG
Organism: Regulus satrapa; assembly: GCA_013396955.1. Lineage (NCBI taxonomy): Eukaryota > Metazoa > Chordata > Aves > Passeriformes > Regulidae > Regulus > Regulus satrapa. The sequence continues at coordinate 643,795 of VWZN01020903.1, read as the reverse complement.
GCCTTCTATCTATAGGACAGATGCCACAAAACCTCACAATGCAAGAACCTGCTGGCTGCATTTTATCCTCCTGAATAAAATACAAACATTCAGTGGTGGGCAGTCACAAAAGGGATTTCTGATTGCTGATCAGATGCCAAAATTGTGAGAACACTCCTGAAACTTCCCTGGGCTTACAACAACACCAGGTGACATCTTTCTACGTGGCACACCTGTGTATTTTACTGTGTATTCCAGAGAGACTGGGTAAGAGCTGCCCGGACCACGGTGACTGAACCTCTTACCTTCGTGTTGGCGCATGCTTTTCCCTTCTTGTAGTCCTTGTGGCTGCCTCTTTTATCCAATTTGGCCCACAAGGCTTTGGCTTTCCAGTAATTGAGCTTAGACTTGAGTTTGTGATAGAAGGAACGATAGTCCTTGGGCTTTAGTTCCAGATAGTCACAGAGCTCCTGGAAAGCCTTGAGAGTCCCCTTGCAGGTGGAAGCCTGGACAAATCTGTCGAAGAGAACATGAGCCTGGTTCACCTTCTCGTTTTTACTTTCCTCCATGCTTCTTCACACGTGGCAGCTGCCCAGGGGGGCAGCTGTGCTCTTCCAGTCTGCCAGATTTCCCGATGCTGTTCCACTGAGCCACTTTCACCTCTGCCTTACCAGCATCATTAACCTACAAAAGAAAAAGGAGAACGTGTAAGCGAACTCGCTCTCTTTTTCGCTCCTAAGTTTGGTCTCAGCCTGCTGAACTGAGGGCCCAGATTCCCAGTCAGTCCTCAGCTGATTCATATCCCCAGGATTTCGACCCTGAAAGCTGACTGAGACAGAGGCATCCAGAGTTCACTGAGCATCACTGCAGACACCAGCACGTCTCACATCTCCACTCAATCACAAAATACTTCCATCTGAGTCAGTGCCTTGGAAACTTTATCCAAACGCATTCTGCAGGGAAAACAGAGAAGTTACAAGTAAACAGGCAGATGTCTGGAAGAGGCCAGAGGTGGTAAAACACAGCAGGCAGATGTACTGTGTCACAGTTACTGCGTCCCACCACAGCAATGGTTATGGGCTGGTCTTAAAAACACTACTGCCACATCAAGAGTTGGTACCCCACCAGAAAAATAAGCTTTGGTGCCTCATTCTAAAAAGACACATGTCTTTGGTCATGATGAATCGAGATGAGAGAGGATGGCATAGCACAAGCTGATACAGAGCCCTTGCCAAGACTGGTTTTTGCACAGTGATGGTTACAGCCATCTTAAAAATAAGCTAAACCCGCTAACAGCAACTAATTTCTTAGGAAAATATGTCAAGGCTGGGAAAAAAAAAAAAAAGAAGCCTGTGTTGGATCAAGTAGTATAAACATTTCCCTTAGCTAAAGCCTATACGCATATTCCTGTCAGTAAATGAGCGGTGTAAATGTGGCTGGTGCATGAGCCTTGTGAAATTATCATACCAATTCCTCTTATTCTGTGGTTTTTGATTTATTTTTACATGCGGCTCCATACAAAATTTTAAGTGGTAGCTGGGTTCTACTTGAATCTGCTGGGGCAGATCTGCTGTCATGAGCTTTGCTCCTCATTCCTGGGATCCCTCAGAAGGAGGCTGGAGACCTACAGAATTGTTTGGATCACAATTAAGAGACTTTGTGTGAAGAACAGATCTCTTCCTTTCTCTCTCTTTTATATACAAAAAGCCTTTTTCTTTCTTTTATACATAATACTAAGTACACACACTAGATCACCCCACTTGCTGAGAAACAATACTTCTGTTTGCCTTCAGATACAAAGGCAGCATAGGAATATATGCACAAACTATGGAAATGAAAGCACTTCTGAAGTGCTTTTTGCCCTTTGGGTTTTGTTTAGTTTTTTTTTAAGGGTATTAACATAAAAAGGGAAATATGTGGACTTGGATAAAACTTTTTAGATCCTCACCAGCTCTTTTCCTGCTTCCAGCAGACGGGAAGCCAAGTCAAACATTACAGCTCATGTCTCTTCCCCTCCCATATGACAACTCTCCAGTAGTTTATTCGGGCACTCCTGCTTTTCAGCCAAACGTGGAATTTATTGTTTATGTTTAGAAACAGCAAAGGAGACTTGGAAACCTTTATATACAGCCACAAAATGGTAGTTCTTAAAAATAGGAGTTCCTAGAGAAGTCCAAGTACAACAGTGGGTTATAGTGCAGAAAGCAATTCTAATTTTATTAGGACAACTGCCTTAGAGGACTCAGCCCCCAGGAAGCTGCTGCTCTAACTGGCTGATGGTGATGATGCCCATGTCCGTATCAGCACTGCTCACTAAGCACATGGGACCTGCTTTCCTTATTTTTCCATCTGAATTTCACTGTTGTGAAGCTCCAGGCTTGCACCCCAGGGAAACCCCTGCACTACTACAGAGGCCTAAGTCACAGAACCCTAAAACGCTTTGGGGTTTGGAAGGGACCTTAAAGGTCACGTAGTTCCAATGCCCCTGCCATGGGAAGGGACACATCTCACTAGACCAGGCTGCTCCAAGCTCCATCCAACCTGGCCTTGAGCACTTCCAGGGAAGGAGCACCCACAGCTTCTCTGGGCAACCCGTGGCGGTGTCTCAGCACCCTCACAGTAAAGAGCAACTTCCCAATATCCCATCTAAACCCGCCCTTTAACAGTTTGAAGCCATTCCCCCTTGTCCTATCATTCACAGCCTTGTAAAAAGTCCCTCTCCACCAGATACTGAAGACCTGTGTCTCCTCTTTTGTTCTCAAGGAGAGTATTATAATGCACTCCAACGCAACAACTCTTAACGCTCAAGGAGCAATTTCAGTGTCTCTCTGCCACACAAACACAATAAAATGCCTACAGCCTAAAGTCATATGCCTCGTTAATCAGCACAACATGCCAAGCTGGATACTCTTATGTTCCCCCACTTCTTGGTGCCCCACTCTACCACCCAAACACTCACTTTACGTGAGATGACTGAGACTTCTTCAGAAAAAGCAACAGAAGTTACATGACCCAAATCAAGCGGAGTCACAATTTAGGTCTGTTAGTCCACACTCCACTACTGATATACCCAGATGTAAGGACAGCAGGAGGGATCATTTCTGACTCTTGCTTCTCCCGTACTTTTTCACCAAGGACGCAGCATTAGCTTTGCCCTGCTCAAAGACCCCAGAATTAAAACGCAGCCTCCTTTCGCTCTAGGAACCCACAGCCGAGTGTCCGAGGCTGTGTCCTCATGCGGCTCTGCCCGAATCCCGTCTCACGCAGCCTGGGAAATCAGCTCTGCCCACAGGTGAAACACCCAGGCTTCAGTCACCACATTAGGTCACTCCCTAGAACTCTGCATTCCTCATGTAAACACCCCGAGCCCTTGGAACCCACGAGCAACGCGTCGAGAGAACATGCAAAATTACAGGAGGAAAGCAAGGGCAGGCAAGAATCATTTGCCAGGTTTCCAGGGTACTTGTGTGCCTTTGCTGGCTGCTCTGCGGCATCCTGCGTGTTTTGTCTCGAGGCAGCTGATTGCTGACTCAGATGCTCTGAGAATTCCTTGGCTCCGGCGCTGGGCGAGAAAGACAAAGCCCGTGGAAAAACGCATGCAAGAACAGCGTTCACGTTGCTATTTACAATAATAGCGGGAGGTTGTCACTGACTCATGGCTCCAAGTGCCCTCAGGATCTCCAGTACTCGCCCAGGACAAAAGAAACCAATGGAAAACACGGAGATGCAGGCAGTGAGTAATTCCAGGTGGTGGTTCCTTCTCACAGTCACCACAGATGCAAGAATATGAATATTTTATCAAATGCATACACAAGAAAGAAAGCCCAGTGCCCTACTTCTGCCAAAGGCAAGAGATAAGAGGAGATTTTGCAAATTCTACACGTAATGAATTTGGCTGTACAAATTGAAGCTCTGCAGCGACTGTTGCAAAAGCAGGGCTTATATATTTCAGGCAAATAAACCCCCATTAGACCAGTCACCATCCCCCTCTACGTTTCCATCCTAATTTTGTTCACTCAAGCAGTCATTCAAGCAATGACTTGAGCCCAGGAAAAAAAAAAAAAAATTCACAGGAACGCATTTTTCAACCATCTCTTTTCTCCCATCAGAAATTATTGAGTTAATTCCATCTACATTCACAGCTTGTTCTCTCCAGCCTTAAACCAGGAGCGAATAAAACATTTGCCAAAGTAACTGCCCAGCTGCGCTCCAGGATTCCGAGTTTCTCTGAGCACAACGAAAACGCTTCCTTACATCTGAGTTATTGCACAGCCAGGCAAACACCACGGCTGCACCCTCGACAGACAAACCTCTGAGGAGCCAGGCATCGAGAAGAAGCGGTAATAACCATATGGAATTCGAAAGCAAACCGGTCCATGATCATAAAACTGTTCTCCAGCAATATTCCCTGTGCCCTTGCCTCCCTCTCCCGGCCCCTTCTGGAGCTTGTGCCCAAGCAAGGCTCAGTAACCTGCTCTGGAAACTCTCAGATGACTGCAGTGCCCAGGACACGCTCACAACTTGGCTAGCAAAAGCCTAAGCACAGATTATAGTTAAGCTTATGCTACAGTGGGGACACCTATTTTTGTCTCTCTCCTCCACCCAGGCTCCAGTTTTCTTGTAGGAAATCAATTACCTTTGTGACTCTTATTCCTCTTTGGATCTGGATGAAATCGTTCAAAAGTTATTAAGGATGAACTGAAAAACAGATGAACGAATGGCTCAATCCCATAAGCCTCCCTTCTTTAGGAAGCTACACACACAAAAAAAACCCAAAAAAACTTCATTCCAACAAATGAAAAAGCTCTGCTTTAGTTTCCCAGATTTATTTTATTTCTAGCTAAAACTGAAAAAAAAAAATGGATTTTCTACAATACGTTCATGACTTTCTAAGCAAACACAGGTGTCAAAAATTACAGCTTTAGGGCAGTGGCAAATCTGTGGAACAGATGGCAAAAAGAGGACAATTTTGACAAGAAAAGCTAAAGCCAAAGCTGGCAACTACTTTAGCTCCATATTATGCAGACCAAGAAGGGGAAAGCAGGAGGACAAAGGCGTGGTTGCCATTGTTTGCAGCTTCCCTTTCACACCAGATGGAAAAGGGGCAGTCGGCACTGTCCACAGCGTGCTTTGAGATGGGATTTAGATCTGTTCCCCTTCGTTACATTCAAGACTCAAGCACAAAAGCTGTCAAAAACCTGTGGTGTAACACACCTATTCAGCTTGATCTGGTCACTCTCTCCCATGTGGTAGGCAGGAGTTTTTTGGGTCCGTTTCCTGACTACCCTCCTTCCCAAGCTAGGCCAAAAGTGGGAGAGAGAGAAACCAAACACGAACTTGACTGCAAATACAAGAACCTGTTCTTAGCACATACACAAACAGCTCCGAGAATCCCCACGTGAAGAACAACTCAACCCAGTACTGACTTGAGAAGAAATGCTAATTATACACAAGAACTTGGAAACATACAGACACAGTTACAGAAAATATTTTGGTTCCCAAATTCATATCAAGGTACAGAAAGAAAAATGTGTACCATCGCTTATTACTAACCATTTCTTCAGTGCCAAAACACATCCACTGAAAGCATTTGACCTACAAAATAAAACATTTTCTCTCTGAGAACACAAAAACATACTTTGCTGCTGCTGTCATACACAACTCTTTGATCACAGCACTCTCTACACTGAGTGAATGCTAAGAAAGAAAGGGATCAAGAAACAGATCAATGCTTTTCTCGGGAAGAGAAAAGTAAGTTTTGCCAAGGAAAAGGTAGCTGTCCCCTCAGAGAATAAGAGAATAATAGCAAGACACCTGGATATGTGTCATTCTCACACCACGATGTAACAGAGCAACACAGCTGAACTCCCTTACCTGAAGCGCTTTGAAGCTGTTCCTGATGTTACATTTCAAATGCATCCTAAAGTTAGTTCCCACCCAGTTTGACAAGCTGGATTTCCCCAGAGTTCTGCAAACACTATCTCATAACCCTAGGAAAGCGCCTACTTACAAAACAAAGACTCCTAATATTACCAGAATGGCACTTTCACAACACTTTATTTCTATGACTTCAGATGGGGAGAAAACAAATTGATCGCCATAGCACAGCAAGAGAGATCAGCTTTTGACACCATACATGGACCCGTTCATTTTTCCAAGCCAGCACGCAGTGTATGCCACAAGAAACACCAGCTTTTTTGAGAAAAGCTTCACCGAGCATTAGAGAACAAGAACACTCTTCTGCCCCAATTAGAAACTCTGAGCAGAACCAAGACTGGAGGCTGCGAACACACCTGGACAGTCTGTGCAGCCCAGCGAGCCAAGTCCTCTGAAGTCTCCAGATTCTGCCCCTGATTGTATCCCATTCCACAGCACATAGAAAAAAACACATAGAGCCTGTATTTGTATTTTGGGGAAAAAAAAAAAATCGTAAAAGAAATTCTCTAGTGAAACCTCACATGAAACTCACATTTGCAAAAATGTATGTAAGTGAAAACTTCTATCTGCCAGAAAGTAGCACTAAAATACAGATTGCAATGATCACAGAAGTGACCACAAAGGAGAAAAGATAACAGGAACAAAGAGACAGGTAGAACCATAGGATCTGCAAGTGACAAGAGGATAAAAAATACCAATCTTCACTGGGCAGGTAAACTGTTCAGAGATGCAAAAAAACCCAAAGGTCTAGCACCCTCTGTAGTACGTGCCTGCTTTCTCCACGTGTTTCAGTTCTCCCTCTCACTACCTGCCCAGCCAGGGAAGGGAACACAGCCAGTGATGGGTGTGAAGCCCAAGTCCTGTGAGGAACAGGCAGCTGGGGTTGTTCAGGCTGGAGAAGCAGCTCAGGAGTGACCCCATCACTGTCTCTACAAGCACCTGAGAGGAGGGTGCAGCCAGGTGGGCTCAGCCAATCTCCCAGCAAACAGGGACAGCACAAGAAGACAGTCTTAAGCTGTGCCAGGCGAGGTTCAGAGCGGACATCAGGAGGAATTTCTTCAACGAAAGGGAGGTCAGGCACTGGAACAGCCAACCAGGGAGCTGGTGGAGTCACCTTCCCTGGAGGAGCTCAAGGAAAGAGTGGAGGTGGCACTCAGTGCTGTGGTCTGGTTTACAAGGTGATGGCTGGCCATAGGTTGGACTTGGTGATCTCAGAGGTATTTTCCAACTTAATTGATTCTGTAATTCCCCCCGTATATAGGCTGAAGAAGCCCCCTTCATTTACATCAGCCATTAAGAGAAAGATTTACCTCAAAGACTGCTCATTTGTGCCAGCATTTACTTTAATCACAGTAGATAGGTGCCTAGGCTTCTAACTCCAGGGCTCACCCTTCCGTGGTTTGGCAAATCCAGACTGTCACAAAACAAATATTTCAGTTACAGGCAGTAGAACATGAACAGGGGAAAGCAAGTCTCATTTGTGCTGCTTCCAACTCTCAGCTGTAATGGGTGTGGAAAAGAGGCAGGCGCTTCCTGAAAGGAAGTGGTGGATGACAAGGGAGTTAGGAAACGGGATTGGAAGATTCCAACCTTCACCATTTTTACACAATCAGTACAGTATCACAAATCCCCTGCACAGAGCAGTTCAAACAGATTACAGATTATTTAGTGGATGTATAACCATTTTCTGTGGAAGAAGACTGATTACAGAAAGCAGAGGAAGTTCAAAATTTTGGATTCTTCTTCCCCATACACATCTTGCAAGACTCTTTTGGGAGCCAAAAAATCTAAATAAATAAACACTTAAATAAAAGAGCTGTATAGATTTCTCCAACCCACAAACCACCCTTTAGAGTCTGCTGAACTTCAAAAAATAAACCAAATCCCACGCTTTATTCTAGGACAAGTTCAGGAAGGGCTGGGATCATGCTATAACCCACGGGTGCAACCTTAGCCTGTACAACTACCACATAAAAGATACAGTTACACACAAAAATCTGCACTCTGCAGACTGTCTACACACCTAAAATCAGAAATGGCAACCAACTCCATCTAGGCTACATCAGGCTGTTTCTGAACAGCCTCACAGCCATGTGCTGTCCTCCCACATCAGCCACTGGATTAGACCACAGTCTATAATAAATAAAGCAATTTCATCTCACTTTGCAGAGGCGGAGAATTACACACCTCAGCAAGAGAACTACTGAGTGAGCAGAGTCTGAACAGGGCACCAGGCAGGATTTGAAAGGAACCAGGAGGAGATTACTTTCCAAGGCTTATCTTTTTGGTCAGATTCACCACGGAGTTACACCTCGTTTTTAGAGTAAAACTCATTCATTACACGATAAAGGCATGGGGCTTCTGGATGACAGCAGAGACAGAACATGGTCAGTGGACACTATGTTAAATCCCAGTTTGCTATAGGAAGTAAACACACCCACACACTAATCTTATAACTTTTATTTCATAAGTTAGATCATTTAGTTAAGGTCCATTCCACGCATCGCACAACCTTATTTTCAGAGGGAAAGAAAGGCTTTATCCCATCCTTTCCTTGAAATACTCTTACTGCGCTTACATTTTGGAGTTATTGACGGTATCTTAAACTTTGTTTAGCATTAACCCCCGATAAATTTACTCACATAAATCTTTCCTCTTTCCAAGATAAGAATACCAACCCTTTGCACTTCGGCACGCTCCACAGTCCTCAATAAGGATAATAATTTTTAAAAGAGAAACAAAATCCAACCCTTGGCAACTAACAAACCGTGAGACCATCAAATGACAACTGATGAAATCTAGCAATTAATGAGAGTTTGTCTCTGTTACACAATCTGCTGTGTCTAATGCTTGCCCATCGTTCCTCTTCCTCACGGGTACAAGGAAAGCTTTTGCCAGGAGACAGGAATGTACTGTAAGCAAATACCCACTTCAACATTCGGGCCCAATAAACAGACAGAATAAAGGGTTTGCATCGTCTCATGCCACGAAATACACCAGAATCCTGAAAAATAATCCAAACTGTAGGCAGAGAATGGCCAGACCAAAACTCTCAACACCAACCTCCCAGTTCAGCTCTGGCTATCAGCTGATACCAACTGCGCTTATTGTTCCACGGGTTATAAATAGTAACCAGGCAGCACCTTCCCCACCGGGCTGGACATTTGACTCCGGGTAAACACTGAGCAGTTTCAATTGCCCAGAGAGCCATTTCCCTGCAGCCCTGGAACCGCAGGATGCCTCTCTCAGCAAAGTCAAATGCCAACCCGTGCCAAGCTCGGTGCCCCGGGAGAACAAAAATCTGTTAGGAATTAAATCAGAGGAAAGAGACAGAGGTGGGTCTGTGATTTACTCTCCTCTCCTCTCCCTGAGGCTTTGGCAAGCAAGCAGCTCCTGGAAGAAGATGGCACTCGTCCCTTCCAGAGGCAGATGCCACCAGTCTCCTCTAATACAGCTGCACGGGTTGGGGACATGAAAAGACTTGGTAGGAATTAGTCAGAGATTAAATCCAACCTAAGTGTAAAGATGCCATCAGCAGAATTTGCTCCTAGTAGTGAGGACACATCTCTCTTTGCCTCTCATCCTCAAGGACTGCTCTGTTTAGCCTTTTTAATTGCATCTTCCTTTGGATAAAGGCCGTTCCCCTGCAAGGGTATCTGGGGGTGAGAGGCAGAGAAAGCAGCGCCATGAGGGGGCACGGGCATTCACGAGGGTCCGAGAGCGCTGCTCACAGGCCGTCCCCCCTAGGGCAGCCCAGCATTTCCACTGGCAAATGATTCAGTTCTGGACCTTGGACTGCAACTGTGTCATTTCCATAGTCTCCTGTTCCATAACATCCTGGATTTGATGTTATGTCTAGCCAGAGCGACCCTTTTCCAAAACGCTTTTAATGCTTACGCAAGAAGGAGCCCAAGAGACCGCAGGTCGCTTGTGACCTTCTCAGTGACAAAATACCAACAGGAGGCTGCTAGCCTATGTGGAAAAGAAAAATACTGAAATTAGAAGGTTTTTTGTTTTTTTTTTCAACTTCATTCAATTTCTGCTTTCAGGCTCAGTCAGCCAGAATAGACTGAGAACTGCAGAGAACTGCTCTGCAAACTGGGAATGACCGAGAGGGGTGGCAGCACCACAGCAGGACAGCGGCTGCTTCCCTGGAAATCCCTTCGGTGCTCCTGGAGAGCATTGACTGCACACTTCAACCCGGGCTTTTCAACACCTCAACACTACTACCTCCTCTCTAGTTCCTCGCTGGCACTAAACAATTTAATATCTATATATTTACTAGTATGCTAACAGAAACAAATGTTGCTATTAAGAAAGCTTCATTTTCTCCAGTTTGTGGACTGAGAAATGTAAAGGATTTGTTTATTACAATCAGTAAAATCCATGCCTACGCTCCACTCCCCTGTCATTTCCCATACATACACCCCAGAAATCATCATGTATTTTTTCCATGGACCCAAAAGATCTGGCTAACGGTAGAGAAAAAAATTCTTATTTCCTGGGGCAAACCAGAAAACTCTTCAGAGTACTTGGTTCTTGAAATACTTGGGAATGACCACAAGTAATAAGCAATACTTGCTTTTAACCTTTCATTCCAGTAACACTCCTGTTTATTTTCTAGGACAGAACAGACTATTCCAGCTGGAAGAGCCCTACAGAGCCCTGGCTGAACAAAAGTTGAAGCCTGTTGGTAAGGGCATTGCCAAAACCCAGGTTCATTTCCCTTCCCTGGCTGACACCAGTGGCTGGGCATGCACCTTTTGCTGTAAATTCTGCATTATCTTCTGTAAATGTAGGGAATAACAGGGAAATGCTCATTTGAAGAGCAAAAGGCAGACAAAAGGATGTAATGCTGATAAAAATGGGCAATTTCCTACCCTTATCACACTGTGGCCAGTGAAATTATTAATGCTTTGTATCTCATCCCTGTTATCAACTCGGACATTTCTTCCTGAGCCGGTTGTTTTTATGATCAATAACTTTCTTTTAATTTCCATGCCAGGTTTATACCTCTCTGTTCCTGTGATGATGCTGACCTATGCATTAGCTTTTCCTCCCTTCCCACATATATTTATAGACAAAGCCACATCTCCCCTTGACCTTCATTATGCTAAGGTCAAATCAAGCTCTCTTGGACGAAGATAGGCTTTCTTTTCCTATGCTTCACGAGGAAAAAACTGTGTAGTGTTGGGGATGGGGTTCAGAGTTTGAAAACTGGGGAAGCTGTGTGATCTTTAGAAGAATTATAGCTGTGTAAAATAAACAGTGTATTTAACCAGATGAGTTCTCAGAAGAGAATGGCACAATAGGGTGGTACAGTACATGCCTCTCCTGCCCATTCTGGGATGGCTTTACCCTCTTCAATCCTCTTCAAACCTAATGAGCTCCATGAATATAGGGGGAAATCCAAGACGCCTCGACAATCCACAGCTAGCATACATTTTAATGTACTCATTAATCACAGGGATCATTCTTGATTTTTTCCAAGTGAAATCAGATTGTCTCACACTGTTGGATTTAATTTAATTTCATGTGTATCCTATAAAGTTCTAGTTCTTTCTACAGAACACCAATGTAAAGGTAGAGCTGGTCTCATGGGCAGACAAACACAGCCCTGATTCTTTAAGAGCAGGAACAGGAATCCTTCACCCCTAACTAGCTTATTCCCCTTCTAAACACAACTTGGTCCTTGTTGTGAAAGAAACAAATGTGGTATTTGGATGCAGCAGTCTTTTCAGAAGAGAGATGCAATATCAGTGCTGTGGGCCAGGAGACTGGTGGACCTGCATGTGGAAGATTCCCACAGGCTGTGGTCAGCACTTGTGAACAGCCCTTGCAGTGTCCCCTACTTCTTGACTTACTTAGATAAAAAACCAGGGTAGAACTCCTCCAGGAGGGGCAGAAAAACAGGTTGGCTTTTGTCCTGCAATTCAGCATTTGAAACCAGGGGAGTGGGGTTCTAGAGCACTCTCCAACAAGAAAAGCCCAAGGCAATGACTCAATTTAATCAAGGAAAGGCTGTTTTCTGAGACTCAAAAGAAACAAACCACATGCTAGGATTTGCCTCCAAGCTGGTCCAGTGCTTTGATAGCCCTGTGTAGATGTGGGCATGACAATAAATGCACAGTTGATGTGCCAAGCCAGAATCACATGCTCCTAACCATGACTGCAAACAGGTATGCAAAGCAAAACTGCTTTGATGGAGGGTCACTGAAAGCTGGGCAAAATTCCTGGAGCTGAATTTCTGTGAAAGCAGCTGTAGCTGTAGCCATGTCTGTAACCCTGTGTCCCCTGACAGGAGCTGTGTGAGGTGGGAAGAAGTGTGAGGGAGATGACTCTGCCATTTCAAACTCAGTTTCCTTGGCAGAATGGATGAAATTTTGCTTCTTCCTCTGTTTTAAAGAATTACAGCCTTGAGAGCTGAAGGTGCAAGAGACTTGCAGAATCGAATTTTGCATGAGGGCACAGAGCTGCCAGAAACAGTGTTGTTTGGAAAGGTTGCTCATACAATCTCAAGAAAACTGTGCTCTTGGTAGAACAGCTTACTAAAAGCTGCTGGTATGCTCCTGCGTGTTGTTTACTTTGGAAAATGAAATTTGAATGTTGTTTTCCCTCAAAGGCATAGCTATGCTATGCAAAGAAATACTTCAGGCAATTTATGCCACATCTGTGTCCCCACAGCTAATAAAGGAATGTAAGATGAGTAGAAGCTATGCGGGTATAATCACTTCACCAAATTACATAAGAGAATTTAAGAGATAAGTACTGCTCTAAGTGCTCTGAGCATATATTACATGTTGCCCAGGAGTCCATTATAAGAAAAGAAGGAAAATTATTTTGTGTCTTGGAATTGCTTTTAAAAATACCTCAGCGTTGCTCTAATCTGATCTTGAACGAGCCTGGTTTTCCCTTTTCCACATATGCTACGGAACAGCGACTTCACTTTCATTAGTCCCCCGGCTAACTCCTTAGATCTGACAGTAATACAGCCATTAAGCAGATCAGCAGGGTCTCAAGTTTAACAGAAAGATCAGTATTTAGACACATCTGTGACTTCACTCCGAGGCTGCTGGCACATTTATACCCAGCCACAGCTTGAGATGCAGTAGCATCTTGGAGAAGCAAAACGCAAAGCAGCAAGTTCACAGTATCCAGCTGTAATGAAATGTGAAACCCTGCCCTTGACAAGCGTAACAGAGCATTGTTCACTGGACACAAGGGCAGCTTGCACTGTTACCTATCCCAGTGCTTCCACCTGGAAGGCCCTGTGCCCATCACACTTGCAGGTTTTGGAGAAAACAGCCTGCCAGGGTACTGCACGGAGGGTCTGGAGCTCATCTCACTGCAGGCTGTGGGGAGGAACCCTGAGGTTACTCGGCACTCTGCTAGCTCAGTAACTCCCAGGAGAGATCACCTGGAGCACCCACACACCCTCTCCATGGACTCACCCCGCACTTACTGACTCTGTGTGTCCACAACTATCAGACTCCCACATTCCTCCACTCCAGAGGACAAAGCAGCTCACTTCTAGCACAGAGATATTTATCAGTTATACCACATGTCACATTGACATGAGCTTCTGTAAGTAAATTCAGAGCAAGGTAACATCTAAGAAATGGCCATCAAAACAGGTACCTTGCTATTAAAGGCTCCTTTCCCTGGAAGAATTAAAAACCACATAAGGAATGTGTGGGAGAAGCTGACAACACTGCCAAGCAACCTGCAGCAAGGCAGGTGTGGATGCAAAACACCTGCAAACAAACTCAATCCATGACTGGAGGTGAGTCTGACTTTCACCTAGAAATGAACATCACACACAAGCTGTGCCCACATCTGTTTCAACCCTACCTTGGGTCAGCCTCAGAAGCGTTGGGTGTGATGCCCACAGACGCACAAATGACCACCCAAAGGCAACAAGAGCAGCTTTCCCTCTCTCATTCTCTCAGCAGTCTTTTCTACAGACAGAACAGAGCACAGAGAAGCTTCCAGCACACTCCTCTCCTGGCTTCCTTCACTGAACACAAGTAGTTGCAACCCATTCCTGGAAAAACAGCCCATGTGCAGGCAGAGAAAAGCCAGTCTGTCCCAAGCAGGCTACACACAACAACTGGAGTCAGTAATAAGGTGACCCAGACAGGATTAAGCTGGAGGTCTGCCACACCATTAGCTTTCATCAGATCAGTATTTGGCTGCAGAAAAAGACAGACCATTTCTGGGGGAAAGGCATCCATGTTTCCTTTCCTTGGATAAGAAACTTGATTTGGCTGTTGATCAAGTAAAGACAACAACCCACATTGCTTAAAACTCTTGCTTGAGGAGTAGGTCAAACTAAGAAATTGTGAGTCGCAGAACCACTGAATAATTAAGGCTGGAAAAGACCTCTGGAGACTGCCTAGGTTGATCCCACTGCTCAAAGCAGAGTCAGCTAAAACAGGTTATTCAGGACAGTGCCCAGTCGGGTTTTGAGTATCTCCAAGGATGGAGTCACAAGGGATGCTTTAAGCCTAACATAATATCTCTTGCAACAGACAGACCTGCATATTTAACCTCCAGGCAAGATTAATTTTTATGTAACCAAGCAATACAAGAGAGGATAGATACTCAAGTCCCAGCACACATCACCCTAAAAGGTAAAGTCAAGGGTGCCAAAAGAGCAAGTCACTTTTTCCCCTATATTCATGAAACTCGTAAGGTCCTCAGATTTCCTCCTTACCGTGAAACAAATTTAATTGTTTATTCCCAGGCCTAATGGAACATTAAACAAAAGAAAGCTTAACCCATGAAGACAACACATGAAGCTTCTCTAGCAGAGAGTACTGAAGCTCTAAATCCCATTTTATATTCTTCTTCCTAAACAAAGGCAACATCTAGTGCAAGGGTTTAACTAAACTTCCTCCTCTCTCCTTGAAAACACTTCTTACTGGTCAAGTTCAGTGACATCTGAATTTGCAGCAAACAAGCACTGGCAGAATCAAAACTAACATTTAAGAGAACCTCAAGAAGTGATTGAGTGTCACGTTGGTCCAGATGTTTGCCCAGAACATGAGAGTTTCTTACAAGCTGCAAGATGAAAGAAGTACCTAATGAAATCAAAAAGGATCTTCACACCTAACAACAACAACAACAAAATTAAGATCAAAAATTTCATGCCCTTCCTTTCTAAAGGCAGAGTGCAATTCCTGGCAATGGGGCAACAAAAAATATCTGTGCAGCTGGCAACTGAATCACAAGGTTTTAAATAGATAGTTCAAAGCCAAAGATTACTCTCTTATCCTGTACTGGGGGTGTTACAAGGCTGTGAGGAAAGATAATGATGTACAGGGAAGAATCAAAAATGTATCATTTCAATTTTAAATTATCTACCTCTGCCTTTACAAAACCATTTTTTGGATGACTTGCAATATGTGTGAATATGATTTAAAACAGTAGCTGTCTGTAGAATCCAAAGACCCCTGATTCAGTTTTGGTATAATCAAAAGGCTTCAGTTCTTGTAGGGTTGCCATTTTAATTTTGACATATAAAGAACTCAATAAAATAAGGTTCTCCACCGGGATGAGAAGCTGTTTTTAGTCTCAGTTCACGGTGGCTACTTAGAAGCAAAAAAGTGACTTTGCCAGGAAAGAAAATGTCACTGCTGGGGGAAAGACGGGTTCAGAAAGCAGCAGAGCAGGCTGACCCTACCAAGAGCAGATTTCTAAAAGCCCTGTTGAGTGGGAATCTATTACACACGAGCACGTGGGACTGGAGGACATGCAGCAGGTCAGCCCTCTTTCCACGCAGGGCCCTTCTTTCCTCATCCCCTCAGAGGAGGGTCTGGCGACAGGATCGGAGCCGATTACCCGCTCCAAGCCGGGCTTGCGCTCCGCCGCCGGTCTAAAAGGGAAGATAATCACCTCAGCCCTTCCAAAGGGGCCAGGCCTAGGAAAGATTGAGGCAAACTGCTTTCAGCAATTGGCCTGAAATCAATCGCCAGCCGGGCAAATGCCGGGTCTGATCCCGTGGGCAAACGAGTCCTGAGCCACGGTTACTTGAGGTGACAGATGCAGGACATGCTTCAATGCACTGTTCCACACAGAACGGATTTCAGCAAGTCACACTTGAGCTCTCCACTCAAAGATTTAGCCTAGAAAGAACTTCTGTCAAAAGAAAATAAGCAGTAATTTGTGTGTGTTTATTTAGAAAACAACTATCTCTGCTCAAATCTTCTGGCAGACAGCGGAAAGCAGCACTAAGTCTTTTCCAGGGAATAAACTTCAGTCTAGACTTAGAAAGGGCTTAGTCTAGACATGGATATCACAAGCACTGAAACGGTGAAAACTTTTCTGGTGTCCCCAGTGCCCAAGGGGTAGGGGTCCAAGGCTAAATTCAGCTACCACATTACCATACCTTGTGTCACGGTGCAGATTTGCTCAAAAACTTAGGAATTTATGTTGGAACTTGGAAGAAAATATCCCAGCCAACAACTTCTAGCCAAAACCTGAATTGAGTCTTTAGCCTGAAGAGGTCTGCTAGTGATTGTAGAAGTATTCACTGAGTTTCTTCTGTGTTTCTTAAATATATATTCACTGCTCCCTTTGCATAAAAAGGCAAGTCTAAAAAGGGATTCTATTTTTTTAAAACAAGGTTGTTTTCATTTAAAGAGAGAAATATGCACTTATGCAGTTGCAATATCAAATATTCCAGATTTTATAGGAAGTTTTTTTCTTTAGTGACCTGGCTCTTTAAGTAGTAAATCAAAAGCACATCCCAAGGAGACACATTAGGGCTCTGCAAACAATTGCTACAATCCTTAAAATTCAATTCTTCAGAGACCATTTCAAATGGTCTATGGCTATGGCTTGAAGATCTGGGAAGGAAAACAAGTGCCTGATTTTAAAACATGCTACCTTACCATTGTTAAGTTTGCATTCATTAATTATTTCAACACATCCCTGAGCTTTCCAGTTCACTTCTTAAAAAAAGAAAAGGCAGTGAAGGTTTCTTTAGACTTAAGACAAAAAATTCATTTTAAAATTAAATTTTCATTAAAAACACACAAAAAAAAAAATTCCATACCTTGATATCACTAGTAATACTTTACAGATCATTATTATAAGAAATTTTGAGATAATGCAACCAAAACTGTTTTAATTATTTTAAGGCTTGGATCTGCCACAAACAAGGAGCAGGAAAACCCTCAGTTGGTAGTTTTCGTTTTTTGGGTTTTTTTCCCCCCCCCTTTGTTTTTTAGATCCTTCAGTGAAGAGGAAACCCTCCTAGAAAGATGATCTCTTCCCGACAGCCCCACCTCTCCATTCCAAATTGCCAAGAGCAGCGCAGGGAACAGTTTCTAGCACAGGGACAAAGAAACCTTCTTCCAAAAATTTTAAGGACGCTCTTCTCAGGCTATTTCAGTCACCAATAACTGCACTGGAATGGCACTGGAGATTCCAAAGGGAAAGCTGTTATCCATCACCAGCAAGTCAGCTATGCTCAAATAAATATATCTCAGAAGAACCAAGTGTTAGACTTATCCTACATTTATAGTACTGCAAGAACAGAACAAGAAACACTATCTATTTAGCTCGTACTTTTGCCTTGGTATGTTTCCATTCTAAAGTTCAAAATGTATTCCTATCACTGAAATGTACATTTCTTAAACCTGAGCACTTTTAAAGGCAATCTCAGTCAAAAAATGACCAAGAGAAAATTCCAAAGAAGCAGTGCTAACAGACATTTCCACCTTGAGGAAGGCCAGAGAACAAGCTTGTTCATCAAAACCAGTTCCTAAATTTTACAACTTTCTGTTCCAGTCCTGTGGTTTCACTGGGTTTATTAAATCGTATCAGCTGGTATTATTAAGTACTTGATGATAATGCAGAAAGGAGCAGCACTCTTGTGGTCGGAAATGGAGCCACACCACCTTCCTGTTAATGCACAATTGGAGGCTGCAACAGCAGATGCAATCAGGATCTCCATACATATGGATCCGTGCTTTGCTTACATCTATTTATCTAGGTTGACTATTACATGCTACCACTGAAAGGTTTTTTTTTTTCCCCTTCCTCTGGTTTTGGAAGTGAGTTTAAGCTGCAGACCATGCTGGAAACTCCCCTGCCTGACCAAACACAAGGACAGTGTCCTCAGCCAGGTCTGAGATTTGACCCAAATCCCCTCATGGCACAACCATCCCAAGAGAAATGGAAGAGGAAAACAAGCACAGGGTTTGTGGTGAGATGAGATCCATCCCTTAGGCAACTGTGGCATCTTCAGCTGTTTCATGCAAGTCATCTTTATACCTTAGGGCAGAGGCTGAAAGAAATAGAACAATCTCCCTTAGTTTTCAAAGTCAGTGAAAGTTAAAAAAAATTAAAAATCAACACGGTCTTGGCAGAAGAAAATATTTACGTCAATATTTTTTTAAAAAAGCCATTTCAAACACCTCAGTATGACATGTCTGGGAAAACAAGTTCTTTTTTTTTTTTTGCCTTTTTTTAAAAGTTGCATTACCACTAAGTTCAACTTGAAACTGCATGAGCAAAGCCAAGAAGCCAGCCTGCTTAACAGCCAATGAGAGAATAAAAATTATTTGTCTGGATCTACCCATTACATCTTCTGCATGCTTTAAGGACACACCTCTTTAAAAACACAGACATATTTCACATCTGGCTTACTCCTTTAAGAAAGGCTCCAATTGCTCATTTAACATCCCCATATTTAACTTTAGTTTGGAAAACCTGTAGATTTATCACTGCCTTTTTCTTGCACTCATAGTAGCTGTACACTAAGCAGAATTTTGTTCCAGGACCTTAACTGTACTTTTTAGGGCTACAGCTAACCAGCTTTCAAAAAAAAAAAAATATCTGGAGAAACATCAGTCAGAGCAGTCCAAAGGGCTGCCACCAGAAACTGTGACAAAGCAGCACAGAAAAGCTCATACCCACATCGGGGCTGCCGTGGAACAGAGTCCAACTCAATGTTTGCTCTTTTATCAACTTGGCACACTCAAGGGAAGTTGTGGAAGTCTGTTGTTCAAGTAATTTAAAATTAGACTACTTAAAATAACAGGAGGAATAAGCTTTAGCTGTCTAGATTATGTTTCCTATAATTTGGAAGGAAAATTACACAAATACCCACAGATTTATTTTTGTGTGAGGGTAATAAGCTCGTGGGATGTAAATTACCATAAGGTTTGATGCTTAAGGACACAATGTTTGAAGTGCAATATTCTTCCCACTCTGCACGAGTGCTCTCAGAGCTCTTGGTCAGGTGCCTGACAAAATATATTTGTCTCACTGAGTTCACAGGTCAGCACCTGAGAGTTCTCAGGTGTCCCACGACATTCCCCCTCAAGCTCTCTTCCACACAGCTGCAGAACAAGACAAAAGACAATCCTGAACCTGTTTCTGCTGGAATGCTGACACAGGGAACATAAAATATCTGTGCCAAGTGAGTGGCACGTTTCCCTGCACGAATTTCAGATGAAGAGGCAGAGGTAAGCACAGGAGGGAAAAAAAAAAGTGACAAGTATACAAATACAATTACAGCCCATCTGTAGTAGCAAACAACACATTGGGTGTATTGTAATTGAAAAAGATCAACTTTTAGGCTCTGACTCCTGCTCTGTTTTAGGTGTGATCATCTAATTATCTAAGAATTCAGAGCAACACTTGACAAGCTTTCGTATTTTATTTGCACTAGAGAGCTTCTCTCAAGGAAAGAGAAAGTTTTAAGCTACCAATACGGCTCTGAATCCAAAATATGGTCAAAACTCCAATTTCCATAAATTACTTTAATTTAGCTCGAAAACCTATCTGAATTAGCATCTTCAGGTAGTAAGCTACACTAAGAGCTGAGCTCCGGAGCATGCCTACTCTGCTGGAATGTGTTCTGTGAAGTTCTGTCTTTCATGGGGTGAAGTCACACCACAAAGCAGCTAAAGATATCACAATTATTATACGTTTGCAAGAAAGCAGTTAATTAGGCCTTGCCTAAGCAGGGAGAAAGCAACCACAGTCTAAACAACCATCATTTCTACAATGGTTTTTTAATCTTCTCTTCCAGAGCCAAAATACACAGCTCTCCAGAATCTCTAAAAGGTTATGACTCAATTAGACAACCCAGCTTAGATCTTACTTTTTTCAAATCAGCAGGGATTTTCATGAGGCATCATTAAGTCAGAGTTTTATCGGTAACAAGTGCATCCAAAGATCCAGAAGGGAGATGTTTCAGAGGAAAAACGAAGGCAAGTTTAGTTGGAAACAATCCTACAGCCACAAAAGCACATACTGTCCTCACCATAAAAATCTATTTACTCTTCAAAGCAGCAAGAGGAAAAATAACTGGAAAAAGTGCTGGACAAGAGAAAGCAAGAATTAAGCTCAATTAATGCCATTCGGTTTGTGCTCAGTTTAAAGCCTTTCATCTCCACCTAAATTTTTAAACACCCACTTTTTGCCAGCTCGCCACCATTTTTAAAGGAGAGCTAAACCTTCCTTAAGAGGAGGTTTATGTGATTGCAACACCAAACCAGCCCCTTCCCAAGCAATTCCTCAATTCTCAGCTGAGGCTGCTGTCGCTTACGTGGTGCGGCAAAGCAAGCTGCTCCTGCATTTTTGCTGCCTTACTTCACTGTTCCTGTAGAACAAGAGCACAATATCCTGCTGGCTTCACCTCCTGCCTTTCAATTCTGCACTCCAGGGACGTCGATGCATTTCAATTATGCACACTCACGTCACCCCCTCCCATGCAGGCAGGGCAGGCAGAGCTCTGCTCGTCCATTGAGCTACGCTCTCTCCGAGAGCCAGGCCAAGAGGTGCAGGTGGAAGGCAGGAATCCCATCGGGGTTTTTCTGAAGGGCAAGGGTAAATCGGGTCCAGCAGTGGAATAGCAGCCAGGCAGCTGGAATTCTTAGAGCACAAACTGAATGCGGGCATTTTGTGTCCCCATCACACGTGTATGGGGTGGTGAGTAGACAGAGCCCTGGTGATGTGGCAGCTGGTTTCTCTTCTCTCCCTAAAGCAGATGATTTCGTGTCAGACTATACATTCATTCTGGGCAATGAAAATAGCCAGAACTGTCAGACCTTTTTTTTATTTTTTTTTTTTTAAAGCACTTCTGACCACAATGTGGCAAAATGGGGCTAAAAAAGGGAGAAGACAAAAAAGCAGTTTTGTTTAAGAGCTATTTTAAGTTCACATCTCCAGGCAGAACAGCTTTTAGCTTTGCTATGCTCAGTAAGAAGCTTCAGGGTCAGTTACTTTCATTTGTTGTTTCTTCCCTCAGGAATAACTAGGTCTGCATGAATAGCCATGGCTTGGCTTAGACCGTGCATGTGGGAGAAAAAGGCAGAAAAAGACACGAGAGGGCTGGAAAGGACAACAAGAAAATTGCAGTGCAAACATTGTTCACAAATGCTGCACCACACTAAGACAGTTTCCTCAGCTGCTCAGCTAAACCATTACTATAAACACCAAGCAATGGCTACAGAGGTGGAAAAAAGCCTGGTGCCATCTCAGCCTTCACACCAAGGGTAGGGTGCGAGGGCAAGGATGTTCCATGCAAAGCTTTCGAGAGCACAATAAAGGAAATCTTTAGTTTTGCCCAGGAATTAAGCCCTTGGCTATGGACTCCAGTAAAGTCAGACTCGGTTTCAGCACAGCAGAACAACAGACCTCTGATGAGTGACACACAAAAGTAAGAGGAGGAGACAGAGCTAGACAGGACTCTGAAAAAGCCACTGCAACCAAAAAAAGTGGTAATTTCATGCACAAAAAAAAAGGTGACTGTGAGTCAAAAGGAACTCAAGGACTGCCTATTGTGGCCATGAAAGCTTTGCTGGGGTCTGGCCTACACAGCAATATTACCATCATGGGTTTCTATTTTTATCTGGACAGTGAAAATGCAGATGGTGTAGTTAGAAGCTTCTCACCACTTTACAACCTAGGTTTCTTTATTTGAAGTTCATGAAGGAATGTATAAACAGTCCATTTAATCAGCTGCACAAGCACGAGTGCTCAATGCCTGTTACTCCCCGTATGCCTACTTCATTTTAGACTATCACTGACACCTGTTTATTTCTTTGACTCCAAGTTTATTTGCAAGTACCATTTATGGTTGTTTTTCAGAATCCTGTGCCCTAAGAGCCTGACAGATTGCCAGCTCACCTCATTAAAAAAACCTCCCGTGGCAAGAGCTTTTTTTCCCCTGCTGACCAAGGCTGTGTTTGAACTGCTGACCCCACACTGAAGCTCTCCACGTGTTGACTATCGGCCGTGCCAAGTCAGCCTGTAACCCTTGAATATGGGGAATTCTTGACATGGAACTTCTTCAACTCTGGCATCTGTTATTCCCCTAGAAAAGCAGAAGAGCCAGTAAATAAGCTTTTACAGTAATCTTTAAGCCTCTAAAAATTACTCTCCTCTCTTTGTCTTGACACGCCTTTCCTCCTCTTGAACATTCAGAATTTTCTGTTACCCCAGCACATTCGAGAATACATTCTTTAATCCCTCTGCTGATTGACAACTTCACTGAAGAGTCTATCTTCGCCCTTTTGGGATTACTTACATGGTCAAACTCTGCTCTTCAAACAGCTTGTAAAATGAGGATTGAACAATAAGGGTTGGGAGGAATTAACTTCGCATCGGACAGACAGAACAATTCTGGCTCCTAGGATTGGGCAAGCCTTGGAAAAGACAAGGCTTCTTGCCATCATACTGCAGGTCACCTGCCAAAGACTAACACAAACCCCTGACAAAACAACAATAACAAAAAAAAAAACCCCGACCACTTTCAGAGCTAGTTACTGCCCTGAAATGCAAAGGAACAGGCAACACCACAGAGCTGAGAGCCTCCACCCTTGCTACAGCAACAGAGCCTGCCAACCGGCTATTTATCAAGAATCCACAGCCACATGAGCTGGAAAACACTCCCCCCTTCAGACTCTTGACAACTGTCCCAGCTCAGGTTAATACCAAAACCCCAGCCTGGCACATGCAGAACCTGTGACAGGCTTCACTGCACTGAGAATGGGACTAAAAAGGTGCTGCTTCAACACCTCGTCCCCTCAATACTTCTGTTGGGTCTAACATTAGAATAGGTTAAGTCCATTAGTGGAAACTGCTTACATTAGCCTTTAATTAGCTGTTCCATGGCAGGGTCTTCAAGCACTGGGGCACACACACTGCTGCCTCACTGTTTTCTGAGGGTGGCAAGCCTTATTAAGAGGGGAAGCCTTCATTCTCCTCTGTTAAAGCTCTTAAAATGCATCATGTTGCACCAGCACCTTTTTAACCACCCTGGTTAAAAAGAGGCCTCTCCAAGCAGGGTTCACACATGGACCTGCTCCCTCCAAACCTTGACTTCCTCCTCTCCGCAGCTGATGTGCTCCCAAGCTTGCCAGAACAAAACAAAATGAGGGAAACACATCAGCCTTTCAAGTCTAATTTCTGAAGCCATTTAGACACTGAGAACAAAACTGTTTGATCAGCAACAAGCAGACAGGAATGGTTTGGTCCTGAAAAGACTCTGAAGGGAGAAAGAGAACACAGCACAAAGGTTTGTTTCACTACTGCTGCTCAAGGACCTAAAGACAAATAACACATGAGTATGTCTCAATTTGTGGTACCTTACATGCCCTCTTGACCAATTCTTGACCCAGAAAAAAAAAATGCCCTAAAGGGACAGAGAGGAAACTACATGAATATTTATGCTCTTTAAGAACAATAATATGTGTATTGAAATATGTAATATATAAACAGTTTACTAAGGGTCAGATTTTGAGTGTTCCATTGTCCAGCCAAAATTTTCTGTTTATAAACTATTACATGAATCAATCTTTAAAAAAAAAAAAAAGTCAGTCTCCTGCTGAAAACAAGCAAAGTATTAGTCCTTGAAATCTCATACAAGCAGTAATTATTTTTAGACTAAAGGATACTAAGTGAAGGTTATGAGGCGAGCAATGTCATTTGCAAATAAGCTCTCTGAAGCAGGAAACATCTGAATTTGGGCCTGTTGCTGTTCAAAACAATTTATCTAGCATTTCTAGCCAAAGGTGCTGGTTTCCAGAAACAAAACACAACTGCCACTCTGGAGCACCTGGCACACTGAGCCTCCAGAATAAAGGACAAAGACAGAAAACAGACCTCCCTCCTACCCAGTCTGGAGGTCAGAATCATTTGAATACTTTGAACAGAGAAAGGGGAATGAGGCTGCATCCAGAAGAAGAGGAAGCAAAAGGAGGGATGGGCTTATTTTCAACAACAGACAGGTACAGCCACGATTCCAATTCATGTAATGGGACTACCGAGATTCACATGAGCTCAAACACAGCCCTGAGCACAGAGCAGTGGGGCAGAAAGAATAAATGGTAACCCTATTTTATAGTGTTAATGGCCATGAATACTCCTGTTCCACCAAACACACCCCCAGGTCACCAGCGCCCTGCTTCCCCCATCACTGCTGGTGAAATTCAGAGCAGTCAGAGTTTATAAGGATGAGGAGTAGCCCTGCTGCGTTATGGACAATTTGAGATTCAAGGAAGAGATATTGCTCTTTCCCAGCCTCCAAACTGCATTTCATTGGAGGAAAGGAGACTGTGTACTCCACATTTTTGCACCAGCAAGGGAGAACAGGTTAGTACAAGAGCCTCTGGAAAATGTCCTGTCAGAAGCTTCCCTGTACAGGTCATATTTCTGGGCTTGTTCTTTTATCCTTGACAAAAGCTGTTCCATGTAGCTACGCTCATTTCACCAAAGCAACTTTGTGGGAGTGTGAGGGAATCTATGAGTATCAGAAGTACTTTTTATGGGTAGGTAGATTTCCACCACCAGGTATATTTATTTTTCAGATTATGAAACACATGAGCCTTTGGGCATATCATATTCAAAAGCAGCTATTTATTTATTTCAAGTTCCAGCCTTTTTTACTACTGTTATTGTTCCCCACATTTTGCTCCTTACCTTGACTAGCTAGAGGACTAAACACCAAATACAGCAGCATTTACAAGACTCTTTCAGATGAGAGCTCTTCATGCTTTATCACACACTACGTCTCTCACATACGTTTTTATGTATGTTATAACCAGCTGCATTACTTTTTTAACAATTATTAACTAAGAAAAAAACATAGTATTTGATGGCATGTCTCAAGAAAGGCATAAATAACATCTGCAGCTGTTGTTCATTTGAGACAAACCCAACTTCTTCTCGAGCTGAGGTCAGTACATGGGCACCACAAAACTCCTGAAAGGAGGAACTGAGCTCCAAGGCAACAGCTCTCCCATACCTGAAGACAGAGCTTCAGTCTCTTCCCATCAATCTTGAGTGTTTACATTTATGGCTCAGCATTTTTGCCAGTATGGTGCCTCCACATCATACTAGATAAGTTCTACACTAAATACATTAGAACTGGAACCAAACTTTTGAGTGTTACATACACTCTCAAACAACTGAAAGAATAACTGATTTTAGCCTGTTACTCTCCATTCTAGAACAGTCTGGAACCATGACCAAATCTCCAAACCACAAAGTTTACACACTCAGCTAGAAAAGATTTTGATTTTTTTAAAAATCAATTCTACAACAAGAGAGCTGTCATGATTTACAAGTCTTTGTACCAGTTGTGGTTAGCAAGCTCTGCAGGATAGAAAAAATGTTAAGAGTAACACTGCTGGAAAAATCATAGAATGGTTTGGCTTGGAAGGAACCCTAAAGATCACCTAGTTCATCATAGGCAGGAACAACTTCCACTGCACCAGGCTGCTCCAAGCCCCATCCAGCCTGGCCTTAAACACTTCCAGGGATCCAGGGGCATCCACCGCTGCTCTGGGCAACCCGTGCCAGTGCCTCACCACCCTCACCTTAAGTAAAGGTGTTTTTATTAATATCTAATAGCACAGGAAGGGAAGAGACCTACTGTCACTCCCCTGCATCAGCCTGAGCCCAGCTCCAGTCGGGAAGGAAGGAGCACCAGTGACCCCCAGGCTTACCCAGGTTGTTCTCCTGGCCTATCTGTTCTGGAGATGTCATAAATTACTTTCTTGGAACAGCACAGATTCCCTTCCCAGCTCTTCCCAGGGGCTGGAAGTAGATGATCTTGAAGCTTGCTTCCAACCCAAAAACCATTCTGTGATTTTATGAATTCCCAAACATCTCCCTCAATTAAGAAGCACCACAAGCACTCGGCACTCAGTGAACACTAAGCAAACCTGCTGCTCTCCTACACAATAACCCTGCTACGCCCTGAACTCCAAAGGATCCTTATGGGAACATTCCTGAATCCAGAAGGAAAGCTTTACAGTAAGCACTAAACCAACATATGACTTCAGGTGCTTTTAAGAGGCTACTTCACCTGATAAAGTGATGGAAATATCGCTGATAACATCCTGGAAGGATGAAGGCCCAGCTTATCTTAACAGCACAAGTGGCAGTGTAATCTTTCCTATATTCCTACTGCTTTAAGACAAGGGAGCTAAAGGAGGCAATAACTGCAACTCTCTCTGAACTTAAGCACAGAAAGATAATCTCCCTTCAGGGCCACAAACCAACTACCTACAGTCTTCAAAGAACTCTTGGCTGAAGAGACATCAAGAGGAGCAATGTGACCAGAAGTCGCCTGGGCAATGGACAGACAAGAAGGCATTTGCAAATTTGCTTCATTGTGTACTGAATCACTTTGGTAGTTTTATAGCAGGAAGGTTATAGAATGCACAGCTAGAAGGCCAATTCCAAGGGGACATTTAAACTTCCATCCTCTAAATCTCCATCAAGATATTTGTATAACTCATTAACAAGCTTTGAGACAAAAAAATATCTTCACTTCACAGTAGGGGAAAAGACTCTACCACCAATATTCCACACTCAGCTGCTTGTGTTATGCACCTGCTAAATCCGTTTGTCAAGTGTGATCAACAGGGACCAACCTCAGAGAGAAGCACCTCTAAGTTTACTGTGTAAGCGAACAGAAACCAAGGCTTAGGCTCTGAGCACAGTGCAAAACCGTCAGAGTTTAGTCCTAACTCTCACACAAAGTTGTTCTTCAAAAGAAACTTTCACTTTACAGGTCTCTGTGTCTATCCCACGTCACCTTTCCTTTGAAAGGTCAACACTTTATTCCAACCAATGGAGACTTATCAGTATTTTGTTTCACACAAAGCCACAGCGAGTGAGGGTTGCTGAAGCCAAGTCCAAGCCTTTGACCTATGAAACAATATTATCTTCAGATTCAAACTAACACCAATGCTAGAAAAAATAAGGGAGAGAGAATACAGAGATAGATGATGTTAAAAGCAAGATCTTAAAGCCCTCTGTCCATCCTCAACCCTTGGAACCCCTGGGATCAGATTTATTTTCCAATAAACTGATGTGTCCAGACACGTTTTCAAGGATTGAAGCATCTCATCACATGGTTACATTTACCTCCAAGTTTCTTGGGTCTACCAATTTATTCCTTGAAAATTATAAATCATTAACAAGAAAAATAAAACACTAACACCAAACCCTTTATTTACCAAATTACCCTAACTGCATTGGCAGAGCTACTAACTGATGGAACAGATGGCTGCATGACACAAAGGCACCCACATTTTAAAAGCTGGTACTTTGGTTTTATGGTACTTTACTCTTTAGCACTTCTATAATAACCAAAGTTTTTCAGTCAGTTCTTCGAACATGCACGTCTCGCCTCTAACCATTGCTCTGGAGACAGGCCCTAATAAAGGTCTACCCAATGAGCTCTTTTCAGAAGGCCTTGTAATATCTGCACATCGAAATGCCACCGAGCCTTACAACACTTTGAATCCCGTTTTCCTCAAGCCCTCCACAGGAAGCCCTACCTGAAACACACCGTGCCACAAGAAGCCAGCTGTTCCTCTGAGACTATCCTAAATCCTAGGAAAGCTTCCTCAGAGACTGGGAGCATACCCAGGAGTGCAGAGCATTACATCCTCACATTTTAGGATGACACCAACATTCTTGATCAGAGTAAGGACAGCTTTCACTCAGCCAGGTACCTACACTGCCGGTAACCTGCACAGTACAAGAGCAAAGTCATCAGCAAGGGCGCTTGCCACAAATCCCAAACTAAAGAACGTCCTCAGCCAAGTTCTGCTGCCCATCTGCCTCAGCCCATGCCAGCATCCTTCCTTCCTCCTCCAGGTGCCAGCGCAGACCTTCCAACAAGCAGCATCGATTCGCTTTACGGGGGAGGCTGTGTGTGCACACAGACCCATTCTGAGAGCGCCCAGCTCTCCCAGCCACTCTGCAGCACTTCACCACGGGGACACCAAGGCCTGGCTCTCGCAGAGCACTATCAACCCTGGAACAAAGTCCGGGGTGAGCTGACAGCAGCTGGTGATAGAGCCAAGCCCTGTCCTAGAAACATCGACTCCACGGTTTATCTTCCTCGCACAGAGCGCTTTGTGCTCCTCCAAACGTGGAGCTCTCCTGACGGGAGAGGGAAAAGGGCTGAGGGAGCAGGAGGCTGCTTTGGTTTAGGGGCTGTGGCCCAGGAAAGCTGAGAGCCCTGGCACGTGAGAGAAGAGCACAAACATTGGAGCATTCCTTGGGAACGGAATGGGAAAAGGTTTGTACAGACAGCGAGATGCTGCACTTCTACACCACAGAAAGGAGCTCTGCCCTTCCCATTAAGGGGAATTAAGCACCCAGAAGTTTTATTTAGGATTTTATTATTCCACCCTACCACATACAAAGCAATGTTTTCAATGCATGCTTCAGAATTGTCTTTCATTTTTTTTAGACAGGATTTATGTGCACGTTATTGCTGAATTTAATACCTAAAACCAGTTTTTAAATAAGAGGCCAGAATAGGGCACCCGTGTCAGAACTGAGCTAGTGTCAACAGGCCTGCCCTCAGTCAGAGTGCAGTAACCCCATCAAGCCAAATGTGGATATTTAGTGCCTCTGCCTTTGTTTCATAGGCCAAAAACAGTACTGCAATAAATGCAGGTTTGAGGGATGAAGAGATCTCCTCGAGTGTCAAGCCTGAGCTCTATAGGCTGAAGTGTTTCTACAAACCTGACTCCAAGCATGTCCTAATACCCATTACACTTGTTCAAATACAGCGTGTTCTCTTGTTCAAGGAAAGTTTATAAATGTATTTTCAGCACAAGAGAAAAGCAGCCATGCAAACAGAAAATCTGAACACATTGTCAAGCTGACAAAAATAACACTGAAATTTCCCTGGCTCTGTTAGCATAGCACACACTTGGAGGAGAAACCTGTAAGCAGAAAAGCATTTTCAAGGAAACAAGAAAAAGATAAGAGCATTTCTTTCATCTGCCAAAATTAATCTCTACTGCTTAACCATAACACAATCAGTGAGCATAAACCTGGAGCGAAGAAATTAAGAGTTCAGGCCTTAACTGTTGCTGCAGATACACAGACAGATTAAAAACAACTAAAAAATTCTATTAATTCAAACAGCAAGCACTGGATAGTGCTGCTCTAGACTCTGTGCAACAATAGTAGGAAATGGAAGTATCTTGCTTTTTTCAGTCAAAAAATACAAAACAAACACACCATGAGCCACCTCTCAAGCCGCTGCTCTTCCACAGAAAAGCAGGGGAAATTTTCACCACCTCTGATAAAACCTCCAAGGCTGTTTCAGCAAGAACTAAGCAGAACCCTTTCCTCTCACAGTTCAGATCCAAACTTCTGTTTCCCACCATCAGAAAACTGGCACCTACTGGAAAAGCACAAAGTAAATGATTCACTTTCCTTCTGATAACCACGCAGCAGATTGTTGCTACAACACTCCAGAAGAGAGCTGGGAAAACGTGGTTTTACTTGTCCTTAACCAGAGATCTGGAATGCACAAGGGGGCTGGAGACACAGCTCAATCCCACAATCAATCTCTCCTAGGCCTCCAGCGGGGGACTCGTGGTTCCAGCTTAGATGTGGGAGCTCTGCTCTAACCACCAGGGAGGGGATTTCTGTCTTTAGGAGAGAAGTTACAACAGCACAGGTTAATATCAGCCAGGGCACACAATCTTTTATTATTTTTACTGCTGCCGTTTACCAACTAAAGCCCAAATTGTGGCCTTCGTATTCAGCAAATCAGTCATTCAAAAAACCCTGCTTGGAATCTGTGAATGTACTTCAGATAAAGCTGTGAAAGAATTAGCCAGATCAGAGAAAGGAGCAAGTCATTTGCTCATTTAAGTGTTCTCCAAAGTCACCATAAGTGTTTTTAAGTGTTTAAAAAAGCAACCATACACACTTTCTTCAGCTGGCAAACCACACACAGTCACATTATGTTCTTAAGTAAAGGAAAATTCTCCAGGGGTTGTCCCAAATGCTTCTCAAGCTGCATCACCAGTGACAATACTGGTCTAGGAACCGTTCACTGATTATCCTTCTACAGAACCAAAAGTGAGGGTTTCCACATATCATATATAGGAGAACCTCCCACTCATTCAGAAGTGTTAAATACAGTTGTAAAACATGGACTCCTTCAAAAGCCCAATAAAAAACACAAGTCAGGTTTACTACAGTGAATAATCCTGACAGAAGCCACATAAGGCTGCTGGCCTCAATTCCCTTCTCAGGGCAGTAGTACTGACTTAATTTTCTTCTTTTTACTGTTATTTCATCCTTATTAGCATTCCAAGCAGGAGCAGGAAGAATTCCACGAGTTCCCATACATACAAACCGAGCTGCCTCTTTTCCATCAGTTAACTTGAAACACACAAAGAAAGGTCTCCCAGACTCTACCTGACAACCTGTGAAATTCATTTCCATAAATTAACTTACAAGCAGATAACTCAGTGTGACCGGGAACTCAAACAAACAAACAAGCAAGCAAGCACACAGGAACAAGCAGGGAAGAAAGGCTCTGCAGTCAGACTGGAAAATATTAAAAAAGCACACCCGAGGGCACAGTGATTTCCAGGGAGGAAATCCACCCACTGGCAAACATCTGAACTAGATGGAGCACATACTCTCATGCCAGAAGCAGAATGTAAAATATTCCAATATGAACAACTGCTTCACTCACTGCGTATTGATCCCCAGCTATCAACTCCAACGCAGTTCGAGTCTGTAACTCCTGTTATTGGAGCTATTTATTCACTGGTTTTCATTGTATGAAACAGCTCATGCATTGATTTTCCCTGCCTCCTTTTTTTTTTAACCTGTTGTGGCAGGACAGCCTGAGAAAGCAGCACAGGTATGACTGTTGTCAGAGGGAGAATCAGTACAGAAAATGTTACACTGTGAATTTCGGTGCAGCTCCCAGGACTGGCCAAGCTATATAAAGTTAAGGCACTGATTAGTTGTATAGTTTACAGATTTTTTTAAAAGGCAGTAGCTGGAATGCTTGCAGTGAAAACCCCAAGTTTAGTCCATACTCAAGAGCTGTGTTCATTACATTGACAAGGCCATTAAACAGCCATAAACCTCATTTACTTCTTGGTTCTTCTGGGAAAAAAACCCACTTAATGTTAGAAAATTACAAAAAGGGCTTGTTAATTAACTCAGGACTGCCCTGAGGAACAGAAGGCTTGAACAATAGAAGCTTCCAGACAAAAATTATAAAATATACACTGAAACAACAGTTTATAAAAAGATACTGTGAATGCTAAAAGCAAAACAGGCTGCCTCCACTAGGTCAGTCCTCTGAAAAGGTCAAACACCTTTTAAAAACAAGAGCACAAGGAAAGAGAACACAACAGAGCAGAACACTCTATTCTTATTTCTCAAGTTATCTAGCCTGCAGTAAAAGAAGAGAATCTCTGTTCCCTCCTACAAATCAGGACTCTTTTAACATATAAATCAGAATGATAACTCCACAAGCAAACATTTCAGAACCAAATACTGAGGCTCTTGCTATAAACTGGTTTCGTTAAAGGAACAGAAGCAGCTCATGGGGGGCCATCAGGTGTGACAGACACTTCAGAAACACTCCAGCTATCCTGGAAAGGCTTCAGGAACACTGTAGGTAGACCAATAAAACACACTATCCCCCTCAGAAACAAACATTCCTGCGACTAACCCCCACATTTAAGCAGGCGAGATTTTATAATGTATCTGTAAATCACCAATCTCTTAAAAACAAGCAAGCACAGCAGGAAGAGGCATCTTTGTCACGGAAGGGGCTCAGTGCACACATCCCTAGAAATAACTCCCAGCGTGCAGTCCAACAACCTGGGGGAGCCAACAGTGGTCACACAACAGTGGTTCCCGTTCGAAGAGACAGGACGTACAATTAAGATTTTCAGCAAAGGATAGTTATCCTAAAAAAAAAAAAAATGTTTGGGAAGAGATGAGGGGATGGGAATTTTTATTTTGCCTTTAAATACTGTTCTGCAAGTAGGCATTTGGACACAGTTACCAGCTATCACAGTTTTCCCAGGCCTGCATCTATTCACACCCACACTGGTATCTTGCAAGTCCATACCCATATACATCTGTAAAAACAGATGTAGGACTTCATTAGTACATGTATAAATGTTCATTAGTTGCTATTCATGCCCACAAACACGTATATCACATCTGCAAGACAGCAAAAGGTTTCCTGTTCTTGGGATCAGTGTATTAAGAGCCCTAGATTTCTATCCTAGCTGCATCTACACTCGTGAAGGTCAACTCCAGAAGGATAATGCTGCATTTCATTCCTCTCCCTTCAGAAACTGAGGGGACAGAGCTATTACTCACTGGGTAAAAGGGCAGGAACACCTAGAGAGGAAGGAATTTCAGGGGTAATGTTGGATCAATAGTATTTTCACCTCTTGGAAAGGTAACGCTGCTTTCCTAGATAAGGACAGACTACAGACCGAAACCAGACTACAGCTGCAAGTGCCCAATCTCACCTAGAGAGCGAAGTCCAGCAGACAGGCAGAACAGGCTTTGTAAAGCTGAGTATCACTGAGACCCATCAGGGCTAGGAACCTCTGATTTTTTTTTTTTTTCCCCCCCAGAATTTGTTTAAAGACTGCACTGACCGCACCTGGTTTACACCCCTCCTTCACAAAGCAGGCTGGGCATCTTATTTCAGGTTTCTCTGCAGAGACACAAGAAACTCCATTCTGGAGGGTGGAGCAGTGAGACAGGTCACCTTCCATCATCCTCTGAGTACAGCCAGGATTTAAGTCAATTCCATCCCAAAGCTTCCTGGCATAGTCTGGCCCTCCTTTTTACATGAAATTAGCATCCCACGACCTCACTACAGCAAAAGGTGCCCTCCTGAATCAGTGCCAAGGCATTTGAGGCAAGCATAAAAGGCACTACAAGGCAAGACATCACACAAATGGATACTTTAAAATAAAATATCCACCCGAAAACTAATTCTTAAAAAAAAAACCAAAAAAACAAAATCAAACAAAAAAGCTTTTTAGGGTACCAACATTTCCCCCAGCTGCTCCTAATCACCAATCAACAGGAAAATGCAGTCATGTGTTCAGTTATTAAAAGCTACGAGGTTTTTTTACATATTCAATAGTAATCAAGAATGAGTAAGCAGCATACATTTTGTATGTTTTGTTTACATTAGTAAAAATATTATGAGGTGAAGGACAGGAAGAGGCCAATTTTGTTCTAAAAACAGCTGGTAGAGGCAGAAGTGAAGATGTTCACGAGGGTCCAAGCACACCTGAAGCGGTTGGCAGAGCTAAGAGGAAAAGCAGAGAGCAGCTAGCAGAAAATTACATGAAGTTCTGCTCCTTCTGACTCTCAGCTGGGGCCCTGGACACACGGAACAGTCAGAATATGAGCCTAGGAACCAAAACCCTACAGGGGAAAGGAATAATGGTCCAAAAGAAATGTGATTTTATGGCACCTCATCTAACCACTTCATTAATTTGCATATCTGGCCTTTTTCTTTTCTAAAAGCTTGTAACACTTCTCTCAGAACATTCCTCCCTCTTCTCCACATGCGCTCTGTCCTCCCAAACACAACATCACCAAGGAGCAACTTTTCCTTGTTCATCACCAAACCCTCCTCCCTGAGCAGCAATGCCACGGTGGCAGCTACAGATCCCACAGTCAGCCCGCCCCGTTCCACATCTTTTATTCCAACAAGGCTATTTTTAAACGCAGATCAGATTTCTGATAAGACTCTGGGCACCCTCAGACAGCTGTGCTGTGTGACAAGAGCCGGCAAAGAGGACACACAACCCCAGGATTTAAAAACCAAGCAACTGGAGGGCCAGAAGTCCTGCAATTGTCCTTCCTTTTGTATTCAGTTTTAGTGATTGCTGCTGTTGTTTCAGATGTGAAGAACCTCAGGGCCTTAAAGCCTGTCTATTTACTGACAAGGAACGTACTCCACTGCACAATGTAGTCATAGGAAAGCTGTATCTAAAGCCTGTTCAGAAAACAATGAACAATTGGGCTTGATTTAGTATCTTCAGATCTGTAACTCCACTACTATCAATATTTAAACCAAGGGTAAAAAACAACTCCTCACAGCAAGCACATACACACTTTATCCCTGGCTCTGCAGCAAGAAAGCTTAGTTGAGAAAAGTCCTGGTTCTAATAATGCTGCCATATCAGAAAAAGAAAAAAAAAAAAATTACTTCATAAAAGAAAAGCAGAAATCAAACAAGAAAGGAATTTTGTTTGTTTGTTTCTAGAGCTGCTTCTTCATTTAAAAAAACACAATGGAAAGCATAAAAACCTCAGAGGAATGAAGCAGACAACAGTGCCCTAAGGGAAAGAACACAGATGCTGTGTTCCAACAGCAGACAAGAGTTATTGGGCTGTAGATGGCTGAGTGGTGCAGAACTGTAGCTCCCCAAATCCAGAAGTATAAATTTATGGTTATACCTGGGCTGTCTTCTCAACAGCTGCCGTGCTACAGTACACCTGCTAAGCACCTATTTAATTCTGTCTCGGGGGGTTTCCTAAGTTAATTCAACACCCACAAAAAAGAGCCAGCACATCTTGCAGGAGTCTGGGGATAGCAGCATTTACAAGATCACCTACAAAGGTGACAAGCAGCAGCTATTACACTTCCACTGAAAAAAAATCAAAATAGATCTCTGAACAAATGCAGGACATTTAAACTGCTCATCTCCTAACAAAAGAACCTCGCAGGAAACATTTTATTAAATACCAGTCACACGTGGTATTGCTCGTTTCACTAGAACACACTTTCAAGGTCACTCAATCCCCCAAATTCCACGTTTTCATCTAGCTGTTTTCCGCCCATCCTCACATACAGGACCCTTAAAAAGCTTCTTCTCTCTTCACAGCATTCTGTCCAAGCCCTAGGAAAGCCTGCTACGTTCAGCAGGCTCCAGCATTCACCAATGCTTCGTCCTACATTTCCCCAAATTCTCTCTAACAGCGGGGCTATTGAACGGATTCCCCCGGCAGCCTGGAAAAGCGCACGCCGTGTACCAGATGTTCACTCACCCAGAAGCTCACAGTCTGCCACCAAAAGGGGAAAAAAAAAAGGTGGGCAACAGCTCTTAATTCTTCTGTGTCTGGCTGAAGAGCGTTCTCCCTGCTGCGTGCTGCGTTCCGTAGAGCCACTGCAGTGCTCCGAGCAGGCAGGCTTGCAGGAGCAGCTGGAAAGCAGCTCAGCAGAGGCGTCCATCCCACAGCTCCTTGCTCAGCAAACCCAGCTCCTACAAGCCCCTAACCAGAGGGTGGCCCACACTGACAAGGGGCCATTGGAAGGGGGTCGCCAGGACAAGAGAGGATAATAAAGCCAGAAAGTTTGCCTGCGTGTGTGTAGGAAGGGAAAGGAATAAGTGGAGCAAATAATGAGTGAAAGAATGGAGTCAGTATGCAAAGAAAATTATTTACTGAGCAGATTATTCATGCTGCTGGCCTCAGCCCGTTCCTCTCCGAGTTTTAACTCCTCAGAGCCAGCGCTCTGAGGTCACAGCCCATCTCCCCACTGTAGGATGCAACCCCCAGATGCTGCAGGGAGATCCAGAAATGCGCTGCTGCTGCTGCTCCCCCTCGCAGCTCCAGGAAGCTCTCACAAATCGGAACATGCACACCAAACCCCTGCTACGTCCATCGTGTTTTCCTCCTATACTTGGCAAGAACAGCCCCTCTAAACCCAGAGCTGAAGTGGGTGGCCAGAGTTAATCACCACCACCATTTCTAAGACCTTCAAAGAAAGGAGAATTTTTCTGCAGTACCTGAATATTATCAGGTACTTTAGAAAGTTGATGCCTGCCAAACTTGTTTTTTGGTTTTTTTTACAAGTGCTGCATGCAAATTAATCTCACACCCATGACCTTGTTCCTGCCACCTAAAGATTCTGCTGTCATAAACTCCATAGACACTCGCACACATTTAACTGTGGCATAAACTCGAATATGTCACAGCAGTTTGTATTTCACACAGCAGCAGCTATCCCACCAAACGGGAATACTAATATCTTTTGCATTTCTTCTTGGGGATACAGAACAGTACAGTTTTTTGTACCTGAAAACAAATGGTTTAAGTCATCACTGCAGGCTTACAGAATCTACCTGGCTCTCAGATTCCCTGATACTTATTAAGGACATTCTCTCCACATTGGAGCCCACCTGGTGAAGCAAACAGCAAACCCCACTGATCCCACCCAACATCCAATGTAACAACCCAGCATTTAATTCACAGCACTGGAAACACCTTCCAGCCCATACCGTGATAAAGAAACTTTTCTAAATATATAACACAGCCTGTGACTTTGTAGACAGGTTGAAAGCTGCTCCCCCTTCTTCTGTCCTCTGTCAAGGGACTCCATTCCATCAAGTGAGGAATTAACACTGAGCATTTGCAAGTGCCATCGCAGCTTATGAAGCACAATTCTAGTAAATAAGCCAACCTAGCTCAGGCTAAGGCAGCTGTCAGAAGAACCAAGCTCAGCTACCCACTCTTGTGAATCATCTCCTGAATTGCCGTAATTAGCACAGCATTGTAAAGCAATTCATGCACAAACCCAACCGAAGTCAACACTCATCTTAATTTACTATGTTAATCCCAGAGCCCTTGATTCACAGTCCATGAGAGTTTTGCACCTCTGCTGGGACACCAGCAGGGAAAGGAAGAACTGAGAGCAGCGTGCAGTAGAAGAGATCTGAGCCCAGTCTGCTGGGTCACACCTGACCTGTGCATCTGGAACCTGCTTGGCCACGTCCTTTCCTCTCCTTTCATGACTCTCTTTCAGCTTCCATGTGTCCTTCACCTTCCTGGAATTCTTTGCTTTCTGCAAAGTCTGGAACCAAAGCACTTTGCTCAACAGCTGAAGGCACAGGCAGACCGTGACTGAGAGGAAGAATCAGCTCAGAAATCACCACCACTGCTTGCACGAACGCTGAGAATTCACCACCTTTTTCAACACCATCAAAAAGGTCCCGACTGCCTGGGATGCTCTCCTGTAGGCTGGCTGATCCCTACAGCTTGATGGAACCTGTTATTTTCTCTCACCCCTGGAGAGCCAGACTTTTCATATTAGAAACCTTGAGCTCATTGAGAGTTTGATGAAGCATAAAATAAGCAGAGTTGAACAGTCAAATGACAACAAAGAGCCTTTTGTGATAGCTGGAGAGTACAGGAATGGAGCAGCAAAGGAATTAGGGCTAAAAAAAAAAAAAGACAACCCCTTTTACATGGAGGTGACATCCTACAACTTTTGATTGATCACTTGATTTATCAATAACTTTAAGTCTTGTCCTGACACAACCCATCTGAAGACTTTGGAGCTAGACAGAAAATTACATCAAGCACAATGGCTACAACGCTGGAGGAGCACAACGCGATAAGGAAACCTGACCTCCGGAAAAACATTTTCTTAGAATTTTTTGGCAGAGGGTAAACAGTGAAGTCCCCAGGTTTTTGGCACAAAGAAGGAAGGCTTACAAAATGCTTCTCTTTTAAAAAGTAAATTTCTTTTTCTTGTGTAATAGTACCTTACTGCTCCATGGGAGCTACAGTTCCAAGTGACTATCTCAAGATGAAGCTCACCTTAAGATGGCAGAATTCACCACAGGTGAAAACAATTCATCTTTTTTACAGCAGAGAATGAAGGACAGCACAACAGCAGCCCCTGAAATAAAACTTCAGGGTTTGGCAATATTTCACTTTGGGAACACACACAATTTATACCAGAGGAGCTCAGAGAAAGGAAAAACACTAAGTAAACAAGTCGCCTTTAACACAGTTTCAACCAGCCTTAGGAACAGAAGATACAAATGTACTTTTTTTAATCTACACTTTCAGAGGAACACTGAACATCTTAATTTCTTCTACCCTAACACTGCAGCATTTTAGAAGACTGTTGCTTCAGTAACTATTTATAAATAAACTCTCCAGAGAGCACATGACACTAAAAACGAGCCACTCCAGACTGATGAGACATCTAGACAATGGTCCAGAGAAGGGCACATTAGCAGAAGAATTCTCCTAAGGAGGAAGTAAACATCTCAAGTGATGCCCTGCAAGCAATTTAGCTGGTTTACATCACAGCTGATACTATACCATTTGGAAATTAGCATTAACCAATTCCCCTCCAAGAAAAGGGCACAGCAAACTGCACAGCTATCCCAGCCCACGAGGCACGTCCCGGACACATTCCTTGGTCCTGGTGGCTCGTGGCTATTGCTACCAAAACGTGGAAGCAGCCCAACTATCCCTGGAAAGTCTGGAGTATTGTTTAGATGGTAAGCAGCAGGACAAATGCCACAAGATCTGGAGGAAACCTGCAGAACCCAGAAAGCAGAGACCAAGGCTAACTCCAAACCAGTCCTCCTTCACACTCAGCACAGCAAGGGGCACAGCTCTAGAGAGCTCTGAATGGGGACCTTGCCTAATGAAGGAATTTGAGATGTAGTGTAGCAAAGTGAATCATCTCCAAAGCTGTTTGTCCTTCCTGACACAGAAAAGCCACGTTAGACCTCCTCAAATGGAGCAGAAGCAGAACTGTTCATGGCAGATGCAGGAGCACACACCACGTACACACACTGCTATTAAAGAAATTACTTTCTGCCACAAAACAAAACAACCCAATAAAAAACAAACCAGCGAAACATTGTTAGATTTGACTGTTTAAAGCAGGACTCCCAGACATACCAGCCTGCCCTCGTTTCTCTGCACATCAGAACAGAGGAGATGGAAACATCTCCTGTCCTCCCCTCCATTCCTTCAGTCACACCGTGACAGTGGAAGTGCTGGAGGACACTCCTCAACAGAATCCAGAATAACCCATCCCATGGGCATCACTGACAGATATCAAATGGGTTTGTGCTCTTTACCTGGGTTAGAATCAAATTTGCCTCCTGCTCGCCTTTAGACTCAATTCTTTACTGAAGCCTGAAAAACATGTGAATGTTAAATGGTGCAAATCACTACAAGCTGCAAAATCATCTCAGAAAACAGAGCAGGGTTTATATTGTCCTTTACACCCAACCCAACAAGACTTTTTAACAATTGTGTAAGTCTACACAACGTATTTAGAAACACCAAAGGCAAGGCAGAAAGGGGCTCCCGACCATTCTGTTCAACCAGGGCACTTCCATCAGGGTCATAAAGAGATAAAAACCATTAGATAGAACTCAGCCACAAGCACTTTTACCTGTATGGCACAGATATGAGCCCACAAAAATGCTGCTGCTCTGCCTACACTTCCAGTGAGAGCTCTCCCCACAGAAGCAGAGCAGAGATCTCAGAATTCTAAAGGGAGGTCACTGGGAAAGCCATGCTGGCCATTGTCACTTCAGTTCAAAAGTTGCTTAGAGGACTAGAAGATTATACCCTACGACTTCATCACATGTGCCACCTAAAGCTCATTCCAAAGCATCTTCCAGCCATGAAAATAAAAGATATAAAGCTTGAAAGAGAATTATTAGAAGCCTTCTATGCACTGCAATGTCCTCTTCCCTCAACCACATCAGCCCCCAGCAAGCCTTGCCTCGCTTCAAAGCACTGCATTTTCAGAGGAATTATTTCCAAACAGCAGGGCAGAGAACAGTAATACAGAGCAATTTTCCTGCTGGCCAAAGAGGAAGTTGATTCTGTAAATGGGCTATTTCCCAGATTTCAATTAAGCTGTGCAACTGGAATCCTAATGCAGGCAAACACGGCAAAAGACCCAGAAGGTCAGACAAATATCCCTGGACTGAGGTTGGAGCACAGAAAACAGCCAGGCTTGACCTTTGTTTTGTATCCTACATTTCTCCAAGATTTGAGATCATCAATCTAAACCAGAATTCCAAAGTTTAATACCTCAAAGCAAGCAGCATTACCAAGTGGGACTACGTGTCAAGTGCTCCACAGCATTTCACTCCAGATGACAGCAGAAAAGGGCCAAGAGAATCCGTTTCTGTCTGTAGCTGTATAACCCCACACAGGAATGACTTTCAGTAAAAGTGGTCATTGTTTTTGAACACTTGAATGTCAAGAAGAAATCCAGACAAAGCAAGGACAGCCTAGACTAGTTTTAACCATGTGGCTAGACACAAAAGATCATATCTTAAAGACTCTGTGGAGAAAGAATGAAAAAGGTTAACATATAACAAGGATAAAGATCTGGGAAGAAGGAGATGACAGGCTGAAAGAGACAGGAATGCAGTAAAAAGGTTTTCCTCAATTTCCATAGCTTTCTTCAGTGTCCCCTCTCAAAAATGAAAGGCGCTTTCTCATGTTGTCTGCTGCAAAACAACACGTTCAGAACAGCTGATCTCCATCAGAGCAATCAAGTTTTTGTCTTCAGCAAAAAAACTATGCTGCTACTGCCCACCTTCAGCAGAAAAGTTCTGAGCTCCCTCAGGAAGTGTGGGATGAAATACATTCCTCTTTCCCGAAGCTGAAATAATTCCATTGTTAATTGACTGCTTTCTAGGAAAAGCAAGAACTTCCATTTCCTTTCCTAGTATTACGGAATACTTCTGAATGGAATAAATGTCAGTATCTTAAAAAAAAACCAAACAAACATCCTTCATCTCCTCTTGCTACCAAGGAAAATGACCGTTCCTTGATTAAACTTTCAAATAAGGAAAAAAACAACAAAAAAAGGAGAGGTATCAGAAGAGAGGCTGCCCACAGAGGTGAGCAGCCTCCCCCTCCTTAAATTGTTTCCTGTATCTGGACACTCCATAGACAAAAGTATCACAGTGCCTCTTCAAACCAAGACACAACACAGGCAGAAGGAGAAGAGCCATTTGCTGTTAACACAAAGAAACCAAACGCTGTTCATGCTGTTGGAGCCTTATCAACTCATTTATCCATATTCCAACTCCCTTGGCGTTAGGAGGAACCCACAGATGGGGGGTGAAATGAAACTCCATGAAATGGAGCTCCCGGTGTGCCCCAAGCCCGCAGCTGAAATCCACACGTTCTCACGCCGTTCACCAACACGGTCTATTGCAGATCTCACTCCTGGGCGTGTGGCCCTTCCTGGGCTCTCCTGGATGCACTTTTCCCCTTTCTCCCTCTCCCCTGGGTAATTACAGCGTGAGATGTCATTCAGCTGGGGGGGAGGAGGGAGGGAGGGGGAGAGAAAGGAAGGAAAGGGCGGTGAGTTGATGTTCCCCTGCCAGTTTACCTCTTGTGCTGTCTCCACGGTTTTGGGCTCCCCTCCTGGTAAACAAACAGTGCCTGCCTCCCGTATCTGAGCACATCCTTTCCAAACGGCAGCGCCGAGCCCTGCTCTTTAATTTCCATCTCTCTAAGCGAGAGCAGCATCCCTGCTGCTGACATCTAGGCTACATCCTGCTACAGTCTGACAAGACCAGGTCAGTTCTAGACTCCAGCAATGCTGGGAGAGATAAGAAAACACCCCGGAGCAAACTCAAAATCCCCCTCCCCGGCACCGACCAGCGGGAGCTGCTGCCCCCTCCTTTCTGGATGAAAGGTGAGATGATCCTGAGGATGTGCTGCAGCAAAAGCACCCTCAGGAAAGCTCTGGGCGATCACATCCACGCCGGGAGTATCTCAGCAGCACAGCACCTGGGAAAAGCTGCACTTTGCACCCTCGTAGAGAGCAGCCCCCAGAGCTTCGCTCCTGAAGAAGAGGAGCAGGAGAGCCACAGCCACACTGCCTTGAGGGGGTTTCTTCTTCCTCCAGCTTGTTGAGACACAGACCAAGGGGCAGAGAAAAGGTCCCCGGAGCTGTAACAGCACCTAGAGGCTCTTGCTGGTGCTCTCGTGGGCCATTCCAGTGGCACAGTCGGGGTGGAAGTTCCCCACCTCTGCCCAGACAGGCAGCAGCAGCACGGACAGTCCTGCCCTCACCCGGAGCCACCCTGGGGACCGTGAGATCGCCCCAAAGGAGGAAAAAAACCCAAAAAACAACCCCTCATCCATTCACGGATTACCGAAGAGACTGAGGAGTCATTTTAAAATCCTGCAAGAAAAGAGGAACACATCCAAGTAAGGAGCAGTTCTGCCTCAGCTTTCTCCAAGATGTCATCAGCTCTGCATCACTTATGGGTACGAGAGTAATTCAAATTGGCTGGTGGCAAAGTAACACTGCCAGAGCCTTTATCAAGGGAGCTGCACCTGCAAAAGAACTGAGATTTCTCATGTGAGGCATGCTTGCAGGATGTTTGAGACCCAGAGAGGCAAGAAAGTTTAGAATAAAATCCTGACCTCAACCAGCTGTGTTTAGGTCTCGGCCAGGAATATACTATTTAGAGATCCTTTCCTAAGACACAGGATAGTCAGAAACAGCATTTGAATTCAGATTTATAGAATACTGAAACTGAGACACATGCAATTCAGCAGCAGCATAACTATTAGCTATTTCTTCTGCACAAGTAAGTATTTGTGCTTTACATAATAATATAAGAAAACAAGAAAATTTCTAAGTAGAAATAACTGGTAAAAGAAAAATATTTATGGCGTCCTGTAACATTGAAGAGGCGTTCCCCATCCCCATGTAATTTTTTAATAATTACAGGATTACCAACATGGCCAATTAGCTGTAAGGTGTGCCTTCCAACTGTAATTTAAGACATGAATGAATACAAGTCCAGTATACCTAGTTAAGCCATCTACTTAGACAAAAGTATTTTAGCAAGCTGCAAGCTAAATACAGGCATCTCTGTTTTCTTAAGTGTAGTGTGGATTTTGCAGCTGCAGATGAACTTTTGGCTGGTTTAAAGGGGCACTGCCAACTTGAATCTAACTCTAAATCTAGTTTTGTAGCAGTAAGCTTTCACAGACTCTGAGGCCAGCAGAAACATTCCCATGACTGAAGAGCTTAATTCCCATGCAGTGAGTTATTTTTACTGAACGTGTCCCTGCAACCCAACCCAAACACAAGTACTGAAAATGCGACAGAGAGAAATAAACAGAATATTTACGTTATAAGACACGGCGAAAGAGACATTAGTGTAAGTACTGGCAGGAGTAGTCTATTTCAAGCAAGAGCATTGCTATAGAAAGAAAATCCTGTTTGTTGCACCTTTTATCTTTCCAAGTTTCTAGCTAAAAGGAGCCTAATGGACAATCGGGCT
This sequence comes from Regulus satrapa, assembly GCA_013396955.1. Lineage (NCBI taxonomy): Eukaryota > Metazoa > Chordata > Aves > Passeriformes > Regulidae > Regulus > Regulus satrapa. Next base: position 600,480 of record VWZN01020903.1, on the reverse strand, counting down.
CTGTAGATGCAGCTCGTCCATGGAGAGGCCATTTATTTGATCAGCTTCCCCTAAATCCACCGGACCAGCACAGACAAAGTTCATTTAAAGTGCAGAACAACGCCAACTCCGAGTCAAAGAAGACTTCAAAAGAATTCTGCATTTCGCTCGACTTTCAAAGCGGCCCAACGGGACCAACAAAGAAAGCAGCGTTTTTAAAATATATTTTTTTTTCTTCTAACGTGTCAAACTTCTTCTGTCGAGACGGAGGGACCCGAAACCGATCACCGCATGAGGCGAGAGAAAACTCCCGAATACCGAACCGAGCCACTGCCGCGAACGGCTAAGCGGGTTTTTATCGCCGTACAGGAGGAAAACCTATGTTTAGAACCCTTGCTAAGCACTAAACACCTCTTAGCGCAGCGGAGAGATTAAGAGCGACCCGCGGCGCAGCGGCCGACGGAGGAAGAGGAGCGGCGAGACCGCCGAGCTCACCGGGGGCGGCGAGCATCCAAAACCAAGGCTGAAGGCGAGGCGAGCAGCGGGGCAGCGCTCCCCGAGGCACCCGCACGGAGCTCCGGGGCCGAGCCGCAGCC
>VWZN01020903.1:511273-599079 GCA_013396955.1 Regulus satrapa | reverse complement strand
GCACAATTCCCAATTCACTGTCTGCATCCGTGTCTGAGAACAGATGGAGGAAAGCCTTTAGCTGATCTAAACTTGGCTCAACCCACCCTGTTTACTGATGGAATTTCCATGGGCATAGAAATTAGAGCTACTGGTTGCAATCGCTGGAGAGGCTCAGCCTGCTGATTGAGCTGACGCGATGGAAAACCTGGCAAGGACACCCGTCCTTACCTGAGCACATGCACCAAGTCATGCTCGTACAAGCACCAAAGGGTGGCAAGAGCCCCGGACGGGGGATATTCCCCCGTGGAAGTCCCTGCAGGTCACTGGCAGAGCAGCTCTTTGCAGGGGAGGCAGCAGCTTCCATCATCTGTTCGATATTTGCAGGTGTCCTCCCCTTGCAAAGATGCAGGTTGGGGGTGTGTTAATTATTGAAAAATGAAAACAGAGGGTGGGGGGGACGGGACTGGACATACAGTTTCAAAACATCTCTCCCAGCTCGCAGTGTTTTGCAGCGATTCCTGGGCTGAGTGCTCCGAGCAGTCAGGAGGAGAAGCTGGCAGGTTGAACAGAAATCTTTGTAAAGTGCTAATAAGGACCCAAACAATTCCCATTAGGGAACTGTGAAGAGCCATCTGCACTCCAGCGTGAGGCTGCCTATGGCATCCACAGCGAGACTTGTATGTCTTGGCTGGGAATTTTGGAATCCGGCACCAGAGAGGCTTAGTCATATGACAGGGTTATTTGCATCATTATTGCTGCTGGATTCCCAGAGAAGTTTTCACAATGCGCCGTAAGAGGAAGGGTTTAAACAAGTAGAACCGAGGCAAAAAAAAAAAAAAAAAAGGGCTTTGCTGCCTCTGCACGTCCCTTGTCAGCGCAGGGTGGGAGGAGGGTGGCAGGCAGTACTGTGAGGAACTTGGGGCTAATAAAGCACACTCACAAAAACTGCCACGCCGCTACAAAACGGGCTATTATTTAGTGATGAAAAAAAAAAATAAATAAAATAAAACAAAAAAAAAAAAAACAAGCTAAGACAGCTGAAACACGGCTTAGTTAGAATGTTCGGGGCTGGTGATGCGCGAGGCATGCCCGGCACCGTGTGTCCTGTATGAGGATTTCACAGAGCTGCTGGTTTGCACTGGGCCAGGGAACAGCCACCTCGCCCCAGCCAGGCAGGGAGTGATTCCCTGGGAATTGGTGCCTGCAGGCACTGTAAAACTGAGCGCTGGCACTCCAGGAGTGACCGCTAGCGAGCAGAGCAGCTGCTGAGGGAGCAGTTCCAAACCAGCCCAGGGAAAAATACCGGGGTGCCAGACTGAGCTTTTTAAAGGAGGTGACCTGCTACGGCTCAAAAGAAAGTCAGAGTATGCCACAGTGTCCCATTTTCAAAAGCCTATATAGAAAAATAAGGCCTGGATTTTCTAATTCAAAGAGAAATTACTGAAGGCTCATAAGCCCCAGGTGTTGTTCCCAGTCAGACAAGGAAGTTACAGAAGAAAATTCAATAAAGTTTTTGGTATCTCTATGAAATCAACCATACTTTCACAGTAAAAATAGCCAAAGAATCTTAAATTCTATTTTGACAATCTTCCAAGGTTCAGGACTTGCCAGGTGCATGCTCCTGTGGGAATCTGTAATCTCTTTAAACCAAGAGCACCGAATTCCACTGGAACCGTACTGTCCCAGAGCAGAATCCCCACATCTGGAAACAGGAAATAAGAACACAGCAAGTGGATTTTCAAACGAGGAGGTGATCAGCAAATTCCAGCACTGGAAGGGATACTGAGAGGTCAGCTAACTCCAGCCCTGCGAAAGCATCTCTGTCCCATCTGGTTTACCTCTCAAAGACCTCCCCAGTGCAGACACCACAGTCTGTCGAGGAAAGATGTGCTTTTCTCATGATTCACTCTTTTTGCCTCTAGAAAGTTTCCCCTAATGGTCACAACCTGGATGTCTTTTACTATCATTTACATGTTCTTCTCATCCTACCCAATAGAGACCAAAACCCCATTTGCTCTCCTCCCTCCTGCAACAGCCTTTTAGACACAGGAACATTTCTCATGTCACTTATCACACTCCCCAGACCATGTGTTCTGCCATCATCCCTCCTGTTTATACATTTGAGTGGGACATTTACAGTGGCAGAGGATTTTTGTTGCTGTTGTTTTTTGCTTCAGTTTGTAAAAGTCGAGGCCACAGCATGAAACTGAACTGTCACTGAAGCCCCTGAGATGCTCTCCATTAACAGGAACTCTTTTTTTTCCTGTGTACAAGCATTTCTGTTAAAAGTCGCTGTATTTGAATTGCCATCTGCTGTAAGCAACTGAATTGGGATCTTGATGAGTTATAGTCTTGTTTTCTCATGCTCACACTTGGACAGCTTAACCCTTTTTTTTTTTTTAATGTAAAAGTAACCTGCATACAAACGAGCAGTTAAGAGTTTCCAAAAGAAGAACTGTTTTCAGAAGAAACTGAAGGACCAGTCTAGTCTACAGAGGTTTTTAAAGTTGCTGTTTTCTGTCCAGCAGTTCTGGAGAGCTGACTTCCCAAGCAAGAACACAAGTGCTCAATCTGTGCAAAGTGCAAGGCAGAAGTCACCAAGCACCCGTCATTCTCCTGATGCAAGTGATTATTCACTGCACAGGCATTTGAATAGCTGTAGTGTTTATGAAATGATGTGTTCAACCCCCTGCACCACCTCTGAACACACCCTAATCCGGGATTGATGTTGGGTGCTGAGCTGGGGGCTGAGTTTCAAATGAATTGCTGCTGGTGTTTGGTTGCAAAGAAACAAATACAAGTCTTAATTGACTTGAAAAAAACCCTCCCTCTTGGCTCACTAAGTAGAAACTTCTGTAGGTAAAAACTTCTGCAGTTAAAAAGGAAAATAAAAAGCCGGCCCATCAGAGCCAGTGAGTTCTGATAATGTAAAGAAAAGTTTCTAACCCTTCACGCTGAAAAAATAAGTGTTCTGATATGAACTAATGAGAAAGGTTTCTCTAGGGCTACATGCAAATCTGCTGAGTGTTCAGTATAGATTTTAGCAACTGGAACTATTTTGAGAATAAGAGAGGCTCTGGGTCTGTGAATACACACTGCAGACAATTTCACTGCTCACACATTTTTCCAAGCAGTAAAATATAAAGTTGCAGCTGGGTTTGCTGCAATGACTCAGGACCATGGGCACATGAGAAGCCTGATGAGAAATACACAACTTTCATTTCACTATACTGTAAAGTTTTAAGTAGAATTAACCCAAACCAAAGGCTACACAAGTGCAGACAACTCCCTCCCAAAATGGTGCATTGTGCTAAGGGCCGGGAAGAACAGCCCAGATGAATTTCACTTCATGCTTTAGGAACAACAGTTCGAGTGTGTAAAGAGGTGTGAGATCATCCAAGGCAGTAAGACAAGTGCCTGTCAAGGAAGAAAATCTAGATAGGCAAGAACACCATACCCAGATGAAGCAGTACTAGACTGCTGGCCTACAATTCATACAACAGCCAAAAAATCACAAGTACAGCATTTCCTTGTACTTAGACAGTGCCTGAGAAGGACCAGAGGGAATGGGTTCAAATGTACCTTGGTGAAACGTAATGAGAATTCCTGCAAGGTCATTACTGAGACCCTTCATTGGCTCTTCATCTAATTTGGACTGTACACGTTCCCCACGAGCTGCCTGTGAAGCTGAGATGGGTTTACTCCACGTAGCATGCACCAAGGTCTAAAAGGCATGTTTACTATTTGGAGTTTGGATTAAGGGAGAGCCTGAGCTGTTTTCTACGCTTGTTTTTTAAAACAACAGCTCTTTACTCCTTGAAGGAAGCGTACAGAGCAGCTCCCTTGTGGTGTTGTCTGGATATAACTCACAGCCCCAAATCTCAAACAGATTTAGAAGAGTTTCCTTCCAACTCTTGACCATGGTTAAACTTCTCTTTAACTCTGTTATCCTGGTTGAGAAGCTTATTGCTTTATTAGAGCTACTGGAACTGTTCTTTGACAAGCTATAAAAAAAGACTCTACCTATGTTCAATCCAAATTCATCACTGTTTAGAGAAGTATCAATAAAAAGGAAAAAATAAATCAATGAAGTCACTTTATTGATCTTGAGAATGTGGAACTACTATTAATAAACACGCTGATGCTGTTTTATGGATAGGTCAGAGTCCTGGCGAGGGTGTGTTTGTCATTCTCATTTTTTTTGGTGCAGTTTCATCAACAAAGTATTTGCTGTTGCAGTACTGTAGTTATTCATCTCCTGCTTTCCTCCCCCACAGCCAGAACATCTGCTAAACGTTTTCTGAAGCTGAGCTTGTTGGGATAGGGCCCGTTGCTTTTTTACATATTTATGAACTGTGTGGTACACTGGCACTCATTCAGCCCCGCGCTTCCCCGGGGCTCATGCGCGAATGACATCAGCCGCCGCTGCTGCCGGGGGTTGGTGTGCAGGACATGCACATGTGCAGGGGTCACACGGGGGCTGCCAACCCACCGGCCTCCAGGAGCTCTCAGAGTGCTCTGCTGCCAGGAACAGAGCTATGGACCGACGCTGGGGTGAAGCGGGGATGAGGAAGGGGAGTTAGAGGCATTGACGGGGTCCCCTGGAATTGTAACGGAGAGCAACGGGCTGAAATTGAATGGGAAGGGTCGTATCTGACTCCACAATTACCCAGAAATATCATCCAAACGGTTTTCGGTTTGGTCAAAGGGGCCAAATAAACAAAAGCTCCTATGCTTGTGTTAGCTGTAACAAAGCAGAACACAGGAATGGTTCTGGGGCACGGAGAAAGGAGCACGTAATTAATTTCTGACTTCTGTTTTTGCTCTGTAGTAGCCCAGCCTGTCATGCCAACACTCGCACAGGCACAGCTTTATGCTATTTACACACTGAGGGGAGTGTGCTGTGCCATTATCGTGCCCACACGTGCCTCCCATCGCAGCAGAAGCCGTGTTCACAAACTGCCCTTGTGTGCCTTGTGGGCTCAGTGGAGCCGTCCCTGTTTGCCTTCCCAAAGCCGGCGGTGTGGGATTTTCAAACCTCGTGAGAGACAACGAACCCCCCGTCTCCTGTCAGCTGTGAGAGCTCCGAGGAGCATTTGTCTGCCCAAATGCATGCCAGCAACACACCACAAGCACAATCACAGCCTAACAGTCTTAATGAGATTACAGCTAGAGATGTCCCAGTGCTGCCGTCCGAGGAAGGAACAGAGCAAGCACCAAATTCGGCTGGAGAAAAAGAAATCTCTCCTTGGCTTTCGTGTGAGCAGGCTGCAGGTTGATCAGGATTTCAGATCTGTGGTGCACAACCTTTGATTCCTTTTCCCTTATGATTCCTTACAATTATTTTTTTTGCAAGGCATTACTTTCTTTACAGATCAGTCTATTCTTTTCACAGATGTTCAAGTGACGTTAATATTTTTCAGGACATGGTTTCAAACCCATGATCATTAACACGACTACATTTATAGATGCCTATTGTTAGCCATGCTAGATTGATCTCACCCATGGCTTCTGTCTGTATGCTTGGCTATGACACCCATGTGCTACAGGGGAACGTGGTGGATCTCTGCCAGTATAAGAAGTCCTTTTATCAGCAGTTTATCTGGAGCATCTGTTTGTCTCATTGAAATGAAACTGCTTGTAACTCTATCCTGCACAGGGTAAATACTCTTTCTGCACCTGTTCGAGCACTTGATTTACTTACTGCTTAAATTCTTAATCTCAACGACAACAAATGAGGCAGCTCGTACAACAAAGGCTGGAATCATGAATGAAATGCAAAAGCTGATATCGGACCATATCAGCTGGCTGGAGCACAAAACCTGGTATGAAGGTACAGATTGTGCAGAGCTCACTGCAAACTGTAGATCTCATCGAGCTCCCTGCAAGAAACCTGCTGCTAACGGCGAGGCTGCAGCTCCTGCAGGAATTCATGCCTAGGACAAAAAAGCCACTAACAGCGCATTCACGGATTTTGCATGAAGCCTAGAGCTAGCACAAAAGAAAATTCCTCCCCTTAGACACAAGAAACCCGGGGATTTACTAGGCAATGCCAAACAACAAATACCATTTGCAAGCAGAAGGCAGGAGAGGCTGGCTCGGTACTCACGGAGTCTGCGGGAATGACCTTCTTCTCACATGAGCCAACTCCTCCCGACAGGTGCTCACGGCTCACAGACACCTAAATTAGAGACACCCCCTCCCCATTCTGCCTCCCCACGGCCTCCTCTTCGCAGGGCTCCTACCGGCAGCGATCTTCTCCTTCTCCAGGCTTGCAAGGTAGAGCCCAAATTTAAAAGGAACGGGGTGTCGGCTGCGAATCTCCTTGTGTAAGCCTCGGCCAGAGCATCTCGCAGAGCCTCGAGGAGGCAGTGCGAGGATGGGCCCGGGCTGCCAAGTCGTCACTGTTGCCACAGTAACGGAGCAGTGGTCCCCTGTGGCTCGCTAAGGGAGGAGGCAATGGGAGCACCGAATGGATGCGCTGCCTCCTCCTTCGAGGAGATTCCTCTGACCTGGGTAATCCACCCGCTTCCTTTAAAAAGGCTGTTTTATATAGAAAGGATTTCCCTCGCACCCCACATCCACCCCCCTTCCCCGCCCTCCTCGGTTACTCCACTCACGGAACTCTTAAATCTCATTTCTGTGAGCATCTTAAATCTGGTTTCTGTGGTGGAGGAAAGCTGGCATAACCCCGAGAGAGCCGCTGCCTTCCCCTGGGAAACACCACGGCTCGTGAAAAGAGGAGAAAGGAAACCTTGTTCTGGCGAAGATCTGAACACGAGCACACGCTCACCGGTGTTTGGAGAAGTGCTGGGACGGCGCGATAGCATCTTGTCTCTGTGAGCAGGTGAATGAGCAGTTGAGACGGTAAGAGGGGATTTCTCTTGCCAAGGGTTTCTCTGCCAACACCAGCGAGCACAAGTGTGTCTGTGAGGCCCTATTCCAGCCACGGGGAAGCTCAGGGACGGCAGAATTCCTTTGTTCCTGTCCCCTCAACTGAAAAGTCTCGGTGCTGTCATTTCTGAGCCTTAATATCGCTGTTTTCTACTTGTTTTTGTTATTTTAAAAAAAATAAATTTTGTTTTGTTGTAAACATCAGCAGTAAGGCAGGATGGTCCACCACAGTGGAGACCTACAGACTCTGGGCTGCAGTCAGAAAAGCAGCCAAGGCTGCAGAAGCAGGCGTTATTTTGCTGGACAATGAACAATTCAGCCTTGTTTTGGAAAGCAACTCCTTGGATAGTTAAATAATACCACTTGTTTATGAGACAGACTATTTGTCTCATCTTCTTTATAAAATGTTGCTAACGGTTCTTTGTTGCTTTCCTTATTATTCCCTCTTAAAGCCAAGTGCTTCTTTTAAGGTAATGGGTTTCCTCTCTCAGGATGCCTGTAACAAACACAGCTCTGTGTGCATGTAGGTGGTGTGGACAAAAACAAACATACAGAAGTAAAACCCACACATTTGCTTTCTTAACTGACTTTCCTGTCCTCAGTTTCAACCCAGGTTGTTTAGGCAATCTGTGACAGTGGCTCATCCCAGCTTGCTAGGTGCCAAAATCCAGATGTTAAAGATCCCATCATGACAAGGGATTAAGTACCTTCTTTGTTCCACTGTAATCTGCAGCAGAAGAGATGGGACTAGTAAAGGACAGCAGAATCAGCCAGAAGGGCTAGAAAGAATTGAACTAGATTATAAAAGCTGTGAACAGGCAAAAAAACAAAAACCAAAAAAAAAAACAACAAAAAAAAAACCAAACCCAAAAACAAAAACAAAATTTAAAAAACCCCCACTCACATATTAAAAGAAGTAAAGAACCTAATCTTTTTACTTATCTTTGCCTCTGCCTTCAAACTGAGTTTTCCAGCTTTCCTCCAACATACTGTGAGGATTAGAATTTAATTTTATTTAGAAAAACCCTTCCATTTCCCCTGTTTACAGGATTCTTAAATGTGAGACTTGGCGAACATCACCAAACACAGCGATGGCCTTGACAACGCCACTAGGTTTAGCAGTGCAGAATGTGAATTTCCTACTCTGTGGAGTACAAAGTCCATCTAAGCCCAGCCTAAGGGAGTCTGGAGCCTTCTGATTACAGGTGCTGGATTTAACAGCATCACACCCCCACACAGACACCCTCCCTGCACTGGCTTGTTGAAAATCAATTAGCACACCCAGACTCAGGAGCATCCAGTTCTATCCAGCGTTTAGTGAGGTTCCTAAATACGAAGGCATCTTTTAAGAAATTTGAGTTATCACGGGCATCTTATGCCTGTTTCTTCAGTAACCTGAAATGAGAATGCAGCAAGATCGGAAACCGACTTGGTGTGACATAGGAAAATGTTGGTTGGTACATATAATTAAATAAATCTGTTTTGCTGACACTCCCTCCCCCACCCCTTCCCTCAGCTATTTTTACGCTCGGCTTAGTGGAAAAGTCTTGGTGCTTCTGGGTGTGAAGCATGAAGCCATTCAAAATGAAGCTGTCCCCTGAAGAAGACAATCCCGAGAAGGAATAATGCCCAGGCTCTCAGGGAGTATGAAAGCAGCAGAGGAATGTAGGGGAGAGGAGGTGGCTGAGCTTGGCCTGCAGCACTGAGAAGTCTTTTCCATTTGCAGCGTTCTCCTCCCGCAGTCAGAGCCATTTAATGGGATCACGAGGGCTGCTCTACCATTATTTAGGGAAGAGGGGATAAAAATGACAGCGGCTAATAAGCACCCATTTCTCATCAGTCGCCTCATAAGGCTAATTGCACAAACAGAACTGTTTCGGAGGCTAACGGGCTGGAAATGACATTCTGTCTGCTGGATCCAGACCAGGGCAGAGAAGCTGCATCCCCGTGCCCGGACACTTCAGCCACAAACAAAAAGAGGGCTGTCCTGAAATGTGTGCCCACAGGAGGACAGAGACTTCAGAAAGTGAGCTGGAATGCTAAAGACACAGAACAGTCACTCTTCCTGATGATTAGGAGGCAAAGGGAGCAGAAACATTGAATGTTCCTTTGTCCATCAATGTCCAGACCGCATTCCTGGTGGTGAAGCTCCCTCACAGAAAGGAAGGCTTTGTCTGGAGCTCTGAGGACAGCAAGAAAGACTTTTAAAAAAAAAAAAAAAGGAAAAAAACCCAATGCAAGCTGCGTGGACCAGGGTGGAAACACACCTTGAACGGGTTCAGAGGAGGCACGGATGCTTGGCAGGGAAGAGGCTGGCTGGTGGGAAGGGCAGAAGCTGGACAGAGCTGTGTGTGGTCTAGGAGCAGGACAGAGGCAGGGAGTGTGTGTGTGTGTGTGTGTGTGTTTGTTTCTGTGCGTAGGAAGGCAGCTGTTGGTAGTGGGAGTGCAGTCCCTGCACGTGAATTATAGATGGCAAAGCTGAAAAAGTGCTTGTTGGCCTGTTCACGTTCCCTCCTTTCGGCTGCTGAAGATTTGAAAAGTTGAATCTTCCACGCATTGCACCGAAGGGTCTAGTGCAGTGTATTTGCTGTGGTCACTAATTAGATAATTCTGACCAAAAAATACGTGACAAGATGGGTTCTTTCAAACATCCAGGTTCATTTTGCTCTTAGTGTCACTATCCAAGTTTATTTTAAACCCACATTTAATTTTTTTCTCGCTCTGATCTATAGTTAGGCTCGTTAGGAAGTGTCTGTGCTGTTTTTCTATTTTTGAAATATGGGCCCACGTTTGAGCAGTTTTTGCTTGAGGTTCTCTGGTGCACTGCTGGTAAAATTAACTCACAACCACTTTTCAAGGCTATTGGAAAGTTATCACCACATTAGAATATATTCTGTGCTAAATTATTTGGATGTGCTAGGCTTTTTTCCCCCAATGTTTCCACACCCGATTTTCATGGAGATCCCTGCTCCTGCTTGTTTATACTCCTATTAACTGCTGCTATGGTCTTGCCTGTTATTGATGGGTTTCTGGAAAGCTCAGCAACTCAGCAATTTTATAACTGCATTATAAATAATTCAATCAACAGTCCTTCCCCACATCTACTTCTCATTTATTAATGGACTTTCATTCTCGGCAGTATTTCCTTATCTCTCACCACCGTCCCATATAAATATATAAATACATATATACACTCGGGGGAGGAATGTAATTCGTTTGGCAGCCCTTGTGCCTTTTTTCCCACTGACTTCAGTCAGAGCTTTGCCTGGAGAATGCCTGATGATAGCCTGTAGGAGTTGGTATATATACTTTTATATACTTTTATATATACTTTTACACCAGGAGCAGGCTGAAGTCAGTGCACACAGGTGGGCAGCAGAGCCCCACGAGCATTTGAGCCCAGAAGCGCTGGAAGAGAATTTTATTCTTTTCCCACGTCATTAAATGTGGGTTTATGTGTACAAGAAAAAGAAGGTGAAACACACGCAGGGGAGCCAGGCAAAGTGATTGAGGATTCTGTTATACGAGACTGAAGATTTTACGTTATTAATTAATATTAAACTTTGTTTGTTTGTTTGTTTCTGGGTTTGGTTTGTTTTAACTTTTCAAATAACAGAAGAGTGGATTTTCTCTTCCCCCCCCTTTTCTGTCATCAGACAGCTGTGCAAATATTTTAGCACGTGATTGTGGAAGCACAACACTGCAAACTTCTGCATTGTGCCAAGAGAAAAGTACAGGAAAACAAAAGGCAAAAGCCGGGGTAGATGTAGCTGCCAGGATCTTCTGTCCCCAGGGGAACCAGAGAGAGGAAAAGGGAGAGAAAAAAGGAGAACTGTGATAGCTTTCACTGCTGACAGTGACAGGATCCCAGGTCAGAGGGAAACAGAGAATGGAGGGAGGGTAGCACAGATATCAGAGCAATTAGCAGTCACAGAACCAAGTCCTTCTCTTTTTTTGCTGGCTTTATCTGCATCACCAACTGCTTGTATTGTACCTGCCCTAAGAGACCGAGTTCTCAGGTTGCAGGTAAATTGAAAACCCAACTTACACAGTGCAGTAAATCAGTCTTTTAATTTAGGAAATCAGACCTACGTGCCTGGTTTGTGGTTATACTGGCCTGGCATTAAAAAAAAAAAAGGTCTTTTCCATCAGTTTAAGGGGTTCATCAGCAAAGCAGTGATTCAGGCCAGCCGACAGAAAAACCATCTCTTCACAAATTCCCTCAGGAGTTTATGCTGCACAAGTGTGGGCAGCGGGTGATAACACAAACCCAAATATGCCACAGCCAGGAGTCAAACGGATTCTCTGCCAAAGAATCCTATCTCGTTACTGTAGGGGAATGAATTAATCCATTAAAAAATTAGCTATCGCTCCCAACATTCTCAGTGGTTTGTGCCACGCTCATGTCAGCGATTCCCCTACATCCAGTGACAGCACATCTTCATCTTTCACTGCTTCAGTGAAAGCAATGGGTCACTGTGTCATGGAACTCCACCTCCCAGCCCATCCTGCTCGTGAGAAGTCAGAGACTCATTCCTGAAGCTGGTCATCATTCTGTGCCCTGAAACACAGAGCTGGGGACACTTCCCTGTTTTTTGGGGTTTTTTTAGGCCTATAAAACTGTTAAAGTTACTCAAACAAACAAGAAACTCTTGGCTGTACTGCATGTAATCTCCCATCGCAGGGAATTAAACAGGTGGTTATTAAAACTGTAATAACACCCACACTGTGAGAACACTCAAACCCTAAAGGAAGAAATTCTTCCTCCATCAAAGAGAGCAAAATCACTTAATGATTTCAGGAAGCCTTCATACTCCAGCTTCCTCTAACCATTTGCATTCCACTTCCATTTAATTACCTGAATGATTAATTAACATCTATCAGCTAATGTTTTGCACGGTGCTTCAAGTAAGTAAAGCACCGTTTCCAAACCCTTGGTAGGAATTGTTAATTAGGCTATTTATGTCACTGTCACTTCTGGGCTCTTCCCATTCCTTTCCATATTCACTTTCACAGGCAGTGGTCAGTGCTACCTACCCTGGCTGTTATTTCCAGCCCAAGTTATGGAGTCAGCACCACCATCCTCCTGGAGCTGTCTCGAGAATATCTAGCTTTTCTGGCACTGTCACATGTACTTTTTCACGGGACATGAGTCCCCAGCCTGTAATCCACCTTCATAGCATTTTTACCCAGAGCCCAGCCTCACAGCATCTCTGCCCTGCCCAGGTACACACAGCTCCTCCCTACAGGACACCAGCTTTCCAAACAAGCCCTGGGAATATCTGCAGGAAGCCTCAGCAGGGCTCTGCTGATGCCACAGAGGCCGATTCCAGCGGAGTCATGGCCAGTGCAGCCCCTGAGGCCAGAGCAGGAGTTTGTCTGTGACACAAATCCCACCCGCCTGCACAGGGCTCTCCTGTGGCTCCGGACAGGCCGTTTACAATTTGGGGTACAGGCGGTGAATTTGGGTGTCTGGAGTTGCAGTTGTCTTGAGAGACCTGAGACGTGACTTTAAAAACCAGGACATATCCCTGCGATTGAAACCAGTTGTCTGTGTAGTTACTGTCTCTGCAGATCCCGTGAGATAAGCACACAAAATACTGCAATCGTTTTGTTTGCCTTTAACTGTCAGCCATACAAATTCTGCTTTATAATTGAGCATCAAGTCAAGTTCTTTCCTTCTTACTCATAAGTAACTTTCAACAAGCCAAAACAGGCCACAGGAATGACAAAAATATACCCCTTTGGAACTCGATAAACAATTTTGTTGATACTGCTGAAAGCAGAGCAGAATCATTTTCTCTGAGTGCCTTGGCTCTTCAGAGGTAAGGAGAGCCCATTTCTTTGAGTCAGTGGGACAGGCTGAGCTGGTGAATCTCATGATCCTTCCCTTATGTCCCAGCTTATTTTAACTCTAGGAGTTAAAATAACTTTTTAACGAACTTTTTAGCTAACTTTTCCTCTTTCCAAAGGCAAAGACTCTCACGCTCAAAGACACTGAAGCAGCAAAGGACTAGTCCAGAAATAAAAGTTCCCGTCATGTTCTTTTCTACGGAAAAACAACAAATGGAGAGTGCAGGAAAGAAAGATTCAGAAAACAAACCAGAACCACTTAACATGGGGGTCAATTCCTTCATGGCTGGCATCTCTAAATCCCAGGAGAGCTAGTTCAAACACCAGAAAAGGCAGCAAGCTTGCTCGGAGACCTGCATGGACACACAGGTATTATACAGAGACATTATGCAGGCAGTGGGGAGAGTTCAAATGAAGGGGGTAAAATCTATGTGCTACTGTGGGGGTGTGAATGTTCCGTGGTACACGGCACCAACAGCTCTGCCAGTGGAAATTCACAAGCCAGGCCTTACATTGTAACACAATAGGCTTTGAAACTTTAAGATTTGGAGCTATTGAAAAACAAACACACACGCTAAAAGACACAAACAAACAAACAAAAACCGACCAAAATCCCCAAACCACAAAAACAAACCAACAAACCCCACAAAACCAACCAAACAAAAACCCCCAAACCAGGACAAGTGAGCATTTTTTCGCTAAAATCCAGAAGTGACAGAAGAAGGTGAGGATGACCAGAAGTGGTTGCTGAAGTTTGTCTCCTTGGTACCTGTGCTGGGGAGCTCACACAAACCTGCTGGAGTGCCCAAAACTGTCCTGACTGAAGGCTCTCCCTGAGGGATGCAAACCAAGGAGAAACTTGGAACAAACTGCCCCAAAAGGCAGATGAACTGCTGCCTGAGTGACCCAGACGGAATGTAAGGGAGCAGCCTTGAGAAGACTGGACAGAAGGAAGGGGTTTGATTTTTTTTTTTCCCCCCACTAACTCGAGATGGAAGCCGTGTATGAGTCTGGCTTCTCTTTGGCTCCAGTGACTCTGGGGAGAGCAGGGGGATTGGTTTCAGTGGCTCATTACCCCAGGCTCCTGCTGTTCCATGGAGATCAATGTATCATTTAATAGGGAGAGGCTTTTCAGCTCTCTGAGATTTTATCTGCTGATGGCTTCCATGATATTTATAGACATATCCATCAGCATAACAGCAGGAAGCAATTCTCCAGGGGTCAAATTGGGTGGATTTCCCCTATTTAAAGTGCATTATGGATGCAGCTTTCTGTATAGGATTAACCACTTAACTCACTGAATCCCGAACATCGTCAGCTATTGTTCACAAAAAACTGATGATCTCCACGGCTTAGTTGTGGGATGGCTGACTTGTTTTCAGCCTCAATTATCTTTTCAAATAATAAGGTCCTTTGTTAACCTCTGACTTGCTGAGCACTGTGTAGGCAGCTATTAAGTACTTCTCAGTCCTCTTTTAACCCCATGATTCGGGCAGCTCTAAAGATTTAGTCCCATGATTGTCCTATTTCTGACCAGTCTGAATCTTCGATTGCCACATGAATAGCAACACCAGAGAACCTGCTTCGATCACGGCAAGCTTAAGAAAATAAACCACGGTGGCTTGGAAGATCGAGGCAGAACCTCACGTGTTTATTCCACAAAGCGTTTTCATGCTTTCAGCCTAACTTTTGGCAATGATTTACAGAGCATGCTTCCCTGCTAAGACTATGTAGAGAGTCAGCTCCTTTGGGGATTTAGGATGCAGTGATTCTATCTCCTAAAATGATTCGACTATCTTTGTAGTATTGAATTTCTCCTTGTGAGCACACCTCCTGGAATGAGGCAGCCTTGCAAGGGGAGCTCAGAATAGAGAGATTGATCCAGCAGCTCAGAGTGCACGGGAAGTGGGAACTGCTGGGATCTGCTGCTGGATTTGACACAGAAAGACGGATGTAGAGCCCTGACATGGACAAGCGTTCTTGAATACAAATTTGAGTTATTTAAGGTTTTGTTTCCAATCACCAGAGCTGTCATCGGTCACGTCTGTCCATCCACTCTCCCTTTCAAATTCACCATGACCTCCTCATGGCCTTATTTCACTTAACCTTGCTGTGTTTACAGTGACCTCCATCCTCATGACTCGGTTGTGCTCTGCGTGCCAGGCTGACACACCAGCGTGCAGCTCTCTCACTCACAAAGACACTCCACGAGAAACGTCTGTCCCTGAGAGCAAAATTAACTTCCCAATCCCTGGCAGAACCCACCCCACTTTCCATCCTTGAAGGTCTGATCAGAGTTCCTACATGAATCCCATTTCCATTACTTTGCTCTTGAGTGATTTTGCTTTGCTGGTGTGCACAGCTCCAGTGTACTCTTGATCTTTTGCTTTACCCTCATCCATTTCTTTTCATTCGGATGTACTCCGTAAGTACAACTGAAATTACAAATCAAATAACCCTCCTGTCAGGGAGGAGAGACAGTGACATTATCCTCTCTGCTCCCCTGGCTACATCTGCTGAAGGATGGGGCAGTGGGAGACAGGAGAGCTACAGCCTTAAGTTCACTTTGATAAGCTAAAACTATTATAAATACAACTTGTCCTGTCTACAGTGCAACTCCGAAATATATTAATTACAGCTTAGTAGCTTTTCTGCCGTGTTTCAAGCAAGTTCTTTCAGGCTGTCTACACTGAGTCATTTTTTGGAAATAAACTTTTTGGACCTAACACTAAATGAGAAATTATTTCAGATTTGGTAATACACACTGGGTTTTCAACTTCCTCCTTGATCAGGCATCTGGAACAAAAATGCGTCTAGAAAATGTTGGCCTGCCTTTCGAGTCTGCCTGGGCTCAGGCAATTCCCAGAGCTGAAAACCTCACTGAGAGACAAGGGCTGGACTCCTCACGGGCTGCCCTTCCCCCAGGGCCAAGAAGTAACCAGGTAGGTCTAAGGCTACATAAACTAATTAGACATCTAATCCTACCTTTGTCTGCACCTGGTATTGCCAAGAAAGATGAGAAGGAGCAGCAAGTAGGGGAGGTACAGAGGGAAGGAGAACATCAGCTGGCCAGGGAAACCAGGGCCAATAAATACACTGCTTGAGACATTAATCCTACACACGGTGCAAGCACATCTCTCAAACCTGCAAGACCCCGAAAACAGCACACAGATTTTCCAGGGGAAGGGAGAAATCCTCCCAAAAGAAAGGTGCTGCACATCCATTGACTCAGTAAAACAAATAAACAAACCTCACAGTCAGGTTCATAAAATAGCATTTACCAGTTAATTATCAAGTTCATGAGCACAAACAGCAAGCAGAGGAATTGTGCCCTCCACAGCCAGAGGGGCACGCAGGGCTCTCTGAGAAACACAAGGCACAGAGAGAGGTTGCACCAGCAAAATTCCCAGGGGATTCCTCCCGAAGCTCAGGCACTGCTTTTCCTAAAGCATCACAGCTTTTGTGAGCACCACAAGACCTGGCCAGACAAGAGCCGGGACCAGCAGACCGAGATGGAAAAGTTTGCTAACTCCTGTAGTTTATTCTGAAATTTCCAATTCAAGAGGATGCATTGCCTCCTTGTAGAGATAATTAACGCAGATCACAGTAAATGTGCATTCAGAAGGAGGGACTGACAGCCATTCAGATGACTGGCAGACACTGTGCAAAGAAATGCTGGGATGTCAGAAGTTAGGTTAAAAGCGGGAAGAGCCATTTTCTCACATCACCTTGTTTGCCTTGTGGTACAAACGGTTCCAGGATTTTCACTGCCGAGCCTTTCTCCCAGTCATGGGAGCACAAGGCTCGCTTTTGAAAAAAAGGGGGGAAGGTGGGGACGAATGGATGAGGGCAAGTTGGGCCTTGAGAAGAGGAATTAACTGTTAGAGGGGTTGTGACTCCAAAGCGATGAGCAGAGACGCTGTGCCAGGCAAACAGGGTGTAATTGACCCACAGCGATGACAGGGCTCAGTATTTTCTCACAGATAATAACTAGCTGAAGAAAAGAAGATGCCTTAGGCCTCTAACCAAATTGGTCACCTTACAGCTATGAAATGCCCCACCCAGCACTAATTATGGCTGTTATAATAGCAACAATTAAATCAAAGTAACTGCTGCTATTCATTGACAGCTGCTTTGCCAAGGCCAGTATTTAGTTGGATTGTGAAGCAAAGAAAGGGACTTAATCAACTTAAAATTGCTCTTTGTTTCGGAAAGGTTGTGTTATTATCTGAGTAAAACTCGAGTTTTCACAAGCTGTGAACACAACCCTGTGTTTCCAGTTTCCCAATTTCCAGTGTTTACACCTCACTCAGCATTGTGCATCTGCGATGAAGGCTGAAACAGAGATTTTGCTCCTCTGTTTCATGCGATACCCACGGACCGTAGCTGTGACTGCCCCTGTAGTTGTTTGTCTCTTCTGCCCTGTGCCATCCTCGCCTGCTGTTTACACCGGTTTGGATATAGCCAAAATCCGACAGGAGCCCGTTCAAATACACCGACTAGGTGGGCTCAAAATCGGGTGAGTCTTCTATTTTTGAAACAAGATACACACACACAAAAATAAAAAAAAAATGTTTTGATGCTGTGCCACAATGGTCGGTGAGATAAGAAAGCATCACCATGGGCCATCTGCTTCACCTTCAGCCAGCCCCAGGCTCTGTAGAGCGCCTGCCAGCAGCCAGGGAAGCCCTGAATCTGGGCTAATTGAAGGGATCTGCAGCCAGCCGGCTTCATATTTAATGGGGATTTACTGCTGATGGAAATTACAAGCGAATTATAGATTCCAGCACGTCATGGTCTAGCCAGAGTCAAACAAAAGCACGTGGTGGTAAGAACAGAGCGCTGCACGGCGGGACCTACCTGAGGTCTCCATGGACCTCACTGCTTTGTTAAAGTATTGCTGATAAAGCAAGGGAGCTCCACATCTTTCCTAGAGACTGTCCTCGGTTGTGTTTATAATGCCATTTATAATTTCCAGCTCCTCTGTTTGTTTTTTATACGAGCGTAGGAGGGTTTCTTTCTCTTCAAATCAAATCACAGGGCCTCACCATTTCTAGCTCAAAGTCTCCCTAATGCTGCTAATCTCCTATTAACAGCCTACTGACACAGAAGAGACAACAGAAAAAGACTGATTGCCAGCCCTCTGGCCCTGTGACCGCGTGCTGGTCAGATCTGGATTAATAGTTGAGGCGATTTACCTCAGGAGGCCTTGTCACAGGTGCCCGTAACTCTAAACTCTCCTCGAACTGCCTGGCAGGAGAGGGAGGAGGGGGAACCAGTAAATCCACAGATGATGGCACACACAAACAAAGCCCTGCTGAAACTCATTTTTCTTCTGCTGCACAAAACCAGGACGACTGCGAGGTGGGGAAAAAAAACCCAAACCCTCCTTGACTTCATATGAAAGGCAATGAGCAATCCCACCCAGGACACAAAACCCACTGTGGCACACTCCCTGATACTGACAGCAAGTTCGTTTAGCTTCAGCTTTTCTGGGTGCTAGAAATTGTTATCCAGGAGCCCAGGCGAGCGCGCTGCCTTCCTCCAGCGCTTGTGAGGTGGGACTGGATCGCCCTGCTGCCCAGCTGGCTCCAAGCACCAGAGGCACCCTTTCGGCTTTAAAGACAATTCCAGCTGCTCCCATTCAAGGGAAAGATGGAAAAAACAGCATCATTCTTATTTGGCAACAAGCATCCATGTGACAGTCGGGCTCAGCAGCCCGAACAGCCCCAGGCTCCCCTCCCGGGCTGCACCTCCTACGTTTGCAGGGCTGTGCATAACCCTACATAGCAGGGGGAGGGTGCTGGCAGGATGGGTGCAGCTGACCAGCTGCACTTGACGTCAGGCAGCAGCAGAGTGTCCACACAGGGCATCTGAGCAGCGCCAGGAGCCTGCCCGAGTGCCAGGGACAGAAAGGGAGGCAGCAGCTGGTGCCGCCCGGGGTCAGTGCTCAAGCATCTCTCGGCTCCACCGAGGTGGTTGGGTTTCGGGATGGTTTCATTTTGCTTGTTAGCAAATTGACGGTAAAATAGGTAATCGCTCCTGGCCTGAAGTGGAGCAATGCTGTTACTGAGTGTTATTTGCAGGTCAGAGAGCTGCAAGAGGTTTGGCCTTCAAGGCACCACACTGTCCCCTCTAGGAAGAGGGGTGAAGTACAAAAACATTCTGCCGTGCCTTACAGAGAAATTAATTTGACCTGTAATTATCGTTATTGCAAGGCTGCCTGTCAACCTTGGCTTCTTACGCAACCACCCAGTGCAACCCGTACGGAGCTGCTGCTCAGAGCAACTCCTACCTCTCCCTGACCCTTCCCAGCCTCTAACAGAACTGCATCAAATTTGCAGCTCACTGTCCTTCCACGGGTCTTTATTCGTCAGGAGCATCCGCCGGGAAACGGGATCTGGCTCAGCCCGCAGCACAGCTGCTCCTGCTGCTCGCTCCCCACCCGAAACAACAGCCCCGTTCCAAAAGCTGCCTGCACAACACCACAACACCTCCTGCAAACATCACCAGAGCATTGCTGTGCTGCCCATCTAAGGGACGGAACATCACCGGCTGCTCCCCGTGAAAGAAATCCTTGAACATCATCTTTGCGTAACGCAAACTTACCTCGGTTTTGTGCTGCCTCGCTCCTTTTCTGAGTCTCAGTGAGGAGCATCCAAGCCAGCCTGAGCCTTTTTCAAACTTGATTCCTTATCCATATTTGGGAATTTGTGCTGGGCACTAGCTGGTACGAGGCACGTTCTTCCCACAGTGCACTTTGGGACTTGTAGTCCCCAGAAAAGGAATGTTGTTTTCCAAATTGCAAGCGCCGAGCGACAGAGACAGAAGTCTCAAAAGCCTTTTACCTCCGCCTTTGCTTGCTGCTGGGCCCTTCCTTTCGCAGGTTGGTTTCGCCTCAGGCAGCCCGAATCCCTTCAGGAGCCTCTTGCACAGATAAGGGCGGTGTGCCGAGCCCTGGGAGCTGTGTGAAAGCTGCTGCTGCTGCTGCAGAGTGTTCTTGCTCCTGCCTCCTGGACGCAGCTGCCTAGCTAAAGAGAGCGCTGACCGCTTTTTAAATCATATTCGCCACACTGGAACGCCATAGAAACTCCCCTTTAAAAGATGTGTTTCTCTGTTCAGCATGTTTTGTGTTTGATTTAATTAAATAATCATGGTAAGGGGAGAGATAAACGTGTCAGTTGTTTAGAAAGGTTACAGGATAAATCAATCCCGTCTCTCCTGCAGAAATCCATTTTCGAAGAGCGTTTGCACCGACTGCCTGTAATTACCTCGTAACCAAGACACCCCGTTGTTTTCAAATAACACCCGAAAGGAGAATGCCAATCGCTGCCCGCCCGGGTGCTGCTGGAGACGCTGCTATTACAGCCCCAGCACCATTAACAGCGAAATGCGATGAAAACTGCGGGCTCGGGGTTGCCCGAGGAGGGCCGGGCACGGAGGAAGAGGGCCCGGGAGCGGAGAGCATCCATGGCCCGGCCGGGCGGTGCTGCGGGCAGCGCCGGAGCCCTTCCCCGGCTCCCGGGGCCACCGCCGGGGCTGCGCTGACGCCCGGCGGCCGCGGGGGGAACAACCGAGGCCACTCTGCCTCGGCAGCCGGGAGAGGGAGAAGGTGAGGGGAGTTTTGGCACGGGGCTCGCCCCCCGAGGCGCCGCTTTGCGGCAATAACCCCCTCAGGGTCACAGCAGGGGCCGGGCCCGAAGGGTTCCCCGCCCTGCTCAGCCCGGCTCATTGCGGAGCACACGGCACGGGATTGCGGTTCTGGAGCGTCTCCCTCAAGGGAGACTCCACGCCTTCTCTGGGCAATCTGTTTAGGCACAGTAAACAAATTCTTCCCCTTGGCCGGGCGGAACTTCTTGCGCATCAGCTTCTGCCTCTTGTCCCATTGCTTGGCACCACAGAGCAGAGAGCCTGCCTCTATCTTCCTAGCACCTCCCTGTAGGTATTTACACACATTGCAGAGGTTCTCTCTCAGCCGTCTCTCCCCAGGGCTGAACAGACCCATTTCCCTCAGCCTTTCCTCGCAGGAGATGCTCCAGCCTCCCGGCCATCCGCGCTGCCCTCCGCCCGGCCCGGCAGCCGTCCGTGCCCTCCCGCACCACGGACTACACGTCNCTGGAGGAGGCGGCGGATCTGCTGGTGCTGCACCGAGACTTCGCCGCCGCCGTGGAGCGCTGCGAGGCGGGCTGCGACAGTCTGGGCCCCGGGCCCGGCGCCGAGAGGTGCGAGGGGCACCGGGCGCATCGGCGCCGGGCCGGCTTCCAACTTCGTGCCAGCCCCGCCGCGGGGGTTTCTTTTAGCGCCCTCGATGTGGACGTGTTTCGTGCGAAGGGATCTGTGTGAGGGGAAGGGGGGTGCGCCCAGGAGCCTCCCCTTCGTTCTCTCGCCGATACGGACACAGCGCACATCCTCGAACTGGCCTCTTCATAGATGAGAGGGAGGGAAAGCAGAGAACTCTGGGGTACCCGGGCTGCACTGAAGCCCGCTGGAAGGGGGATGCGAGGGGAAAAGTGCTTGTAAGAAGCACTTATTCAGGTGTCTGTTCCTTACCAGTTTTGCAGAAGTGAAATGCTCCCTTTGTGTTGTGGGGATTCAGGCGCTGGCCGAGATGAACCGCTGGAGAGAAGTTCTGTCTTGGGTCCTACAGTACTACCCTGCCCCTGAGCATCTGCCTCCAAAAGTTCTGGAGCTGTGGTGAGTTTCTGTCTGTTGCTGTCAGCTATACACACGGGGCTTGCTTTAGGTTTAACGGCAGGCCAGGCTTGGGTATTATGTGATATTTTAATTTTGCATGGTGTGAGGTCTGAGACAAGCCTGTTCTTGACCTGTGTGTGCTGGAGCACGCCTGCAAGATTGCTTCACGGTGATCAAGTCCAAAAGGGGTGATGCTGAGAGAGTAACATCAATAGGTGCATGTCTTGGTTTTAAAAGACAAAGGTGTCTGCTAAGGAAGGCAGGAGCCTCTCTTGGAAATGGAAAATGTAACCCACTTCCTTCTAATTATGATAAATTTGAAATTAAGAGGCTCTCAGGCAAAGATATGAGGATAGGAATAACAGGTCTTTACTAGCAAGAGAAAAAAAAACCTAACAAAACAAGCTACAACTTAATAGGAAAATTAAAATAAAATGGAGTAGTACAAAAACACCACCAGAGTCAGGATACAACCCGACACCCTTTTGGTCAGGGTGGTGGCACAGTCTGATTAAATGGTGCCCGCAGCCCTCCTGCAGTGCCAGATATGGCTCTGGTAGAGCAGAGATCCTGCAGAAGGGCTCCTCCCAAGATCCGGGGGTGCTGTGCAAGGGCTGCTCTTCCTCTGGGCATCCCCTGGGAAAGGCTGCCCGGGCTGTTCTGAATCCCAGATTGATCCAGGTGGGAATGCCTGGCTCCTGCCCTGGGTGCAGCATTTCCCATGGGATGATGGAATTGGATCAGTCACTCCATGGCTCATGGAGAGAAGATCTGTGCCTGGACAAGGGTGGGTGTGGAGAGATAAAGAGCCCTGCCCCAGCTGGTTCAGAGCTGTGACAGAACACAGAGCCCTGGCCCGCTGACTGCCTCAGAATTCTCTCAGTGTTTTGATGTAGACCCTGACTCATTCCTCCACAAGAGCAGCGTGTGGGTAGTAGCTGTCAGGGATGTCTAAGCTGACGTGCAACCCCCGCAGCAGGGAGGGTTTTCTCATCCTCCTCCTTTGCCTTTCAGCATCCTGCTGTACAGCCGAGTGCGAGAGCCGCAGGTGATGCTGGAGGCGGGCGGCAGCTGGCTGAGAGCCCACGCCAACCAGAGCCGGCCCGAGTTCGGGCGGCTGCTGGAGCTGTACCTGGCGCGGGTGCTGCTGCCTCTGGGGCGCTTCCAGGGCGCCGAGGAGATGCTGCTGCGGGGCTGCGCCGGGCTGGACGGCGAGCGGCAGCTGCAGCTCCTGGGCAGCGTCCGCGAGAGCCGCCGCCGCTGGGCTCAGCGCCAGGAGCCGCCGCGCTCGCCCGCCGAGGAGCAGCGGGACCCGGACACGGAAACTCTCCTGGGTGGGCTTTCCCCTCTCTTGTTTGTCGCTGCTTTGGGGTTTTTTTACGGTCACATTTCGAGTCCCTCTCTTACCGGCGAAGGGTCGGGAGCCGTGGGGAAGTCCCGTGGTAGCGATGCCTTCGCTGAGAGCTGCGAAGTGTGTTTAGTGTCTGCCAGCGTCAGGAGATGACAATGAATGTCCAGGATTAAAAGCACTCTGGAGGTTTTGGGGGGTTTTTTACTGTTAAAAAGGAAAATTAAGACTACATGGCAGTTCTTTAAAGGGTATGTTATGTTGGCTGTGTGTACAGTTCGCTTCATTTCCATTTACAGTTGAGTCCAAGTAGAACAATGCCTGTCTAGCATTTAAAGTACTGTTCCTTTTCCAGAACTCTAAATCATTAGACGTTTTCTCCCAGGACAGAAGCTGGCACTAGTGTGCTTTAGGGTCAATTGTAATAAAGTAGATGTCTAAAAAAGAAGCATAATGAAGTGCATTACAAAATTGTACCGTTTCTCTGTTATATAAAAAACCAAACCCAGCCCAACTCTCATGCTTCTGGTATCTTGGTTTCTTATTGTCTGTATCTGTGTGTTTACTTTTTAAACTTTATCCTAACAGCCTTTCTGTTCTTGTTTTCCAGGAGTGCTGTCCCAAAAGCTCCTGACCACGTTGACATTGCTACGTAGAGCGCTGAGGTCCATGTCAAACCACTTCTGTTTACTTCCTTACAAGAAGATGCTCTTGGCTACATTTTTGTTGTACCTGGTGGTGGTGAGATTAGACCCAGGTACAGGATTAAGATTTCCAATTTTTCAAATTCTCCATTAGGGTTAGGGAGAAGAAATGAGTTGCTTGTAATAAATGTGGTTTGTTTAAATGTCTCAGGGAGACACAAAATCTGGGTGACTAGGAACTTAGTGTGTCTAATATTTCCAGTTGCAGTCTATGTAGAAAAACAAAGCTCCAGAAATCCCAGTTTCCTGCAAACTCTTTCTCGCAGACAAGGTATAGACTGTGAGAGGCAGGCAGAGCTGTCCTGGACGCAGCCTTTTCCTCCTTGGGAGGAAGGAACAGAGCTATGTGTTTAACTGGAGTTGGGAATAAGTTCTTTCTTAATATGTTAGTTTCACCTAGTAAGTTTTACCTTTTTGTTCTGCTTTGCAGCATCTCCCACGTCACTGCCATTCATTTACAAACTGGTCCAGCTCTTCCGGCAGGCTTGGGCAGCTGTGCTTTCTCCAGTCCACAGGCCTCCAATTCGAGACTGAGTGTCTTCTTCCACCTTGTCTTGGGGATGTTCCCAGGCTCCTCAGGGACTGCTGAAATCTGAGATGGCCACCTGTGGACTCCTGGAATTTCTTCAGACATGAATTTCGAAGGCACAGCAAGTATTGTTCGTGTTTTGCTTGGTCCTGTCCAACGCTAGGGTAAAGCCACTCCTTCCATATCTCCGAGTAAATAAGAATCCTCCTTTTCAAACGCTTTATTTTGAATGTGTCTCTTGAGTAAGGGTTGTGTAGCCAGTTAGGAACTGTGGAAGAAGTTCTCCTCCTTGCAAATGCTGAGCAGTTCTCTGAACAAGTGCAATGGTGTTCCTGGAGGCACGACTGTAAAAGGCAACGGAGTACCAGTGACCGGGGGAGTGTTCTGTTTTGCCTGAAGGTATGAAAAGCCCAGTTCCTGCAGCATGGGATTTAGGACAAGCACATGGAAGAAAACCACTGGAGAAAGTCAAGCCTGTTGCATTCTGAAGGCCATGTTTTCTTTTGTCATCTCTCGATGCCTCTTTGGACAGGCACACTGGATTTTAGTATTATTTAAGCCAGAAGGATGAAGTGGGTGGGCCACAAAGACTGTTGTGCTGTATCTACTCTTCTTTAATGCAGATTACAGCACTTTGTGCTTGCCTGATGCACAGTCATTCTTAGAAGCACTTGGTGGTGGTGGTGGTGGTAAGGAAATAGACTTATTTTTCTAAATTATATTCTATGTTATTGTCTAGTTGAACAACTGAAGTTGTTGCTTTGTTTCACTCTTTCCCTACCTCTTGCTTTGTTTATGTAGATGTCAGAAAGTCTCTGTATGTCTAGAATTGCTCTCCAAGTCCCCAGTATCCAAAACCCTGGGTTAGATGGAAGCCATTTAGCAATGCTCTGTCATTCAGAACAAAAGTTTATTTTTTTTATAGAACGAGATACTTCTCTGACATCACAAGACCTTCCCCAGATCAGTGGTAAGAAAATTGTACATCTGCAGGTCTGTCACCAGACCGACTCCATTTCTGACCACCTGGGGCAGAAGTTGGAGGTTTGGGATAGAACAATAATTTCTCCTCCATCCACTCATCCATCACAAACTGACGAAGGTAAATTCCAAGGAGGCAGCACTGACCTAACAAAATACTGCTTTTAAACTGCCCTGTGCCAGAGGGGACAAATTAAAGGTGAGAGGCTGCAGACAAATTGGCCTCTGTCGTCCCAGCACCTGTGCCAGAAGGATGTGAACTCACTGATGTCAGCCCCAACTGCAAAGAGAAGCAGGCAGTGGAGATCCCAGTGGGGTGTCTTACAGCAGTAAGATAATGAACAGAAGATATATAAGAAGAAATATATATATATATATATTGCCCTTTGTCTCTGGCAATAACCACACTCCAGAGTGGTGGCTGCTCCTGTTTTCTTCACACAGGTGTGATCTGTGTGTGATCTGTGGCTTTGCTCCCTACTGGGGCACTTTGCAAACTGTCTCATCTTCACTACAAAAAATAGTTATCTGTTTCATGCTAAATTAGCCCAAAAGGAGCTACACTCCAGCATCATTGTCAGACAAACTCAGGTTATTCATGGATGCAGTAATGACCTTGCCTAGTCTGGAGAGTTTTTAAAACCCAAATCAATCCCACATCCCTCCCCAAAGTTTTTGTCTCTGCCAGGACTCTACACCAGGTTAAGTAATTTTCCATATAAAATAATAATTTGTTATATACTCTGCACACACAGGGAAGGACAGCCTTTGGTAATGCTAAATGGTTCCTCTAATCCAACTCTGAAGTGTAGTTACAATTCTGCAGCCAACTCTTGATGTGAAATCAGGTGCAATGAAACACAGAAGCTCTGTCTGGAGCTGAGCTCTTCCAAGGAATGACCAGGATGACTCTTCTACCCCCTGCTTTGCAAGGCCTCAGGTTAAGTCCTCTGTAAACCCGTTAGTGAAATGGCAAACTTCACTCTGAAGTCCTACCAAATTCTTACCAAAGTGACTGTTAGGTAATGAACGCTTTTGGCATAATTTTTATTGGTGGCAGAGATGCTGTTGTGGAGGTTGGTTTGGACCAGTGGTTTCAGCAGACCATACATAGTTTTTAGAATGCTGTTAAGTGTCATTTACCAGGACTTTTAACAGTCAGCTTTATTCTAAGTGTAGATTGGTAACCTTGACTTTATTGGAGTACTACTGATTCAGAATTTGTATTGTTTTGATTTAATCATGAGAGAGCAAGAAGGTAGAAATAAGCTATCAGAGTTTTTTGTTTGTTTGTTTTTTCAATTAATACTAAAACTACAGTATCTAATTTTTATAATAAAGTGACTGCTGATTTACCTCTTTGTAGAGTTGCTTGTTTGTGCTGTGATTGAAAAAAAGTGGTGTTTATTGTATTGGTACACTACAAAGTATATAAATGTTTTCCAGAATTGTTTCACAGTTTCAGCATACTTGAATTCAGCAGGGAATGTCTTCAGTGGGAATCTGAGATCTAATCCACTGATGATGTTGGAAGGGTGCAAATCTGCCTTTTGGGATGGCCAAGAATAAAACCCCTGGCATTCCTCATTATAAGATGAATGTATCTTTATATTAGAGCTAACTCCAGTTCTGACCTTACTGTATTAGGGGAGAAAACTCTACAATAAAAGGTAAAAATACATAGCAGAGTTCTCTGTTTCAGGGATAATGCCTGAAAACCAGTATTTTATCATGTAGCATTGTTATACAGGTACTTCATTATCAGTCTGGGGAAGTTCTGAAATCCTGAAATGAGATGCTGCTGGTTCTCCCAGCAGGTGGCAACAGACCAGCAAAAACCACAGGGAACAAAAGGGAAGTGTTCAAATCTTCATTCACTTACTGAGGAAGGCATTATAGCATCTGGGAAATGCAAAGACTGACACGTCCCAAATTAAAAGGGAAAAGAGAGTTTTGTGTGATCACCTAAGGACTTACTAAGACTGCACTGTTTTCTACAATGGCATAAAAATGTTCTAAAAGAATCCATGATTATTTCTGAGGCTGTTGGTGAGTCATTTAGGTGACCAACCTGAAGGAAGGGAGTGATGTACATCAAGCAGAGAAGAAAAATCATCTAAGAGAGAGCAAAATGCCACAAAGGACTCAGCTGTAAATAATTCAGTCATTCACAGACCTCTTTTAGATTTTGTCCCTGCTCATTCTGACATGCTGACTCAAAGTGTGCCTAAGAGGTTTTGGGTGTTGGGCTACTCCAAGTATTTGCTGTGAGATTTTTTTCCTGATTCTGTGAAGCTGTGAGCATTAACGTTTCAGATTGTCCAGAGCACCACAGCTTGTCTGGAAGGTTTCCACTTCCACTGGAAGAACAGCATTAGAGCAACCCATTCCTTAGTCTCAGAGCAACTATCTGATGGTTTTCCTTAAGAATTCTGAGATTCAGCTTAAACAAAGCAGCAGATGGAAATTATTATGGAAGTTCTTTGTTGAAAAACAATTACGGCTCCAGAAATGATGGCTTTTCCCAGCCAAAATCAAGAGTAATGATTTGCAGGTTTACGTAAAGAACAGCAAAATTAAGGCTATGCAGAAGTGAGTTTATAAAAACCAGTATGAACTGTTTCTCACTGTTGAGATCTAGGTGTTAAAGAAGATACTTCTATGCTGGTTGCCAACAGTGGCAGAACAATCTATTAATATCATCACGTCAGAGTAGACTGACCTACATTTTAGGAATTGTCTATTCAATGTCTGCGGATTAAACATCATCATCAAGTACATTTATAAAGTCTGGGGATACCTAATGCAGATTCAAGCAATTAATTGTGCCTTCCTCTTGGTTTCCAGGGGTTGCAAGCACGAGGATTTCTCTGCTGAGAGAAGCTGCTGCTTTCCAGTGGGGAGCAAAGCGGTGGAGGTGCACGAATTTGGAGTCAGAATGTTGGGGTGATGCCCCCCAGGTCTGTCCTGCAATAAACACTGCAATAAGAATCAAATTTCTTTCTGTGTTTGGGCAGAGAAGTGAGTCTGTTCTGAAAGCTCTCCCTTGCTGACAGCCTGGATGACTGCACCTGGAAAGAGCAGTAATAGAAGTAAATTGAAATGTTAACAGAGAAGCCAGGAGATCATTTAAAAGCTTTAATAGAGCACGCTTAAGAATTGTAATGTTTAAGCTTACCTGCTTCTTCCAGGGTCGGGATTAACGAGCGAGAAATGGGATTTCTTGTTCAGACTCAGATGTTTATCAGTTCTTACCTATATTACAAAGCATGAGTTCTACAGCACACCAAGCTAACAAACTAAAAAAGGAGCTCAAGGTCTCTCTCTACGAGGCCTTTTAAAGGTAATGTAAGCAATTATGAGATGCCACCTTTAAAATTTTTACTTTTAACCCAATAACCAACCACCCGTGGTCCACGTTGAGGACTTTTCCACCCAATCCCACAATATCACCCAATCCCAAGAAGAAGAAGGTGAAGGAGAAGGCCAAGTCTCCACCCTAAAACCTCCACCTTGCTTTATATATATTACCGTATCCCAAAACCTTAGAGTCTTTAGTTTTCCACCCTGTGATATTACACACTTCTCTTCAAACTCCACACCCACAATCCCAGTTCTATCACTCAATTTTGGGAGCCTCCTCCACAGCCTCAGGTCAATACAGTGATCTCTAGGGGGTCAGTGCCTGGCAGCACAGAAAGATTAAATTCTCTTAGTCCAGGGTTCCAACACGGTAATTCCGTGTTCTTTCCCGACCTCTACTTTTGTTTTTCTTCAGTCCTTCCCTCTTCCATTCCCTTGCTCTCTCATGCCTTCTGTGCTGGAATTCAGGTGTGATTTTCATCTTCCAGAAGTGACGTGCAGGCAGAACAGGGAGCTGGGGCGTTGTGTGTGTGTGTGTGTGTGTTACAGGTGATGTAAGACCCCGTGGCTTGAGGAAAGCACAGTGTATGTGGCCACACTCCAAATGAACTGAGTTTGAAGCCTGGGGTGCCCGTGAGGCCGGGCTGTGTGGGAGGATTTGCACAGGAGGCAGCGGGGTGACCTCTCCTTCCCCCAGCGCGGTGACACTGAAGCGCAGCAGCAGGTGCCGGGCCCAGGGTGCCTCCTGCCCTGCAGCCCAGAGCCGGGCTCCAGCACAGAGCTGCCAGCAGGGACCCCAAAAGGGAGGGAAACACCTCTGGAGACACCATGGTAAGGGGGATGTGGGAGCAGGGGGCCGTGGGGACCGGGAGGGCCGTGGGTGAGGGAAGGCAGCGGGCTCTGCTGCTGTTAGCAGCGGGCTTTGCCACAGAACCCAGAGCTCACGCTGCTTGCTTGCACGTAAAAAGATGGGAAAGGAGCACAGAAAAGCTCACTGAAGCGTTACGGCGTTAAGCTTTCTTCAGAGAGTCCCTAATTGAGAAGATAAGATACTCACGGTTCAGTATGAACCAAGGAAATGCCCAATTTTTTATCCCCACAACTCATTTTTACTCAGTTTTTACAGACCTCGTGCATAACTCCAATTGGTCAATAGTTTTCTGGCCCATTTTACTCTACTGGTCAGTAAAAGGTATTTTACTTCTCTATCAACTCTATTTTTGGTCAGTTTACACGTTTTGTTCACTGACTCTCATGAAACAGATTTCTTGTTTATTGCAGGTGCAGTTGTTTGTCACCCAGGAATAACTTGTTATTAATGAACCCTCATTCTCAGGATGGTTGTCACATGGAAACTCACCAGCCACGCAGTTGTAGTCAGAAGTGCCAAGGCAGCTATTAATTTACCAGAGCAAGGCCTGATTTTATGCAGCTTTTCTTTTATGATATGTCCATTTTAGAATGTCCTTTAAAAACATTCTCACACTAATTAGTGGAATTACAAGAACAAATTAGATGTTTGGCACTTTCGGTTGTGACCACATTTTTTCAACACCATTTTCATACAAGATATATATTTTTTTAAGAAATAAACAAACAAAAAAGAGAATAATTTACCTTTGTGTCCGTTTTAAATTAATTTAGCTCCAATGGCTATACTGTTCATATCTATACAGGCTATGCATGTGTGTGTCTGGAGTACAAAAAGCCTTTTATATATATATACATATATGCATTTAAGTAAGTGATAAAATGCCCTTTGTTTTTAAGTGTTGAAGGTTATGAATTTGTAGAAATCTCTCAAAATCTCTTTGAACGTGAAAAAAACCATTTCACCTTGTACCCCAGTATACCTCTAGCACTGAGTCTAATTTTGGTGCAGAGGAAGAACTATGTTGCTTTTCTGCCAGCTCATCTTGCAGGCAAAATAATTCCACAGGCTTCCCAGTCCTTGGGAAGCGAATGTGTTTGTGGAGCAGCTGGAAGAATAACGTCTGCCTTTTGCAGTAAATCCCAGAGCCAGGTATTAGTTTGTTTTTTAAAGAGTCAAAGCTGTCTGGGGTTTAGTTTCTGGAAGGATCTGCTCTTTTTACTGTTTCTTTGTTAGATCCCTCCTGATACATTCGTGGTGGGATGTGAAACACGGGTTTGGAATGGGCTCCAAATGAAAATATCACGTCAAGATCAGTTTACTCTGACCGTGACGCTGAAGAAGGCCCACTCTTTTCCCTGCTAAAAGTCTGGCATCTATTCTGATGCTGTTTACTGTGCAAAATCAGAAACCTCTCTTTCACTGTCTTCTCTCCTTGCCAGAATATTTCCAAATTACTGCTGGGTTAGGTGAAGATGAATTGGCTCACAAAGCAGGGTTGAGATAGGGTTTCAAATTAATGCAGCTGAAAGCTCAGTCAGAAAAGTCTTCAACTATCCTATATGAAACCTTACAATATTAACTTCTCAGGGCAGCACTCTCTTGTTCCATCCGTGACAAAACAGACCCGAAAGAAGTGAGCAAAGCAGCTCTTCAGGCTTAAAATATTGCTTGACTTGTGATTGCAGTTTTGCTTTAAAAGATATTCTTTTAAAAAGCCAGCTGGCCTCATTGCTGCATTTGGAAAGAAAAGAAACCCTTATTTTTCTTGCTGCCAGCCTCACAGATTCACGCTGGGGTTTGAAAGAGAAGGCAGGAGCCTGCCCTGTGGCAAGTCAGAATTAATTGAAATTCTCTAAGCCCAAATATGCCTTCGGTGTCTCCTGAGTAATCGTCCAGATTGTGACACACTGACTTCTGAAGCCCCATTGTCACTCAAATCACTCAGAGACTTCCACACAGCTCAGTTGAGAAAAACAGGGTTGTTCAAATACACTTGAGAGCACATGCATTTGCAGCTTAGGAACGAGTACTGAATAGAAATAATTTATTTCATGGAATGAAAGATTTAAATTGAGCTTTCATGTTCATTTGAAATTCCGGAGATGACTAGCTGGGGTAATGATGAAGTTTGAAATTCTCGTTGCTTTGGAAAAAATGTCTTCAGTTATGTTTCCTAAAGTACATACTTTAAGTTTCTTAAATGTACATTTGTCAATTTGTGAAGAAAACACTGCTCCAGGGATGTTGCTGGTCACACATTGGGACTGAAATGTTAGTTTTTGGGGATATTTCATTCTCCAGTCACAGAATGATTTTGCTGGGTAAGCAGTTACAGAATTTAATTTAAAAAAATATAAATTAACTGGTCAATTCTGATAGTGCCATTGGTTATCTCTAAATGCAATACTGCAAAAGAAGAATGAGTGAGGACCATTCTCTGCCCTTAAAGCCAGGCCTGCTTCCTAGCTAGGAATTCTCCTTCTCTCTCCAAAGCCTGGCAGTGCTCAGTGAGCTGCTCACTGGAAAGCATTCTTGACCATGAGTTGTTTTCTGCACGGTGCCCAAATATTGTCTGGAAAAAAATATTAATTGGCCTAAGCCAAAAACTGTGCCAGCTTTTTTGAATTATCAGTCAGCACAGGAGATCACAGGCCAGTGTTCAGTGCTATGACCTGACTTTTTTTTGCCCCCTAGCATAGATAGGGCTCTGGGGATCACAAAACCAGAGCTCAGGCAGCTTTAATTGCTCCAAAGAAGAAATGGAATCTGAAAAGATCCACATGCCTGAAACCACTGTCTCCTCAAAAAAAAAAAAAAAGCCTTTCACTACACCCAGTGTTGCAATTGTTGGGACTAACCCAGAAATATTTGCTTCATCATTTTGTTTGTGAACTTATGAAATCCAGCACCAGGGCCTTCATGCTCCTGTACTTTTCAGTGTTCAGGATTTTGGAGCAATTGACAGCTGCCTACTTTAGCCTGGTGTTACACATTTTTGTCTTCCTGGCTGCCAAAGAAGCAGGAAAGCTGGAAATCAGGCAAATACACGATACTGCAATGGCAGTGCCTGACAAGCAGTGGCACCATGATGTAAATTTAATGCCTGCTCAGGAGCTGGAAGGAACATCTGTTTCGACCAAGGAAATTTGAAATAATTTCCTTAGGTGAAAGCAGCTCTTCCAAGTTCCCAGGCTAGCCTGCTATCAGAGGGTAGAAGGATCAAAAGACATCTCCTGCCTTGGGTTACAGAAGGGTGAAGGATGCCACGTGGCTGTGTCAGGTTCCAGCCAGGAGTAAAAATAAACTGAACTGGGATGTGCCCCTCAGCGGGGCTAGTCCAGGAAGAAAGGTGGGGATTTGTGCAATTGGAATTGATTTTTCCTGACTGTTTTAAGATACTCCTATAGCACAGCACAGCAGATGTCAGTTTTTGTAAAGAACTGCCCCAGTATCCGACACGTGCACTTGCATTCTCCTTGCGGTCGTGGGGCTGAACAGCCGCCAGTGACAGCTCACTGATTCTTTGGAAAAACCATGAGCCGGGAAAACGCAACCTCCAGGAATAAGGAGGGCTAAGGCAGGCTGGTTTTTCTGACCCTGCCTCTTCTCTCTCCCCTCAGCGTGAGTGCATCTCTGTTCACGTTGGCCAGGCTGGGGTGCAGATAGGAAACGCCTGCTGGGAACTCTTCTGCCTGGAGCACGGCATTCAGCCCGACGGCACCTTCAAGGAGCTGCAAGGCGAAGGCGGCTCCGATGATTCTTTCACCACATTTTTCAACGAAACGGCCACGGGGAAGCACGTGCCACGGGCTGTCATGGTGGACTTGGAACCGACTGTGGTAGGTCAGTAAAGAAGTTAACCCGCAGAGATGGAGATGAGATTGCTTTTCCTCATATCACCATGGTGTGCCAGCAGTCTGCAAAACAGCCCTTTGTACCTTGGGCTACCACTAGGTAGCATGAAATCCATTTTGTTGTGACACCAGATTCTTTTTGTAGCGACAGGAGAATCCCCAGCAGTTTAATAGCTGATACATGTGGTGTGTACAACTGCCCTTGGGATCAATATTCAACTTTTGGGTTTGTTTATCGTGGCATTCTTGCAATTCAAATTCTGCTTTTCTTCAGTTTGGATTCAAAGTGGGAGCCTGACCACCCCCCTCCAATAATAGAAGAATGTCTAAAAATTGGGAAAACTGAATTTCTTCACGCTTCTTTTTTTTTTTCTGGGGACTTGTAGATGCAGGCTGTACTTGTCACCGACCAGCTCATGAGTAGATAAGTGGGTGGATTGAAGATGCACCATGAATCAATCAAATGCCACCATGAAAAAAAATGCTCCAGGGATATTTCCCTTCTCCATCAGCATCTGTCTTTGGGCATCGTGAGCTCCTGTGACTGAGAGCATGCACTGATGCCAACAACAACCAGAATTCGTTGGCACTGGAGCATGTTCTTACAATTTCTCTTCTTCAGATGAAGTACGGGCTGGCACCTTCCGGGAACTTTTTCATCCAGAACAGCTGATCACTGGAAAGGAAGATGCAGCCAATAACTACGCCCGTGGCCACTACACCATTGGCAAGGAAAGCATTGATATGGTGCTGGATCGTGTCCGAAAGCTGGTAAGTCCCAGTAGTTTTGAAACAGCAGTTTGGACTCTGCAGAAGAAAGAAGGGCAGAGCGAACAGCTTGTTATTTGCAAAGATGCCAATGTTTCAGAAAAGAGATCGCAAGTCATGCAGATGATGCATTTGACGTGGTACAGAAGAGAGAAGCGCAGTAATTCGCTTCCCAGCTGCATGCCTCCAGGCATTTTTATGAAGTGCTTCTGGATATGTCATTTTTAATTATTAGCACAGCCCTACAGCACCAACGCTGATACTGAGGGGTGGATGATGCGGTTGTACATTGCTGGTTTCAGCTAGAATAACAGAGCAGTGTGAAGTTCAGAGAGAGAGGCCCGGACAGATGCCTAGGTCATAAGTTGAGACAGTGAGGAAAGCAAAGGTTGGAATTATCAGCAGGCCTTTCCCAGGAAAACTTGACATGAAATCTATGCTGTATACTGCCTGTGACTGCCCCCTCCTTCAGCTCAGGACAAGCTCACGTAGCAAAGTCTTTTCCACCTTTTCCAGCCGCTGTCGTGTCCCTTTCTGTTTTGCTTTCTAGACTGATGCCTGTTCCGGGCTGCAAGGATTCCTGATCTTCCACAGCTTCGGTGGCGGTACCGGCTCTGGATTTACCTCCTTGCTGATGGAACGCCTCTCTGTGGATTATGGAAAGAAGTCCAAGTTGGAGTTTGCCATCTACCCAGCCCCTCAGGTCTCCACCGCCGTGGTGGAACCCTACAACTCCATCCTGACCACGCACACCACGCTGGAGCATTCGGACTGCGCCTTCATGGTGGACAACGAGGCCATCTACGACATCTGCCGCCGCAACCTGGCCATCGAGCGTCCCACCTACACCAACCTCAACCGCCTGATCAGCCAGATCGTGTCCTCCATCACCGCCTCGCTGCGCTTCGACGGCGCCCTCAACGTGGACCTGACGGAGTTCCAGACCAACCTGGTGCCTTACCCGCGCATCCACTTCCCGCTGGTCACCTACGCGCCCATCGTCTCCTCCGACAGGGCGCACCACGAGCAGCTGTCGGTGGCCGAGATCACCAACGCCTGCTTCGAGCCCAACAACCAGATGGTGAAGTGCGACCCGAGGCACGGCAAGTACATGGCGTGCTGCATGCTGTACCGNGGCGTGCTGCATGCTCTACCGCGGCGACGTGGTGCCCAAGGACGTCAACGTCGCCATCGCCGCCATCAAGACCAAGAGGAGCATCCAGTTCGTCGATTGGTGTCCCACGGGTTTCAAGGTGGGCGGGGGTTGCCATGAGTTTCTCCTCGGTGGTCAAAGGGTTCAGCTTAGTGGAAAGCTTGTATTTAAAGTTTTTCTGTCTTGTCTGTTTCTCCTGTTTCCTCCCCTGAACGTGCAGGGGGGATAAAGGTGTTTCCCAATGAGAGTAAGAAGGATGCATTTATATAAAATGCGCATATTCTCCCTTGGAATCATTTCGTATTATAAAATGTGCCTTTTCTCCTTTGGACATCCCACTTACATGGGCTCGTACATATTTAAATAATTCGGAAATTTGAAGTGTATCTGGGTTAAAATTGAAAGAATTTTTAATTTCAGACATGACCTTTGGAACAGCCAATGAACGTTGCCTCCGAGGCACAATCTAAGATCGAGGACATACCAAAACTGATAAAATTAATAAAGGAAATCCTGATATTAGGGAATCTCTTAGTTAACCTAGAAATATTATACATCCTCTCCCCACTGGCTACACAGCAGTGTTGGGGAAGCATATTTTCAACAATAACACAGACATTAACGGTGGAAAAAGATTTGTCATACAAACAGCTCTTTCAACAATGAAAACTCTCAACTGGAAAGTTGGGAGTTGGGACTGTTTATGTTCGTTTCTAGAGAGTGAAACTCTACGTTCAGCATTGAGTAGCTGCTAAGAAAGCTACAAACTCATCAGTGTTCATTAACCATTAGAATATTATAGATATTAGAGTGTGTATCGTGCTCCTTGACATTTGTAATGACATTTGCCATCGGGTACCGCTCTACCCCAGCATCTGTAACTTTACTCACATTTCTTCAGCTCTTCGACTGCCTCCCGCTCCCAACTGCTTCACATCCCTCTCTCACCTTCCTGTTTCCAGGTGGGGATCAACTACCAGCCGCCCACGGTGGTTCCTGGCGCAGACCTAGCCCAGGTTCAGCGGGCGGTGTGCATGCTGAGCAACACCACGGCCATCGCCGAGGCTTGGGCCAGGCTCGACCACAAGTTTGACCTGATGTACGCCAAGAGAGCTTTCGTGCACTGGTACGTGGGTGAAGGCATGGAGGAGGGAGAGTTCGCAGAGGCCCGAGAGGATCTGGCTGCCCTGGAAAAGGACTATGAGGAAGTGGGGACTGACTCATTTGAAGAAGAGAATGATGCGGAATAATTTGAAAATAAATCCTGTTCCCGGTGAGCGCAGAATGGTCTCTGCATCACTGCATCAAAAATCGGTTTTTCTGTATTTTGTGAGCATAAATTTAGGAGAGGTCGTAGAGTGCCTTTTACCCTGTAAGACAGCATCAGCTGTAGTAACGCCCCAGCACTCCCAGTAATGTAAAAAAGGCCTTGCTCTCCCTGGCACACTTCCTGAGACCCTCTTTAAGCTCTAATGAATGTGATCAACTCACTCCAATCCACGTAGGAATGTGTGTGTGTCACTGCCAAAATCCTGCCCAAACCAGGATTCTCTGGAATCCCCCATCGGTTCCGACATTCCCCCAGGGTATTTGAAAAGTCACGGCAATCAGTGGACTGCAAAAAGGGAAACATTGTCCCCAGTGTTAAAAAGGGTAGAAGGGAGAGTCCTGATGGCCTCACCTCCGTGCCTGGGAACATTGTGGAAGTCCTCCCAGGAGCTATGCTAAGGCATATGGGGTTTTAATTTAATTGGATGCTCATGGATAAATTAACTGGGCACTTATGCATGAGGTACCTAAGTGGTCGTGCAGAAATGAATTGGGAATTTATTAACACTTTTGTGCGATAATCAGATATTGCCTTGCTTTTTGATTAGGTTCTCCTACCTGCATTTGTGATCCTCCTTGCTCATTTCAGAATCTGGGTTTTTCATGATGCTAATACAGAATTCCTTTCAAGAAGGACTTGCCTATAAAAAGTAAAACAATGCTTAGAAATACCCAAGTTGCCTTTCTTTCAAGACTGTGAACTGTCAGACCTGAAAAACCTCCTTCCTGGGTCTGGTTCTGACAGATTTTCTCTCAAAAAAAACCAACTAAGACAATATTTCTCCTTTCTTGCACAGTTGTGTTCATAAATTCCCAGCTAATTAATGCATGAGTGTTAATTACCCGACATTTTCCATCCTTTCCCCCTTCTATTTCTCATCCTTTTCCCACCTCATGTTTCCTGCCCTTTTTCAATTCATGCTTCCTACCATTTTTTCCTCTCTTTTTCTGCCCTTTCCCCCTCAGTCTAAATACTTCAAGTATTGAGTGATGGGGGAATTTTTCCTCAATTAAACCTTAGATAATGGAAAAAGTTTTCCTTTAATTTATACCCTTAAAATCACATGTGAAGGGGGAACCCCTCCAGTTTAAACACAGACAATAATGAAAACAGAGGTTTCCCCTTTTTCCTCAAACTCCTCTTTTTTTCTGGGGTCACTGGGGCAGACTCGGGAGGGACTGGGGGCACTGGGATGAGACTGAGGGCACTTGGGAGGGACTGTAGACACTGGGATGGGACTGGGAGGATGAAAACAAAAAGAAAAATGATCTGCCCTGCCCCTGGAGCGCTGCCCCAGCTGCTCAGGTGCGCTGCTCCCCTCTCCTGTGGCACAGGCCTCGGCCCTTTGCACACCTGAGCAATGCCCCGGGAGCACCCAGGTGTTCCCCTGCTCCTGCAAACGCTGGCCCTGCTGTCCTTTGAGAAATACCCAGAGATCGGCCACTCCAGCAGGTACAGCCACACCCCTGAGAGCAGAGCCTGCCCTCCTCATCCTCACCGAGCACACCTGGGGCTGCCCTGACCCTCCTCATCCTCACCGAGCACACCTGGGGCTGCCCTGACCCTCCTCATCCTCACCGAGCACACCTGGGGCTGCCCTGACCCTCCTCATCCTCACCGAGCACACCTGGGGCTGCCCTGACCCTCCTCATCCTCACTGACCATACCTGGGGTTGTGATTTCTTTACTTCTCAAAGGTTTTTTTGATCTCATCCTGACCATCAACATTATGATTTATTTTATTAGCAAGTAAATCAGCAATCAGTTTACAGTTACAGTAAAAGACCAAAAGTTACTCAGTAATCAGGAGCCCTGCTCTTAAATGCACTTTTTGGAGCTGCTTGGACACTAGAAGTGTTGTGGCAATTATCAGGAGCTAGCAGCTTTTGTCCAAGGGTCACTACACCGTGACGCAGGTGTGCTCAGGTGTTGAAGTGCCCTCAGCAGGCAGCGTGTGTGGACACCCTAACCCTGCACCTTCCAGTTTGAGCCATCCCTTCACCTGAGCCCATTTTCTGGGTTCAAACTTCTGCCCTCTCCCTGCTTTGCAAGTGACATCGGGACTGAGTTGTGCAGGCAAAGCTTGAAATATTCTTAATATCACATTACCAAAATCTGCTTCAGGTGCACACTCCACTATCTTCCACCTGGCAGATCTAGCTCCTGTTCAACCTCTCATGTCCTCTTGCACTTTGTTCAGGTGTTTTCATTCTCTCTAGGCAATTTATAGCTTAGCAGTTCTTCTTTTCCCTGCCTTCTATCGGGCAGCCGCCACACAAGTCAGTAGCAGGAAGGATCATCACTAAATTTAAACTTTTGCTGACAGCCTCAGCCACGGCCAAGATGCTGAGCCCTTCTGCTCAGAAGTCCCTACAGACATCCAGACACCCAGAAGGGTTTTCACTGTCCCTGCTGCCCCCGACAGAGCCGGGCAGTGCCAGCAGGTTCCCCATTACCTGCCCGGACGCTTTGGGCACCTCTCCACAAGGCCAGAGCTGCGATGAGCTCCGGACAGCCCCTCTGGAAGCCTCCCGTGCTCTGCCCCCTTCCCCCGGCTGAGCGAGGCCGGCTGGGGCCTGCCCGGCGCTCCCTGGCACTGCAGGGCGGGCGGTGCCCGCTGTACCCGTGAGGGCAGCTCAGCCCCGCCGCGCCGCCCCCTGAAGGGCGAAGCCATCAGGACGAAAGGGCAGAGAAGCGGCTGTGGAAAGCTCTGTGCCGCTTTCCGCCAGTCCCCTCCGTGCCGGGAGGCGGCGCAGGGCGGCTCCGAGTTTCACTTTCTGTGCCTTGCTCCAGGCCGAGCGGGGAAACGAAAACTGCGCGGCCGCTCCGCCCCGTTGCTCTCCCGCTGCTCGCCGCTGAGCTGCTCCTGCTGCCCTCCCGAATCCCGGAGTCCTCTCGGCTCCCGGGTGCCTCCCCGGATCCCGGAGCTATCCCGGAGCTCGCCTCGATGAGCGGCTCCTCCGCGCTGTGCTGTCCCCCCTGTGCCGCCCCTCGTCAGCTGTGAGGGGCTCAGCTCGCCCCTCAGGCTCCAAGCGCTGCCGCTCCTGCGGGAATCGGTGAGAAGGGATTCTTCCTGCTGGTCTGTGGGATGGGATGCGCAGGGTGTCAGGAGAGAAATAATAACGGAGAAATAATGATCGGCGGATAAGCGGGAAGTCTCCTTCCAGTCGCGTCGCGGAGCGGTGCGGAGGTGATGCGCTCTCAGGCGCACCCTTCCCTCGAGGGTCTCGGACTCAGTCTCTCTGCTGGAGCCCTTGAGGAGCACCTCAGGGGGACAGAAACAGAATGGTTTGGGTTGGGAGGGACCTTGAAATCATCTGCTTGCAACCCCCTGTTGAGGGCAGGGGCATCTTCTGCTAGAATAGATTGCTCCGAGTCCCATCCGACCTGGACTGCCCCGGAATTATAGCCTTGTGCAGGGAAAAGGAAACCAAGTGCAAGTCTTGGGAAGGCTGTATGTATTTCTGATAGCCAAAACGAAGCGGTTCCAAGGGTCAGGATGATCTATTTGTGTTCCTGCTCCCACAACAGGATTCCTGCTAACGGTGACTGGGAGAGAATTCCATGGAACTAGAGACACAAATCCTCCCGTGTCCCCCTGCCCCTTCCTGCCTTAAGATCCCCAAGATTTTTCTACCTTTTCCTCAAGTCACCCAAAGCCATTCGGCCCCGTGCTTGCTCTTTAGTCCCACTCTTAGTCCTCCCTTTCCTGACAAAAGCGGTGTCTTGCAGGTTTGCTTTATCCCCTCGCTGTGTTTAGCTAGCTCTGTGCTGCCTGGCCCTCTCCTTTTCGTCTCTCTTGATGTCCCCACTGCCTGTGAGCATCCCTTACCTTCTGGATGATTTTTCACCAGCTAAACCCACCAGCCTGAGACGGGGCTGCCGCTCCAGCTCGGCTTTCAGAAACCTGAAATGCGTCGTTAAATCATCTCCAGGAAAACAGGGAGTCTGTGTTCAGGCTCTGCTTTGGCAAGGGAAGAAATCAAATCTATCTTTTCCTGCCCAGCTGTTCTAATCACTGGGTTTGGGTATAAAAAGTAATGTTCTTGAATCTATCTTTCAGTTTGTATTTTTTTTCTCCTCCCCCCAAAAAAACTTCTCAGCAAATTCGACTGTATTTGGTGAATCGTAGTGCATGACACAGATCAAAAGTAATCTTCAAAAGTAAGCAATCAAAAGCATAGTTGGAAATAAGGATATTTAAGCTTAAAGGTAATAATCGGGGAGGGGGGGAAAATCAATTTCTAGCTTCTTTGCCCTTCAGTAACTTTGATATTGGGTGCTACTAGGCATAGTTAACCCAAACCCATGCTTTTAAAATGAAGGCTTTCTTCTTTTGTGAAAGGCGAAACCAGGATTTTGCTTATTTCCCTTTCTTAGTAGCTTTTCTTAATTTTTTTTTTCAGTGCTTAGCCTCGAGTTGATTTTAGGCACTGTTTATTATTTGTAGAATAATAATTTCTGAACTGGTTTTGGGGCTCTCCACACCCTCCCCTTCCCTGTGAATATCCCTTTTTTTTTCCCGATTCTCTCTCCATGTTGGCAGGGGGTTTTTAGAAAGTTTCATTCCCGCGTCGTTGCATTTGAACTTTTATCAGATCGTTTGGTTTGTGTATTTTTATTGTGCTTCAGTAGCTGTGACACAGGACCGCTGTGAGATTAATGATCTGTTGAATACTCCCTTAAAAAAATCAAGGCGTTATTATGGTTTTCTTGCACGAACAGTTTGCCTGTTTGTTACTTGTAGGAAGAGAAAAAGAAACTGATTTGTTGGCCCTGAATTGTCTTTCAAAATTACAGTGCAAAGTGCCACAGTGGTGCAGTGACTCAGGCACTTAAAGCCAACGAGGGGAGCACGGTGCACAAACCAAACGTGCTTATTTGGTCAGAAGAGACCAAATAAGAAGGTGAAACTTGAGTTTTTTATACTTTTCAACACTTGGGCTACTGGTTTTTTGGGTGTTTTTTTTTTGTTTTTTGTTTTTTTTTCTTCTGAAGGNTTTGGGTTTTTTTTTTTTGTTTTTTTTTTTTTTTTTTTTTTTTTTTTTTTTTTTTTAATTAAAAATTGCTTTCTCTGAACAGAAGGGTTCAACAATATCTGCTTCTGGGCAACTTTAATAATCTTATTTACCAAATCTTTCTGAACAGGGATATGTGGAGTTCCTGGGTTAGATGGAGCTGTTCCTGTGGAGCTGAAGGCTTGTTTATTTATTTAGCTACAAGAGGAAGGCAAGATGAACAATTGTCCTCAGGTTCTGTTTGTGTTCCCTTAGCAATAGCCTGCACTCTTCAGCACCCATGTTAATTCAAATATCCCACAGGCTGTTGCAGTAATCCTACTGATTTTATAGATATTCCAGGCC
Source organism: Regulus satrapa (assembly GCA_013396955.1). Taxonomy (NCBI): domain Eukaryota; kingdom Metazoa; phylum Chordata; class Aves; order Passeriformes; family Regulidae; genus Regulus; species Regulus satrapa. The sequence goes on along the minus strand of VWZN01020903.1, from coordinate 557,389 downwards.
AGGCTGAATGGGGTTTTGAGCAACCTGATCTTGACATCCCTGCCTGTGGCAGGGGGTTGCAACCAGATGATCTTTAAGGCTCCTTTCCATCCCGAACCTTTCTATGATTTTGTGATTTCACCTTTCTCACAGCGCAAACATCGCTGCGGTCCTTCTGCCTTTGAATAATTTTGTTGATGGGACAAAGAAGTGGGCGTCAAGAAAGCACCAAGAAACCAGAGGCAGCACGAAGCGAGGCCATGGAGGCAGAAATTGAAGTAAAAAATAATAAAGAGGAAACCGAAGAGGTGAAGGCCAAAAATCGGAAGCTGATATCAGTCTTTGGTGTGGCGGACTTAAAAAATGGTAATAATGTTTTGCCTATTCTTCACTGTCATATTTTCTCTTTCTTGTGCCTGCTGTTCCATCCTCTGTCCATAGGCTTAATTTTCTCCTATTCCTTACCTCTTCACTGGGGAATTCACAGATGAGTCTCATTTTGCTTTGCCAAGTAACGATTTAGAATTTTTTTAGAATGGAACACATGAAGATCTCAGAGCTTTTTCCCTATTTAAGTCCTCAGATCGGCCATTGCAGCCAAAAATGCCTGGTTGCTGGCTCTGTCTCTTTCCAAACACAATTTTTTGTTGGATTTGCTAAACCATGGACTAGACCCTGGTTATTCTCCTTGTACAGTTTTTTTTCTTCCCATTGTTCTATTTTATGTTTAGGTGTGTTATGAGAGGACTGAAAATAGAGGAACTGGGAGAAATCTGAGCATCATTAGCCACGTTTACCTGGATTTTTCCTGTCAGTTGCCAAATAAAACCAAATGTTGTCTGTTTGAGCAACGAAGAATAGATTGAACACTTTTTCAGGTCTGACCAAGACACTGAGCCTTATAGACAGAATGTGCACAAGCAGAGTTTGCCACTTTCAAATAATTTTCACTTGATTTTCTTGTACCTCTCCCCAGGCCTCACTTCCTCTTTTTCTCCCCTGCAGAGGCTATTGGATTGTACAACCTTGGGCAGAGCTGCTGCCTGAACTCTCTGCTCCAGGTGTTCCTGATGAATATATGCTTCACAAGGATACTCAGAAGGTACCACCAGGATACTCCCCGAGATGTTTCCGTTGTTGCACTCTTGTCTCCACTCCTTCATTTATATGGGATGTACATTCCAAGGCTTGGATCACTGAGGTGCTGTCGGGGATGCTTTTGGTCCCTCAGCAAAGTCTCTGCCTTGCTGTGTTTGTCAGACACTGCCAGGCCCTGCAGAGGCAGAAGTTGCAGTGTTCAGACTTGTTTATCATCTCAGATTCTTGTCCTAGACTGAGTCTTTGTGGCTGTATCTTTCTTTTCCCTAACAGGATATAATTTTACTCCATGTTTACTCACAGGCCGTTATAATAAAGGGTGTTTCACGTGTAACCATGCCCACTATTAATGTTGTCACTTGAAGCATGTAAACATAAATATTCCCTAATCCCTGGCCTCTGGGCCCTGGCTGCCCTGACAGGGAAGAGTGTTGTTCCAGATCATGAATACCCAGCACTAATTTGTTTTGCTTGGCTCTTGTCCCTGCATGTTTTGAGGAGGGTTTGGGCTTCTGTCTCCCAACCCACCCCACTGATAACTGGTTTGATTTGTTTCCAGTTTAGTCACTTCACTGCAGATTTAATCATCTAAGTGGATCATTCCTACTCAGTCCTTTCTCACATGCTCACTACTGAGCAGAGGAGAAAGAAGACAAATTGCAGAGATGCAGGAAGGATAGGTGTCATAAAATGGGCAAAGCTAAATAATGTAGACTACAGGTCACCCTGCTTATTTGAAGAAAGAAAAACCTGTGGGCTACAGTACTTTTAGGGAGAATTAAGAGGTTCTGANGGCAAAGCTAAATAATGTAGACTATAGATCACCCTGCTTATTTGAAGAAACAAAAACCTGTGGGCTTCTGTCCGCATATATTTGAAATACAAGCATTATGATATATGTGCCCATGAAATTTTGGGGGTGTGTTGAGAGTGAGGACATCAATGAAGGAGGCAATAAAGGTCTGAAATGAGCTGTAATTAATGTTGTTTCTAGAGGCCAGAAAGCACTTGAGGTCCTGCTCGGCTTGTCTCTTTTTCAGGAGCAAGTCAACTTAAAATTCTGGCCTTTTACTTTAGAGCTGCCAGTCTGCAGTGTGGGATGAGCTAGTGTAGGTGACTGCTTTCCCTTTTTTTTCTTTTTTCTTTTTTTTTTTCCTGAAAATGTCCCTTTTATGGTTCCTCATGAGCTGCTGTCTCTGCTACCAACCCGTGCTCCTTCAGGTGCCATGTCTGATAAGTCCTCCACTGTACCTCTCCATGACCACTGGTGCTGCTTCTTCCCCTTTCAGGATCACTGTGCCTTTGTCTCCTGAACAGAGGAGGAAAAACGTCCCCTACCAGATGCTGCTGCTGTTGGAGAGGATGCAGTGTGGCAAGTGCAAAGCTGTTGGTCCCACAGAGCTGGCCGACTGCCTTGCCAAGCACAGAGTGAAATGTAAGCAGCCCTGCCTTGTGCCCTCTCCCTCTCTCTGCGTTATCCAGCTCTTGCAAGCAGTGCAGATTCTCCTTCAGGGGTTCAGAAATGCCAGGAGTTAGGTACACAACACCACGGTGCTCGTTGTAGCTGCCTCCCAGCTGAGTGCAATGCCTTATTGTGAAGAGGGGGGGAAAAAAAACCCAAATAAACCCTGCTGGATGTATTTGTTGATATCCAAAGGGTGAGAAGATTGCTGGAAGGTTCAGCTATGGATACTGGCCAGGAGGAAAGGGCAGAGAGGACAGCTCATGGTTTGATTTGTCTTTGCTGTTCTGGCACCATGGTAGTGGAAATAGAAAGGGATAGAGTGGAAAAGAGAGTGAGTTCACACGGATCCCTCTCCTGCTCCCTTCTAATAAGGGCAGAGAGAAGAATTTGCAGGTGAAATCTCCCAAATCAAAGTTCTGAAAGTGAGGGGTTTTTAATGTGTGAGTGGCCAGTGAGAATGGGAGGCCAAGAGTCTGTGTGTGCAAATACACAGGGTACACCAAATGCCCTTTTCTTTGTCCTATAAAAGCCCAAACAGGAGAGCACTGAAAGGGGAGGTGCCCTGACCTTTATGAAAGAGGAACACAAAATAACCTCAGCATCCCTGTTTGCATCATTTTTCTCCAGACTGAGTGGCTTTGCAGTCAGCCATCTCTTTTCCAGTTAAAGAGAGATTGGGATCAAGGGGTTTATACATCTGGTGTGTGAGACATATGGATAGGGCCTCCTGTTATTTTAATCTTGACATTCAGGAGCATTTTATCCTTCATGGGGCTTGAGGGGATGGGGGAAACAGGGCTGTGGAGTAATAGAGGTGGAAAAGAGCATAGAATGTTCCCAGGACTGTTTACAAGGGACACGTGACATAGAAGTGATAGGACAAGGGGTGATGGCTTGAAACAGGGAGCTGGTTTTAGATTAAATATTGGGAAGACATTTTTTACATCTGGTGACAAGGACATGACTTTTGCACTGGGTGGCACAAACACTCCAGTCTTTTCCCAATGCCTGCTCAGGTCACACGGGGAAAATGCAGCTTGTGCTCGGTGTGAGCTCAGTGTCTGCAGGGAGGAGCAAGGGACAAGGGACTGGATCTAAGGGGGGCACAGTAAATCTCCCTTTGCCACTGGTGGGAGATCTGTGCTCCGTGCTGTTGGTGATACTGATTGAGGCTGTGTTTTCTGCTTGTGCAGTGTTTGTGCAGCATGATGCTGCCCAGCTCTTTCTGACTCTCTGGAACTTGTTAAAGAAGCAGATGAAAAAGCCAGAGCTGGTAAGGATGGTGGCTGAAATGAACGGTTGCCCCTTATCACGTGTGGTTTCCTCTTCTCCTTGAAGGAGCCCGTTCACTGGCAATTGTCCCAAGTTAAATTTAAAAAATTCTCTCCTCTTCCATTGCATCTTTCAAACAGGACAGAGAATCTTTGTTTCATAAGCTTTGGCATTTTGAATCACAGTTAACTTTTGCTCATCCTGCTTTCAGGGCATGCCAGTCTCCATTCTTGTGGGAGAGCTGATTAATAACTAAAATACTGATCTTTTTGCAGCATTTTATTTAGCTATATTAAATTTTCCCCCCCTCCAAATTTCTATAAGCATGTATTGGTGTCTCTTGATGCAGCTTTTCCATTATTTGAAGTCAGCCATGTGCATTTCATTATAATTAGTCACTGTTAGTACATGATGTATATAACAGTTCCTCCCAAGAGACTGGGAAGAGAAAAGTGACTCTTCCCTGGCTGGCTGCCGCAGTTTTATTAATACAGGAGACAGGCTCCTGTTGCAATTTCAAACAAAACAGAGCAATTCTGCATCAAAGCAGACTTTTAACTCTCTGATTTCATGGGCTGTGTCTTTCCCCTCCGTTAGAGAATGAGGGGAAGGAGCTGTTTCCTTTAAATTGTGGGCAGTACCCTGCCCACATAAGTCGTTGTCACATCTTGGTTCCAACCTTAAAGCAATCACCTCAGTTGAAATGTGTGACCTCATGGGCCTTCCCACCCACAGGGAAACCTCCTCACAAACCTTGCCTTGGCCTTTTTGACCTCCAGGTTGAAGAGCTGAGTGACTTGTACACGATCTGCATCCAGGAGCATCTGGCCTGTCAGAAATGCTCTTTTGAAGTAAAGAGCAGCAGCACCATGTTAACCCTTCCACTCCCAGTGCTGGATGCCAATTCTCGCAGGCTGAAGACCCTGGTAAGTTTAGCAGCAGCCCCTTTTCCTTGGGAGATAATTCCCCTCTGTTCATGGTGGATTTTCCAAATGCCAGTGGACCACTGGACCTCACTGATTCTCTGACCACTTGATACTGTTTCAGCATAAAATAACTGCTTTGAAAACCTCTAAGCTTTGAAGTATTTATAAAAGACATTTATGCATCAATACCTTCTTGGTGGAATGTGTGTACTGGTTTGGTTTTTTCCCCAACTATTGCAATCACAGCAGCAGCAGCTAGGAGAAACGAGGTACTTTTTGTTTCAGGCTGCTAGGCAGTCTTTTCTCCTTTGAATAAAACATGCTTTCTGTAATTTTGCTGTTTGCTTGGACCCTCTGAAATAATGTGGGAATAAAAATCCAGCTTGAAGGAATTCAGTTGAAAGAAACCTCTCTCTTCTTAGGAGGATTGTCTGCAGTACTTCTTCCATCCAGAAGAGCTGACTGGACAGAACATGTGTTTCTGTCAACAGTGTGGGAGGAAAACAACTTTTCTGCAGGTATTGGAGATTTATTTCCTCATGTCCCATACTCGGAACTCCCTTGAGAACTGGGGAGGGTGGGGAAAGGACTCCACCGTATCAGTTTAAGAGGAGAGCAACAACTCAGGTTTGGCAGCACAGCAGTGTCAGCGAGATAGAAACCACAGGCCTCTCTCCTCCTGCTAGGAAGGAGATCCCTTGGCACAAGGAAGTTGATTTGCCTCTCCTCACCTTCCTAGTGCTGCCAGCCTAGGGCTAGGAAAGCACTTGAGAAGTGAAGCAGCCCCTGAGGCTGGGTGCTGGTGGCACGAATGAGGAGCTTGGCCAGCACAGCTCTGCTCTGGGGACGTGCCTTGTGTGCAGATGGGCTGCAAAGGTTTGGCACCTGCTGTCCTGTGGAATTGGCAGGCATTCCCTGCCCTCCATCCTGCACACAGGGGGTGGCAGTGGCTGTTGCCAGTTTTTCATGGCGTGGTTTTATCGCCTTACAGAGCGTGAGGCTCGTCCGTCTGCCACAGACTCTGACCTTGCACCTCAAGCGCTTCTGCTTTGAAAGATCCTCCTGCACTCACAAGCTGAGCCACTCCCTGCCATTCCCACAGGAGCTGGATTTCAGGGAAGTCTTGACAGAGAATCAGTGCCAAGCGGACGACAGTGAAAAGGTGAGATACTCCCGTTCAAAAATGGGCAGATTTTCTTCTCTTCTCTGCTCCATTCTCATAAAAATGTAAGAGATCACAGCAGTACTTGTCTCAGTTCAAAGCACCTGTCTTAAAAATTTGTGTCTCAAGCTTTACCTGTGCCTGGTGTTGTTTCACATCCCGTGGTTTTAACTAGTTTTATTCAATATTAAATCACCAAAGGCACCATAACTGGAGCTTCCTGCCTTAAGGACAAAAGCCAGACTTTGCGGGTCTCACCTGTCCAAGCCAGGGGAACTCTATCCTGATATTTCCCATCATGGGAAATATCCCATGTTTGGGCATTGTTTGCCACAGAGTTTGGCACTGCTGGCCACAGCAGCTTTGCCAGGTGGCTGAGATGGATCTGCCCCGCTCTGGATGTGTTTCTCTTTCTGGGAAATAACAAGGGGAAGCGTGGCTGCAGCTTTGGCTGTGGTGGTGCTCTTTGCCTCTCCTTTGCTGCCCTGCTGCCTTTCTCCCAATCCTCTGGCCTCCAGGGAGGCTGCCAGCCTGTAGCTGACAGGCAGAGCCCTGAGGATAAGAGCATAAAGGCAGCACACTCAAGACCACGCTGATCTTTTTTCCTTACAAAATGCACGTCCTCGCTGCCCTCTCCCTTGTGTCTGTGGCAGATGAGAATTGCTGCCCTGGAAGTTGTTCCTTGTGTCTCTTTGCAGGCTACCTGGCAGTATGAGCTTTTTGCTGTCGTGGCTCACTCAGGCTCAAGCAGCTGTGGCCATTACTGTGCCTACGTTCGGAGCCTCACGGAGTGTAAATGGTATTGCTTCAACGACTCTGAGGTTTGCCAGGTGAGCAGATCAAGCCACGTTCCTTTTCTTGTTTCTTTTTACCTCCCTGGACACTCTTCTAGGTCTCATCCAGTCTGGCTGGCTGCTGGCTAAAGAGAGCCAGGAAAGGAAATGGAGGCTGCAGGGCTGTGTCCACCCCTGCTGTGGGATGCTCTGGGCTGAGGGCAGAGTGACTCTCCCTCCTGGACCAAAGGAGGCCTCAGGTTCTGTGACTGGCAGAAGGAGCCATTTGCTGAACATCCTCCTCGATGTACATCTGCCTAATGAATACACTCAGAACTGTTTCTCCTCAATGAGTAAAAGCAAGAAACAGGTTTACTGAAAGGTGTTTAGTTGCTGGAAGTGCCGCTTGTACCACTCTTATGAGAACTCCTGGGAGGGTATCACAATGTGTCCGTCTCTTAAGAGCTTTTTCCAGCCTCCTCTTGTGTGTTTTTCTTCTCTAGGTATCGTGGGATGATGTTAAATGCACCTATGGACATTCCAACCTCCTCTGGTATGCAAGCTGATGGTATCCCTGATTTTTCCTAATGCTGCTCTGAATTTTGGAATGAGGGTAGCGAAGAGGGGGGAGGCCATTTGGTTTGGGCTGCAAATTGCCTGAGGTGCAGTGGGGATGTAGGAGCTGTGTCAGTCAGGATTTCTCCATGCATCATAAAAAAAATGAGCTTACAGGAGGGAGATCATGTCTCCTGTAAGCTACAGCACTGCCAGGGAGTCTTGGCAACACTGGAGAGGACCAGCTTAGTTGACCTAAAGCTCAGAAAGCTGAGCAGGAGTGATTCTGGGATGCTACCTGCAGCCTAGATCTTCAAACTTGCCTGGTGATTTGCTTTCTCTTTGCCTCCACAGGGGAGAAACAGCCTATCTCTTGTTTTACATGAAAAAGCACCCCCAGCAGCCCTGTCCAGGAGTATCAGGATGTCTCTGAAAGCTGTGCACTGTCCATGGAGCTCAGCACCTCTGTGCCAGTGCAGCCATGTACAAATGTTCCACAAGATAGACATTCTGTACTCAGCAACATTTATTTATGAAAAAAGAGAAGAGATTCAGCTAGAGAAAGGTTCTAGGAACTGTTGCAACAAAGACCTTTTCTTTTGTGTATTTTTTTTTATATTTATGTGACTCTACATGTTCATTTCCTCTTTAAAAGATGGTGAAGTTAGTCCTTGTCTCTGCTGCCCTGGCATTTTCCTTAATGCTGGTGCCTGGATTCCAGCCCAGGGGAAGTGTTTGGTGAAAAAACCTTTGTGATGTTCCAGGGAGGTGTGGGCTGTGACTGGAGAGCTGTGGGAGCCGTACAGAGCCAGTGAGAGCTTCAGATTGGCTTTGTCCTTTCAGCACCGTGTTAGATGCTGGGCAGGATACCCCAAAAATCAGCCCAGAAACAACTGGAGGAAGGATCAGAGCCCTTATGACACACATTCCTTAAAACCTCCCTGAAAATTAATCACTGCAGGGGTTGACTTGTGGCAAGAGGTGTTTTCAAGCAGTTCTGATCTGTCTAAGATGAGTTGGTATAAATTTATGCAGGTGATTATTATTTCAGCAGGCATATCAGGCTTTTAGATGCTTTTTTTTTCTTTTAAATTCTTTTTCCTCTAGAGGAGAATATTCAGAGCAGCAGAGATTGTGAAGCTGGTTAGTGATTTTGCACGGTCTAGGCCATACATGGTGATAATGACGTGCTTGAATGTTTGGGATTTTTGGTGGTGTGGATTTTAAAGCACTCGTGGTGTTAACTCTTGCTGGTCTTCTTGGATCGAGGATCCCAGCAGTTCCTTCAACCTAATACACCCTATGATTGTATCTTTAGAAATGTGCTTTTTTTTGCAGGACTGAGCAATTATGAAATGATATTAAAATTATATAAATTATTTTGAACTGTAAAACTAATGTAAATATACTGCCATCTATATACAACCTGGTTTTATTTTGGCAACGATGATGGAGTTCACAAATCACATCCATTTTCTGAAGGTAAACTGAGAGATCTTAGAGCATAGCTGTGGGAGTGACTCTTCCATGGTGTAGCAGGTATTTATTTTACTGTATTAGCAATGTCCATTATTCTGTTCAGCTCTGTATTTATATTATTCATTCTGTGCTAACAAAAAAAAACCCCAATCCCAGTGTATTATTTGCCATCAGGATGAGGAAATTTCAGCCTGTTCAGGAATGCACTGCACTCTTTCTAAAGCATTTTGCAACTGGTGAGTAAGAAAAACCAAGTTTCTGTGTACTTTTCCAGCACTTTGCCTCTGTGAAGGAGCTGAGAAGTTAATGGGACAAGAGACTGACATTTCTAATTAGCTATAACTCGAAATTTAAAATCTTATGCTTGTGAAAAGTGCTTTAAATGCATCATAACCTTCCAGGGATGTCACCCATCAGGGAAACAATTGCAGAGATATATTTAAGAATATTTTCAGTCAGTGAAAAAAACCCACTTCATTCCAATGAACTGTAATTGATGGTGCCTTTTTTTGAATAAAATATTATGGGATACGTCCCTTAGAAAACCAGTCGTGTGCTTTATTCTTTCCTTTGAATTCTTCCTATTCTTCTTTGATCTTTTCTTCCTAAACAGTGTGAATGCAGCTCAAGTATCCAGGGTAGAGCCGCTGCTGATGTTTATCTCCAAGAGCCACGGAAAACTCGGACACTCCCCCCTCGTGCTGGAGGCACAGCGAGTTTGTTTTCAGGTTTGCTGTCACGTGAAAGCTTAAATTGCCTCCACACACAGATGGGCCACGGGAGAGCAGGAGGGGAAACAAAAACTCAGCTTTAAAACCCGCCCCAGCTGAGCTGCTTCTGCAAAAAGGCACCTTTGGCTGCCCCTGCGTCCACAGCAAAGCCCAGCCTTGTGGTGGGAACCTCTCCCCTGACTTAAAACAGCTCCAGGCACTGCTGCCACAAACACTTTGCTACCCGAAAACTGCTCCAAAGGAGCTGGGATGATTTGCCCTGTGTTTGAGTCGCTGTGCAGATGAAGCCCAGCACCGAGAGCAAGGGCTTTGAAAAAACAGATAAAGGCAAGAGGATGAGTGTGGAGAGATTATTGTAGGTCATGGAAACTCCTCGTTTCTGTTTTTGGTTTGGGTTAGGATTTCCATGCAGTAGCAATTGACACATTCCCTGCTTCATCTCTGCCAGGCTCTCCCTCGGATTCAGATATTCCTCACCCTCAAGAAACACGGAGAAAACCAGGAAAAAAAAGAGTAGACACATCTAATAAATGTCTCACAAAGGCATAATTTCTAAAATGACAATATGTAATTTACAAAATCACTGAAGGACGGGGAAACAATGATTCTGAGAGTCATGGTCGACATAATCTCTTTTTCTCACAAATAAGGAGAAAAACAACATGGGGGAATGAAATCACATTGCAGCCCTGGGCCCTCGAACTGGTGGTTATAACCTGCAGGTTATAGCCTGCTTTCATGGCAGAATTCAGGCCTCATCTGCTTGAGCTCAGAAATAAAATGAAAAGGGTTCTGGATGGAGTGACCACATACAGCGGCTGAGAGAAAAATCTATGGGGAGCCTCGAGAGCAAATATAGATTTAGAAATATATTAACAGTAAAGAAAATTATATATAAGGTCATAAAAGAATAAAATAAATATAAAAACATGGGTGCCTGGTGCTGTGGGGATGAAGCCATATTGGGAATTTGAAACAGAATGATTCCTCCTGTGTAAATGCTTCCCCCTGAGACGAGCAGATATTTGGCATCCTCTGGAGATGTGTTCAGGACAGGTGAGCTGAGGAATGGTTTGGGGGCAGGGCCCAGCTCCCCAAATACCACTTTTCTTGCAGAAAAGCAGAGACCACGAGGTACACAAACCCGTGCAACCTCAACCAATGCAAAATTGCAAGACCTGCCAGCAGGAGCTCACTCAACAAATTCACGAAGAGCCTGCCAGTCACTTGTTGAGTTCTTCGAAGGGTGAGATAAACCAAAAACCCCTGCCTGCTCTTATTACAGCACTTCTGCCCACATTTCCCCTGTCAGCAGGCAGGAGGGAGGGGCACAGCTGATTTTACCAGGTTGTGCAAGAGCCCTCAGCCTGTCCTTGCCTGCGCTGTGGAGCAGAGCACCCATGGCCACGCACCTGGAGCTGCCCAGCGGCGCGAGGATGCCCGTCCTGGGGCTGGGGACCTGGCAGGTACCTGCTGGAGCTGGGGACACCAGCAGCTTGCTGAGAATGGCAGGGGGGGGTTTCGTCTGCAACCTCCTCTTCCCGTCGCGGGAACGCGGCAAATCCTCTGGGGGAGATTTGATTTGGAAATAGTCGTGCAGGTATTTATTGCCGGCCTTCAGGAAATCTTTGGAGTGAGGCAGTGAAAAATTACATGATAGAAAAGTAAAAGCTTCTGCTCGGCTCGTTTTAATTTGCATTTTGTGATTTTTTTTTTATTATTAGCACTGGGTATTAATATCCCAGCATTTCATGTAGGCATCATCTTTGATGAGTGTGTGTAGATATAGCAACTTAGGGGGCAACAAGTAGATTTGGAAATGGGAATTCACCATAATTCCTTAGAAACTGAGGAGAATTTATTTTTATTTTTATCGGCAGCAGATGAGTGTGCAGCGTTTTGCAGGGATATATTTTGGGTGGTTCTTTAACTGTAAATGTTATCTAATGGACTTTCAGTAAGAGAGAGTAGGCTTAAGAATATACTGGATTGTAAATGTAAAAGGAGTCTGGAAATGAGCTGAAATTTTTAAGAAACTGATTTTCTTAAGAAAGATAAAAATATTTTTAAAAAAGGAGATTTTCTCCTGGATCTGAGACTGGACACAAAAAATATATCAAATCACAACTTCCCAGCTCCATGAAACACTTTTCCAGTCACCATAAGAATATCTTAAATTCTTGCCATATTTTTGCAGTCACTTGATGCTAATCAGCATTTAACCGTACGTGCATAAACAGGGGTGAGTTTGTTTAACCCTTTTGGTCTTTATTTTTCCAATGACAAAGGACACTAAGAAGCCTGCAGGAGTTAAAGTCAGCTTTAAAATCCAAAATGTGGATTGGGGGACCTCTTAGGGACCAAGGCTGTGATGGGGGAGCTCTCTGCAGGAACTTGTTAACTTGCTAATAACTGGTTAGGACTAAGTAGAAGGAAAATTTTGGGCACACGATCCCTGCCACCACAAAATAATGTCTTCTGCTATGTAATGAAAACCTGGCCCAAGCCCATGGTGATTATTCAATTAAGGATATTTTAAAATTCTATCATATTTAAAACTTGTAAAGCTTTCAACCCGTTCTTTAGTCGTGTGTGGGGAAAAAAAATTTGCTGTGTTCTCCATGTTTTTGTTGTTGCTCATTTAGCTGAACCAACTAAACACCCTTTGACTGGAAAAATTTGGAGACGTGATATAATTAAAAGGAAAAAAAAAAAAAGTAGGAAGTGGTCATAGTTTTGAATACCGTTTCTGTTTGGAGTGGCATTTTCTGGATTCGGACAGCTTTGCTGTCTCCAAGCCAAGAATCTGAAGAGATTTATTTTGCTGTTAAGTCCCAGTGTGTATTTTACCCAGGAGGTGGCACTGTCTGTAGTGTTTTGAGTCCCCTCACCTCCCCATGCAGCGTCAACGAGAGCTGCGTTTGTTACACTGAAATTGCTTCTAATTTCTGGGGGAAGTAAAGAACTTATTTCAAGGTAACCTCGTGTCCCAAGGTGAACTTCCAACCCTTAGAAAAGGCTGAACCAGCTCAGGCACCTCATCCACGACCCCCTTTACATCGGATTTCACCAAACTAACGAGAGCCAGATCCAGACTGGAACGCCTCGTTATTGGGGTGGCCTTTGCACAACAGCAAACGCCTCCATCTGCTACCCAGCAAATCTCCTCTGGTGCTCTCAGGCTCTGCAGGGAGCAGCGAGGGCCGCGGTGAAGTTTGCCATCGACGCCGGCTACCGCCACTTCGACTGCGCCTTCGTGTACCAGAACGAGAGCGAGATCGGGGACGCGCTGAGACAAAAAATCCAGCAGGGCGCCGTCAGGAGAGAAGAGCTCTTCGTTGTCAGCAAGGTGTGTCCTTGGAGAGAATCCCTCTCCTGAGCTCCGGCCAGGAGAGGCAAAGATGGGGAAGTGGCGCGGGATGAAGGTGGGAATGAACTCCTCTCTGTCAAAGCAATTCGTGGATGGTGAGGGGGCAAGGAATAGGTCATCCCCTGAGGAACAAAAGGCTTGGTTTGTGAGGGGGATTTTTTGGAGTCCACATCCATTGTGAGCCATGGAGACAGGAACTGAGGCCGTGCTCTCTGGGATAGGAAGCCGGGCCATTGTTTTCGTGGTCACTCCCGCTGCGCCGCCGGCCTCAGCCTGTCAACTCCTGTATGTTATGCTTTGTTTTGTTTTTTCCCCCCAACAACAATGGTAGGAAAAATAAAGTAACTTCTATCTGCTGGAAGCTGGCGGGTCGATTTTCACCAGCTTCACTTATTTTCTTTGTTTTAATTGTTGCAATAATTGATGGAATTTCAGAGTATCCCATTCTCATTTTACTTACTTAGCAGTACCACAAATAAATTCAGGTGCCTCGAGTGGCACTTCCTCGAGGTGAGAAGATGTGCCACATCCTGAGCTGCCTCTGTGGCCGTGTGCTTCCCTGCCAGGGATGCTCTGCCATGGTGAGGGCAGGAGAGCAGCTCCCAGGCTTTGTGTTCCCCCACAGCTGTGGTCCACCTTCCACGAGAGATCCCTGGTGAAGGAGGTGTGCCAGAAAACACTTGCTGCCCTCCAGCTGGATTATTTGGATCTCTACCTGATGCACTGTCCCATGGGATTCAAGGTATTGGAGCTTTAAATCCTGGGATCCATCTGTGAGGGCTCTGCCCTGTTGAGGCTTTCTGTGTTTCTTATCTGCTTCTTTCAGGGTTGGGGTTAAAGCCAGAGAGAAGTTCTTCTTGTTCACACTCAGATATTTATTAGTTCTTTTTGGTATTACAGTCTCACAGAACGTGAGTCCTCAGCACACCAAGCTAACAAGGTAGAAATGGTGATGATGGTCTCTCTCTACAAGGCCTAAACTAACCAATTAAGAAATGCCAGATTAATTATTTTTAATTTTAACCCAATAACCAGCCACTTGTCCCCCTGCATTGGGGATTTTTCCACCCAATCCCACAATATCACTCAAACCCAAGAAAAAGGAGGTGAATAAGATGAGCCAATGCCCTAAAACCTCCATCTTGCTTTATATCTATTACTATATCCCAAAACCTTAAACTCTTAAGTTTTCCACCATGTGATATAACACTTCTGTCTAAATTACACTCATAATCCCAATCCCATCACTCAATTTTGGAGCCTTCTCCACAGCCTCAGGCCAATGCAGTGTTCTCCTGGGGGGGTCAGTGCCTGGCAGCACAGAAAGTCTAAAATTCTCTGTGCCCAGAGTTCCAACACTGCCCCTTTAGGATCAGAAATGTCTTTAGTCCTCTCCAAGGAGGAGTGTTGGTAAACCTGCTTAGGACATAATGATAAATCTCTGCAGGGAGAGCCCGAGAGGAAAGGGAAGGTCATGGCTGCTTAAACTCAGTCTTGTAGTACAAAAACCACCTTATTTTTCCCCACACAGCATTTTCAAGTCATGGACCAAATGACCATCCAGATCCCATTCCTCTTGCAGTGTGGGGCTTGGCTGCCATTTCCTTATTGAGAATTAAACATGTGAACTGCTTCATTCTGATTTTTCTCTTCCCTCTCTACCTCCAGGTTCAATAAATCCTGGTCTCCCCCTCGTGCCCCCTCCCTGAGGCACACAGGAGTGCCTGCCCTTCCTCTGCCTGCAGGACAGAGTCTCAAGTGACAGATTTTCTTGAAGATTTCTCTGTTGGTACACTGCCCTTCCTCTGCCTGCAGACAGAGTCTCAAGTGACAGATTTTCTTGAAGATTTCTCTGTTGGTACACTGCCCTTCCTCTGCCTGCAGACAGAGTCTCAAGTGACAGATTTTCTTGAAGATTTCTCTGTTGGTACAGGCCACTCGTTTCAGCCGTGTCTCGCCCCACCACAAACCTAAGGCAGGATATCCAGCTCAGTGTCTCCAGCTCCACTCGCTTGCCCAAATTTCTAAGAGATTTCTTTCAGTGCTTATAATTCAGCTGACCTTAATGTTGCTTTTCTTTTTGTGCTGATAGGCAGGAGAGGAGCTATTTCCTGCAGATGGAAACGGCATGATCATTCCCAGCGATACAGATTTTCTGGATACGTGGGAGGTACATTCATTTACAGGCCAAAAATATCTTGTTGGTTTGAAATAATAGACTGAAAACTCTAAGCTTTCCACTGTGGGAATTGTTCTGAGAGTATTTCTAAGATCAAGTATTCAAAATTGCTGATTTCTCTGTGTCCTTGGGTTCCTTTTTGCGTCGCTTTGCCAAAATTTTGGTGCTTTTATATCTACTGCTTACTAAACTGGCTGGGTTGGCATGACAAGAGGAAATCTTCTGCTGTGTGTGTACCCTGCAGTGGCTCGAGTGACAAATGCTGTCGCTGTCATCCCTACCCCACTCTCTGGACAATTTTTTGGTGGCTTTTAGTTGTAGCCACGCTGATCTCTTGTTGCACCTGAGCCGTCCAGACCCCAGGGAAGCCAACACGCCTGTGCCAGTGGACCAGAGCACCCAAATTTCTGTCTCTAGAACCTAGTGGAACTTGGCCAAAGTCCAAGTGTGCAGCACAGGCTGCGTGGGAGACCAGGCTTGGGCGCGAGTTCAAATTCCTGCTTGGCCGATGGTTTGGGCTTCCTTTCCCTTCCACTCCCACCGTGTGCTCAGCACAGCCAGGCCAAAGGCAGATAAAAAACTCACCAGAGTCAGAAGAATTCACTGATGCTTTTTGCATTCTGCCAGAGGAAAAATAAGGCCCATTTTTGTTGTTCATTTGAAGGAAAAAAGTGGACACATGAGGCTGCTGCTTGTGACAGCAACTGCAAATGAAAATTATTTCTGCTTTGGAACAAGGGTTTCTTCTGCTCCACAGGCTGGTGGTAGATTATTTCCCCCTGTTCCCTTTCTGCTAGATGTGACAATCTAATTAGGGCTGTCTGGCTGTTTTATTGCTTATTAGTGTGAAAGAAAGTAGGTGATAGAGGGGGAACACAGTGCTGCTTATCCTATAACCCAACTGCTGAATGGTAGATCTCTCTTGGGATGTTAACCAGTGCTGATCACAGCTTCCATCCTGTTCCAGCTGTCTCGTAACAGCTCCTCGTTGAGCTGCTCTGTTCCCAAGAAGGTGCTTTTTATTATGGGATGATTATTTGGTTAGCTGAGGAATTACCCTAAAAGAATCTCTTTTGTCTGTGTGAAGGTCTGCCTGAGGATGGTATTTCAAAACAGTCCTATTTTACTGCAATAGGAATAGTTTAGGAATGGTGTGGATATTGCTGTTATTTATCTGTATGGTGACACACCATGTGAGATCCTGAGTGTGACCCCCACTGTTCTCACAGCACTGGAGGATTTTTACCACCGAAGCTTTTGTGCTTTGGGCATTTTTTCCTTACGAAAAAGCAAGAACTCACTAGGAAGTGTGACTGTGTGTGGCGTTCCTAGGCCATGGAAGAGCTCGTGGACGTGGGAATGGTGAAGGCTATCGGAGTCTCCAACTTCAACCGCCAGCAGCTCGATCGGCTCCTGGGCAAAGCGGGCTTACGGCACAGACCTGCAAACCATCAGGTAAACTGTCCTGCAGCTCCTCAGGACTGACAGCACACCTGTCTGCGGGGGTTGCACTGGATGGAACACCTCTTAAAAGGGCCTTAAAAACCCCACACCTGCAAAAAAGAGCCACCTTTTCTGACGTGGCACTTGGTAGGTCACCACAGTGATGCTAAACCTTGAAATACCTTTTGAGAGGTGAAAGCAAATTTTTCTTTTTTTTTTTCTTTTTTTGAGATTGAGAGCCACCCCTACCTTCCTCAGGAAGAGCTGGTTAAGTTTTGCCAATCCAAAGGGATCTCTGTCACTGCATATTGTCCCATTGGAGCACCCAACTGGCCAGGGTAAGAATGTTTCCTGAGATTTCTTCCTTAGATGTAGATTGGAGTCAATGCATCAAGCCAGTCTTAGGATGTGGATGAAACCTCAGAGAACAAACCTCTAGTGTAATTAGGAAAAGATTTACTAATTCATTAAAAATCACACCCACAGAAACCTGACACTTATTGTGATATTCAGCTCACTACAGTTCCATATTTTGAAGAAAAGGGATCAATTGGTTGATGAAAGCAGAGAATTCTTAACTGAGCTTTGAGGAGCTTATTAAACACGTAGGAGAATTTCTGAGCTAAAAAAAACCCCCCACCCACAACAAACCAAACAAAAAACCAAAGCAGCAGATGCTTATGAAAATAGCAACTTCGCAGTCCTGCTGAGACAAAGGGATTCAGTTTTTTTCAATGGATAAGTTGCAGAAATTTTGCTTTTACTCCCATCTTCATGGCTTTCTCTGACCCGGGACAGGGCATTTTCCAGAACAGCTGTGCTTGTAAAAGACAAGATGAAATTCTTGGGATGTGGATCAAAGAAATTCCCAGCCTGATCTCAGGCTGGACACAAATGTGTTCTAGTGACCTGTTTTTACTAGGAGCTACAGGCCTCTTCTCATGTGCTCTCTTGTTATGAAAGAATGAAGGCAGGAACTGAAGCAAGATGTTAAAGTGTGCAAGATTATGCTTTTTAATAATTTAAGTAATATTCTTATGATACAGGGCTTGAGGGAGAAGACAAGGGGTCATTCAGCTACTGAAGTCTGGTTTTATTTTCACAGGTCCAAGCCTGACCACATTTCCCTTTTTGATGATCCTCAAATTAAGGAAATTGCACTCAAGCACAACAAAACTCCAGCTCAGGTTAATACTGGTCAGAGTTATTTTCCCTGCTGACATGTATTTTTTCCCCACTTGTGCTAAAGTAACTATTTACAGAGGTATTATGGAATAATGCTGTGGAGTTCCAGCTGTGTCTTATATGCAGTTTAATGCTTTAGAAAAATATTCTCTCTACCTTAGTTTTAGTGATGGACAGAAGATTAGCAGTGGCTTTGGGCTCTATAACTGGCACAGCTGCCTCTCCACACAGCAGCCCTGCCAACCCTGAACTCTTGCTCAATGCACTCCCTTGCTGTCAGCTCAGCTTCAGGGATGGATAAGGATTTAATGAGCTCATGTAGTGATTAGGAAGGGTTGAGGCAGTGCTTCTCCTCTGGGAGCCTTCTCTGATTCCCAGCAGAGCTGCTCTGTGTAACCATGCAGGCACCTCTGGTTTTCAGCTTTCAGGAGACAGGCAGCACTTCTCATCTGTCCATTCCCTGTGTGTTCCTGCAGGTGCTTATCCGGCTCCAGATTCAAAGAAACCTGAGTGTAATTCCCAAATCTGTCACTCCACAGCGTATTGAAGAGAATTTTAAGGTAAGAGGGTACCCTACCATTAATTAATGGTATTAAACTACACAGGGGAAAACCAAAACCCACTCTGCCACAGGTACCAACCACCCCCCTCAAACTTAGAGCCACCAAAACCTTTGTCAGAGACACCACGTAGGTTATTACTTCTTTATGAATGCTAAAGTCACTTTGAAAGCGCCGTGTCAACCTTAGAACCCACCAGGTAAGAGCCCAACTCTTCCACCCTGTGCAGGCCGACCCCACCCCCTTTAACCTCACACTTTTATTTACCCACTCCGAGCGCTTTCAGCCTGCTTTTGCTGCTCTTTCTGCAAACAAACTTCCTTGGCTCGCTGCAAACTGAAGCAAGGAAGCTGCTTGGGACCTTCCTGCAGGTGTTTGACTTTGAGCTGAGTGAGGAGGAGATGCAGACCCTGCTCGGTTTCCAGAAGCGCTATCGCATCTGCGCCTTGAGCCAGTGAGTAGCTCCTCCTCCTCCTCCTCCTCCTCCTCCTCCAGGCCCGAGGAGGATTGGATTATCGGATTACCCACTGCATCTCCTCTTAACAGACACTAGTTGATAGCCCCACTTAAAAACAAAAAGAGAGGGAGCCTTAGCCAACACATCTGCTGGAATCTCACACTTGGGATGATCAGAGCATCGCCCATCCTGTCCAGGATGGGCACACTGGGATTTCTGCAGGCACAATACCCTAAAGATATCCTGTACTGGGATGCATACCAAACTGCTGTCTGAAAAATCAAAATCAGCTGGAAACCCTAAAATAAATAAGCAGCTATTCCCACCCCCCCTGTTTTCTTTGGCTCCTTTACATAAGGGACAGTCAGAGTAAATAAACTCCACTTTAAGAATGAGAGTTGTAAGGTGGTTTGGGTTTTTTTTGTTTTTTGAGGGGAAGAGCTGTGCCTATGTACTCCTGCCAACGTTATTAAGCAGTGCCTAGATAACAGACTCACCAAGAAATGCATTTTATTCAGTTTCCCCAAGTTAACCCCTTGTCTTAACAGAATCCTGAGGAGTCCCCAAGAGAGAGGTTTAATATCTCAGGGAACTTTGGTGATTTCAGCTGAGCAAAAGATACATTATCCTTTGAGAAGGAGGTCACGGATACATGTGAAAGTTACAGACAATTCACTTCCCCCGCCCCGGGTACACTCACGTGTTTTTGATGTAGTTCAGTTTTTGTTCTTTTACCAGGGGAAAAAAGCCTTTAAACTGTATCATTAAATGTTTTAATCGCCCTCTCTTTCTCTAGATGCAAAAATCACAAGGACTATCCTTTTTTTGAAGACTGACATAAGCATCAGCCTCAGATGCTCCAGGGATCCAAGACCATTTATTGTTATTTCAAGCAATTTGCAATACTTTGTGTACTAATTCATGATAGAAGGGGAATATGTATTAAAAGTGGGAGAAGGTAACTCGCTTTGAACAGTTGCTTCCCTTTTTATCAGCCACTTGTATCAGTCTCTTATCTGCTCTTTTAAACACAATTTTCAGTTGCAGCAAAACATATATTCTCTTAACTTAGTAATGATAATGCAATGTAATAAATGCACATATTGGGATTAGAGAAAAGCAGTCTTTGTCATAACTATAAATCCTGACAAAGTTCAGAGAAAGTTTAAATTCTCAGGTTAGTTATACTTTTGGACAGAAGGTCAATACCTACACTATCTTTTAATTATCAGTACAAGGCAATCCATTTAAGATCAGAAGAGCTTAAATGACACGACATGCTGCTTGAGATGCTGAGTTCAGTAATTTCAGTGTAACAGACTGAAAGCGCTTGGGAGGACACAGCTGAATTATGATTCAGGAGTTTTTTTTCTTAATGAGGTTTCCTATTTATGAACTGCTGAAAACTAATAAACTACTAGGAGATTTGTATGTTTGGTTTATAATACCTGCAAGAGTATATAAATACTGTCTTTATCAGTAGAACAGCTGCAGTTGAGACTGTGAATCTCTCCTAGAAAATCCAAGGTCTGATAAAGGAGACACATGGGAATTATTTTCTTTGGCAACTGTCAGATTTAGCAAGCAGAAAAGCTGGGCAGCACCATAGAAGCCAAGAGTAGATTTTCACTCTCCTGTATTGTGCCCTAGCTACTTTTTTTTTCCCCCCTTGTGTTTTGACTCAAAGGATGTCTCTGGCTGCTGTTGTCTCTGGTTAAAATAATAAAAAAATAAAGTCAGTGCTGTTGCAGCCTATGCTGGTGTTTTAATGAGGTGTCTGTTAATCAAGATTTATCTTAAACTCTAACATGACTCAAAGTTCTTGTATTTGCTTTTGGCTCCTGCAGCCCAGGATAAGAACCATGTGGCTCAGCATTGCACACAGAAGGACAACTGTGTAATTAAGGTTCAGGACTAGGATACACACTTCATGGATATGGATATCCTTTTCCAACTGATTTTCTTTGTAGTTGATAAAGGAAATGATGACATCTTTGAGCTACTTCAGACTTTTCCAAGATGTTTGAGTAACAGGTGCCCTAGAAAGAAAAGGGCAAATTCCCATCAAATTGCATTTCCTACAGCAACTCTTCCAAGGAAAGATCTGAAAAACCTATCAGGAATTGACACTGAACAGTTACAATGCAGTGATAGGGGCATTCTCTTTTCTCTCCCCCTGAACATGGTGCATTTAAAAGGCCAGCTGCAGGATTTTATCCCAGATGCAATTAGGAAATCAACTCTGTGGAAGGTGCTCTGCTCCCAGGTATTCACCCTGTGTCCCTTGTCCAGCAATGCCCACTTAAGGCTGTAGCCTAGAGCCTGTCTTGAAATATTCTCCACTTCATAGGAATTTTCTAACCACATTCCAATTTAATCACAGCTATCAGGCTTGAAGCTATTTACAGGATGTTTATAGACTGTGCTAGGCAGGAAGTCAGACTAGATGATCACAGTAGCCATATAATAGTAAAAAATTCAAAACAAGTTAGAAGCCAGAGATTGTGTGTTTGTTTCAGAGACAATAGATCTTTTTCAGCTGCAGAGACTTTAGTAAAGGTAAAAGGAGAAGAATTTGGGTGGTGTCACTTACTGGGAAATAAAGGCCCCGTTTTGCAGCAGAGCCACAGCCCAAATGTGCCTTTTCAGAAGAGAGCTGCTGCCTCACAGCAAGCCCAGCCCTGAGCCTGCTTTCCTGTATGGGAAGGTTTACAGTATCCCAAATTAATTTTCAGTTTCTATCAGCTGTGCAGCAGTGCTCTTACCCCAAACCCACACACACATCATTCCCAGTCAGCAGCGACATTGTCTGTGCCAATGAGCCCAGTAAAATGTAAACACCTTAGCTTAGCATTTTGTCTTTGTAACACAACACGTTGTCCCATGAGTTCAGCTTTTCATTGTGGAGTTCATCCATTCTGGTAGAGTCAAGCCTCATGAAAAGTTCCAAAGGGGCTGGGTGAAAAGGGTGAAACGTTACGTCCGTGGTTTGGAGGGAAAACTGGACACTGCAGGTAATGAACAACAGGTAAAAATCCAAAACTGCCTGCTGATCATTGCTGCTCAAGTTTTCCATATGTTTTAAATCCAAGCCCTCTCATGCTGAGGCCAACATTGTTCAAAAGCAAAGTGAAGGAGAAGCCAAAGACAGTCAGATGCAAACCTATTTCATGAACGTTTTGCGTGCAATCCTGCACAAGAAGGTCCTGGCCTTCCTCTGAATCTTCAAAAAAGACTCACAGAAGACTGAGCAGGACAATCAATGGCCTAGGAATAATTTACACAGATGGCAGCTAAGTAGATTAAGACCTTCCTCGACCTGACACCAGTACAATGAGCTGTGCCAGATGTTTCTCAACCCTGGAGCAGCTTGCAAAGTGTGACTGGAAATAGACCAGTTGTTATTTCCTCCACTGCAAAAACCAGTAGACTCAAATGAATCTATCCGCAGATCAGCCCAAAACAAATTAGGGCTTGGCAATTCTTCACAAACTGAGTGTGAAGCATCATTCCCTTGGAACATAACAGGTTCAGAAGGTAACTGAACAGCAAAGAGTCGACTGATGGCTGTTAAACATAAAAGAACATAAACTGCTGTCAGAGTATTTAAATAATACTCCTCTGCAATGCTCCCCTTACTCATCTTCAGCAACTTATTTTGACCACAGCTGGAGACAAGATGCTGCAAGATGTAGATACTTAGTCTGATGCAGCTCAGCTGTTCTTATGAGCAACTACCAGCTGGCTTGTAGTCAGGCCTGGTCCAGCTTGGAAAAGCTTGATTTTTGCATTCAGCTTTGCTTTTTTCTTAAGAATTTGGGGGGATAAAAAAGAGTTTTGCAGATGCTTGCACTAGTGGTCCTGCACCATGCACTTTAACAAGTTAAAATGCAAGAGCAACGTGGCCTATTTAAGAGTTTGAAGAGCTGCCTCACAGCTAAAATAAACAAGGTCCTGCCAGAATAAGACAGGGCTCTGTACTTTTAAAGAAACCAAGGAAAAGGCAGAGGGAGGGATGACAAATAGTTACTGACAGTTCGTAGATGACATGCTAGGGGAGTATTAAGTGACTGAAATGAAAATAATTTGTCCCAAGTTAACTGCTCTGTGCCCCTTTAGTTAAGCTAAAGGCTCCAGATTTCCAGTTGTATCTTCAACACAACGAATACAGATGAAAATCCAAGGACAGGATTTTCTTTTCCCACTTTGAATAATGTCATTTCCTGTACCCCTGTTTTCACAGCTCTGAAACAAGTGCATTCCACAGCACTCGTGCAGTCTCGTGAGCTCAGCGAGAGGAGAGGTCCTGTCTCCTTTTTTCCCCTGAGGGACACAAACACCAAGTCAGAGAGCATCATATGAAAAGTGACTGCAGCCAGGCAGGCCTGTGTATTTGTGTTTGATTACCAGCAGTAAAAAGCCATTTTCTCTCTAAGGAACATCAACTGCAACCTGAAACAAACACGCTGTGCCTGTCAGACTATCTGTGCTGTCCTACCTTCACCCAGCAAGAGGCCAATTCCAAACACTTCTTGTATTCTCCCCTACTACACAAAAAAACCCTGCAAAAACAGTAGCTTGCCTTCTCTAATGAGGCAAGTGCTGATTTTCTCCACCTGTTTTCCCTGATAAATCAGTTCACCATCATTCTTTGCTACCATGTAAATAGATCTGTCCCTTGAGAGCCATTTTCTTTTAAACGTGAAATAAAGGCCTGCTAATCTGGTATCCTTTGGAGCAGGGAGGGCAGCTGGAAGTGAAACAAATTTTGTGCAAGCACTGATTTTACCAGTTCCAAGGACACGTTTTTTTCATGTTAGCTGCTGTTAATCTTTCCTGTAGGCTGGAAATCCTCTTCCCAGGGTGTGCTACAGTATCACACTAGCTCAGCTGCTGCAGCAGAGTCCCCAGAATGTCTAGGAAGAGGCCAACAAGGTGGAGCTGAACTACAAGTTCTTAAATTAAGAACACAAAACAAAGCACAACCGACTTTTCATTGGAAGAGCTACAAGACTGTATTTGTCCTTAAAAATGTCTTTGATCAGAAACCCAGAGATCTGTCAAATCACAACACAAAAACAAATGCTGTGAACAGCTTCAGCAGGAAGAGCTCAGTTAGCAGGAATGCCGAGCTCCGGATATTCAACTCTTTGATCTTTCCACTTTACCTTTTAGGAGATGAAAGGAAATCTCTGCTCTTGTAGGCAGAGAGTATGGCACGGGCATGGGGGCACAACTGACTGTACTTCACTCTAACAACTCCAAGACCAACCCCGGACTAAGGGAAAACTTCCTCCATCTCAGCCTTAATTTCATCTACCCTTGGAGAAGCCATCCAAAACCACTGAGGGTGACAGGGCTCCCCTGGCACTCCCTTCCCATCTGTGCATCATTACCCCCGCACTCAGGTGCTGCTGTTTTCCCTCTATTCCCACTCTGACACTTCCCCAAGATCCAAGCCCTCTGCTGGCCGAGTGCTGCACTGTGTCCCAGAAGGAGCCTTGCCAAATTCCTTCGCACTAAAGTCACCCCGAGCAGCACAGAGAGGGCCTGTTCCAGTGAGTGCCTCTCCACCCCGAGGGCTCTGCTGCTCTCCCTTCTGCTGGGGAGCAGAGTCTGCCTCCAAGCTGGCTCCAGTAAAATTCCTACTTCCAGCATGGAAAATTTCAGGCACAAACTTTCCTGAAGTTACAGTGAAACGAAAACAGAGGAAGCTAACAGAACCTGATGTACTGTTTTGGAAACCCCTGACCCTCGATGTAACTTCTTGCCAGAACACACTTGTCACAAAAATGTTATTTGCAAGCCAGCCGACGTTGCCCCAAGCAGTTTGCTGTCACAGCTCAGACTAAGCAAAGAACATCACCTCTTCTAGCTTTTTCAGATGCCTTAGGGGTTTTGTTCATCACATTAGAGATTCCCAAAAACACCTGCAGAGCCGATGCTTTCTGCATGTGCTTTTAAGCCCAGAATCAAAGTGATTTATAATCAATTTATATTAGAAGATTCAGCATTAGAGGAGCATACTGCTTCAAGTCAGACAATGATTCTCTCCTCCTCACATCTGAAGTTAATTCAATCTTGTTTGCTCAACCTATTGTCAATTATTGTGACCAAAACAGCGGTGCATGCTAATTCTGGTGTCAGCATTATTGGAAAGATTTTTGAAAACACTTTCAAAATTTTTCCTAATAAATACTAACCATTACATTGAGAAAGCAGATTTTTTTTTTTAATGACTCCTTAGTCAGATTCCTTTTGAACAGAACCAGGAAACAAACCACCTACTGCACAAACACTTTGATATCAACTTGCTTTCATGTTCCATTTTAGCATGGCCAAGTTCACTTGAAGGTTTGCTATGCAGTTATGGAATCACAATCCTACATCCAACAACCCACAATCCAACATCCCTTCTTCCATCTGTTCAGAGAGGAGACTGTGGCCTTTCTGCCAGGCCTACACAACCTCCTCAGAAGGACCACTGACCCCAGATCTAATCAGCCACCTAAAAAACTCCCACAGGAACATGCAGGAAAGCCACCCCAACATTAGCCAAGACTGCTTTTACCAGTGCCCAAATGCATTTTGAGAACAGTCTTGGGTGTTAAAAACCACTACGTGCAAGCATTGTGAAGACCACAAAGGGACAAACACACCTCACAAACCACAACTCCAGTAGCAGCCTGTTTTTCTGTGCTCCCTGCCATTAAATTTCTGATCTGCTAGCTCAGTGACACAGGATTTTCTTGGAAACCCACTTTTACTACTCTATTTGCCAATTGTACAAGCACAGAACTCCTTCCTGCATCCTGCATCCCACAGGATGCTGTGTAGGTNTTTGCCAATTGTACAAGCACAGAAGTCCTTCCTGCATCCTGTGCTCCCTGTTGGAGAGGACAAGTTTCCTTCTGCTTTTTAAAGCAATCCCACAGGATGCTGTGTAGGCTTCAAGTCTTCAGTGGAGTAAGTTTTCTCCTAGCAGAAGTATACTATCACCTCAGGAAAATAAGAACTGAATTAAACATGACTGTAGTGGTTGTCAGAACCAAACCAGTTCTATTTAAAGAGAGGCACAAGCAGACTCATGGCCACAAGCTCAGCCATGAGAACAGCAGGCAGCTCCCACGTAAGAAGTCAACATCACCAGATGATTTTGTGGGGGATGGTAATTTTCCTTGCTTTTGTGTAATCTCTAGAGACAGCTGATGTTATACAGCTGCTCCAGCATTACCACCACTAGAGCACTGCTGAAATAACCATCTCATTACACACAGTAATGAAACTGTATTTTATTATAAGCAAAACAGCTTTTATATCACCGAGAAACCAGGATCTATACACTTTTCAAAGAGCTACCCATGTAGAAATCACTTAGAAATCAACTTATATTTCCAATTAAAGGTGGAAAAAAGGCATGGAGTGTTACAAAGAAACAAAACCAACCCCAAAAGTCATCAGAAATAAAAAGCAGACCTCATTATGCAACATTTGCCAATATCCTGGTCCTTCCAGACAACAGGGATCACTAGCTCCAAATCACAGTATTCCAAAATAAAACTGACTGCTTGCTCAAACTCGCTCAGTGCTTTCAGCTTACCGATTCCAGACTTGCTGTTTGGCAAAGAAAATCTACAAGTCCACACAGTGTTCTCTTCAGAACCATTTCAGCATTTCCTTCTTCCCAAAATTAAAAAAAAAAAAAGAAAAAAAGAAAAAAAATACAGCACAAAGTCACTGAGTACATATATACTGCATCTTTGTGGGGAAAAAAGAAGGAAAAAAAATGGGGGTGTGGAGGGGTGTCTGATGCAGTGAAAAAGCTACACAGACAACTCATAGGCAACAGCAGAAGCATATTTGGGAAGGCTGGAGAAAGGCAGGAAACCATCTTCAGTATTCTGCATTGAATGGGTAGCCCTTGTGAGTTTTGCACCTGGGGGAAATCAAAAAGCAAAGATTATCTCACATCCCCAAAGACATTGTACGCAGCTGTAACCACTTCAAAGAGCTACTAAGGGAAGAGATGAACCCTATAAAAGCAAAGTCTGTTTCTCTGTTCCTTGGTGACATGCTGCATTTCCAAACAACAAGATTTTGAGTGCCTTTTGTTGTTTGGGTGATGGGATCTAGGGGTGCTTTGTAGAAAACTAAGTCAAGGTTTTGCTGTTTACTGACAGGAAGATCTTCTCTGCAGCCTTCCAAAAAAGATTTGATATCTGGATATCAAGATATGATAAAAGATAGCTGGATCTGTGCTTCCAACCTGAAAATCCTCACATTATATTTTGAATGTTCATCTACCTTCCCAACAACTCCTGAAGAACACAGAGATTTTGTAATGTACTCAAGAAAGATGAGGAAAAGACGAAACACCACAAGCAAAGCTGATCAAGATTTTAAATCTGCATCACACTCATTCCTCCAATATGTACAAAAAATTACAAATAAGAAGCCTCCTGTTGCAATTCCAGCTACAAAGAGCTTTCTTGGTGACTGAACTGAAAATTAAGTTTGCTCAACACTCATCATGCTATAGTTCATAAAATAAACATTTCCAACATCTTACTCTGCCAAGTTATTTTGAAGACGACCCAATTTGAAAATTGAGTTTGCATTTCCTGAATTTCAGTCAAGATTAACATCTGTAACTTAATTTACTGACCTGTGTGATAACTTAACAGCCTAAGGAAAAAGAAGTGACACTTACATGGTCATTTCACAGGCTCTCCAGTTTCTGTTGAAGCTGAGAATAGTTGCCATCTCCTCTTTAGTCAATTCAAAGTCAAACACCTAAGAGGAGAAAAAGCTGGAAATCATCTCTCTGAACAAATCAGAGCTGGTAAACAAAAATAAAAAAACCCCAAAAAACCAAAAAAAAACCCAACAATATTGATGAAGGGAAAATTCACTTGCAGTGGCATTTCTCTTAAGAAGCACTCACTGCCCCTTCCACCTCANAAAAAAAAAAAAAAGAGAAGTGTTTCACCTCATTCTAGGGAGGGTCCAATCTCAGTGTGATGTGAAACAAAAGGGGACAGATGAGCAGAAGATGAAGACACAGAGGCAAGTGTTGCTTCTCAAAGAAAAAAAAAATCTACAAAATTAAAGAACAAGTCCACAGTGTAGGGTGCTTGTTGGAAGTGTCTGCTTCATGAAGGGAAAGGAAAAAGACACGACTCTGAGGATTTCTGAGCCTGCTGTGGCTGGAGTGGGAGGCAGGAATTACAGAATCTCAAGCTGCAGTTACACATGCCACTTGTTTTAAGAAGTTTGGGGAGCACTGTGAAGCAGAATGCCTCCAACTTCCATGGGTGAAGGATGCACCTTCCTGTGCTACATTCCAACTAAAGCCACTGAGTGTTTGGAAGCAAAATCCTAATACTGGGTCCAGTCCAGGACCACTGAATCAAGAGCAACAACATGGTTTATGGACACCAGGACTATTTCCTTAGAAGGGCTTGCTCTACAGAAGTCTTTTGGGGTGTGCTACTGCACTCAGGCCCCAAATCAGCTGTCAAACGACTCGTTTGTCATTCATGAGACACAGAACAGGAAGAATCACAATGTGGCTGCTCAGATTATCAAGACAGAGTGTTTCCCAAAGCTTAGAGTCACACCTGCTCTCCCCACTGTAATCTTAAATTCAGCCCTCAGGAGACTGAAGGTAAACACGTGGAGGAAAAGCCCAGTGCTCATGTTAGAAGGGTGAGAAAGGATCAGTGCTGTGCAGGGAGAAGCCAAGCCATCCCTGGACATGCTCACTCCCAGTGACTCACCTTGAAGTTCTCCACAATGCGCTGTGGTGTGATGGATTTGGGAATCACAATCACATTCCTCTGGATGTGGAACCGAATGAGAACCTGCAAGAGGCACAGCACTGCATCAGAGAGGGCATGGCTCTTGCTCCATGCCAAGCAGAGCCTGCTTTGCAGTTACTGTAAATGGTACAATTCAGCAGAATTAACTCACTCTTCAGAGCTGCTTCTCGATTTCTACCTGAATTCTAAACAGCACTTCCTGAAGTGCACGTAGAGGAGTGGTGGAACCCCACAAGGCTTCCTTTCTCCTCTCCCCTGCCAATTTAGTGACACTCAGTTCCTTTTGTTCTCATCCAGATTTTGGGTAGGCTATTCAAATGTTCCCTTCTGTGCAACAGCACTTGAGATGGGAAAACAAACGTGACAGTATCTCATCACGGGTCAAAGAAATGCTTCTTGTGGTGGTCAGAGCACCCTTGCAAGCACACATGGAAGGCCACATCAGGAACAAACCTGCACTGCTACCTAACATCACAGGTGACAGGGAATGAAGAGCCAGCCTGTCCTCTACATTGTCATTAGCTGTCCTTCATGCTGTGCCACAGGAAGGGGTACTCTGGCACCTACCCACCTGTGCTGGGGTTTTGTTGTGCTTGGCTGCAATCTCCTTGATCTTGGGGTCATCCAGAAGGGAAGGATCCTCTGGCTTAGCCCTACACAGAGAAAAGAGGATCAGTGGCAAGAAACCTCCACGGGTCCAGCCTAGTAAAGACCTGGATCTGGATGAAAAAAATAATGCTGCACATGTAGCCTCAGCACTTCCAGAATAATCCACACCAGCTCCCTGGCAAAGCACTCTTACCATGGTCTGTCAGGAGAGCCAAGGGGGCTGTAGGCTGTCACAGAAATCCCTTTGGATTGGCAGTACTTGATCAGCTTCTCCTGGGTAAGGTATGGATGACACTCCACCTGCCAACATAAAAGTAGAGAGACTGACAGTGACTGAACTGCTTTAACATGCTCCAGGGATTAGTTCTAATCAAAGGATGATTTTGAGCTAACTCAAGTCTCAAAGCAATATTATAGTCTTTATTTTCTCTGTGTCCCACCCACTTTCTACTATTTATAGTAGCTCTCCTTGCAGTGAAGGGTCCAAGGACTGTGACAAAACTCTTTAAAACTTTGCTGATCCAGATCATCTCCAGCATTTGGATTACCAGCTGGAAAATTGCTTTAATGGGACAGTAAAATGCACACCCAGGAGAGATGTAAGATCACAACAATAGGGCTGCAGACCAGGGAAGTACAAAGTTCTCTTTCCACCCCTAATAAAACATGCTATATATATATATATTTTTTTTTTTTTTTCAGCTACCACATTAATGTCAAGGTCAGCATTGTTTCATTAGTGCTTTAGCTTCACGTCAATACCCACACTAAACACCTCTAGTCTGAAAATGTCTGCCTGCTACAGACTTTAGACCTTCAGCCCACTGCCCGTCGCAGACCTCTGACAAACACACACGCCTGCAGCATGAACTTCCATAAGAGCAGCTGCATAATGGAATACAGACTCCTTCACCGTGGGCCTGGCAGGCAAATCACAGATATGGAGCAAGGAGCAGGAACTGTTCACGTGTCAGGAGGCACTGAATGAACATGAATATTTGATACTTTGCACGGAGGGACTTTGGGGATAGTTGCACAACGGGGAGCACTACTTTTCTTTCAGCAGGCAACAGCAAGAACCCTTTGGACCACGCTGCCATTTGAGCCTCCTGCAGCTGCACTCTGAGGGCAGTCCCTGGAAATTTGTGCTGCTGGCAGGTGGAGCAAGGGAGTGCATGCAAAACATGGGATCAGTTTACAGCCCGAAGCACTTTGTTTGTGGTTCTAGCTGCCTGCTGTTATCAGAGGCCTGCATGTCTGTTTCCCCTCTGAGACGGGCTGGAATATTAAACAGAACAGAGAGCTCCATTTTTAGGACATATTATATGTATTTATTTTGCTTCAGCAGTTACAGAAAGACAGCTATTTGAGAGGAACTATCAAAGCTACTAATTTTCTCAACTGTTCAACAAGTGGAATCCTGAAGGTGATGTCAAACTGGGGAACAACCAGCCAACACAGTCAAGGGCAGGACTGCCACTTCAGAGGGACCCACCCAGGTAGAAAAAACAGGCAAACAAAAACCTAAGTGAATTCAATAACGCTGCACCTGGGAAGGAAAAGCCCCTGGCAATAGCACAGGCTGGAACTTGACCACCTGTAAAGCAGCTATGCTAGAAAAGACCTTGGGGTTCATAACAGAGCCGGACATGAGCCAGCAGTCAGTCCTGGCAGCAGGAACACAGCCAGTAAATGGTGAGAAGGGATCATTTGCCTCCACTCATCCTTGCCAGACCACCCTCATAATACAGCCCCCAGCTTCCCCCAGTAGCAGAAATATTGCCAGACTGCCATCAATTCAGCAGAGAAACTCCAGGATGGGTAGAGGCTGGAGAACCTGCTGTACTAGCAAAGGCTGAGGGAGCTGGGCTTGCTGTGCCTGGGGAAGGCTTCAGGCCTCCCAGGAGCAGCTTTTCAGCAGCTAAAAGGAGGTCATTCAAAGACTCTTTGGTGGTGCTTGGAGGAAGGCAAGCTGAAGGCGAGAGAGGTTGAGGCTGGGGGTAGGAGAACTCCTCCTCCCTGGCACACACTCGAGGGGACAGGGAGCAGAGCACGCTGCCTGGGGAGGCTGTGCACTCTCCAGCCTCACAGGTTCTCTAGATGAATAAAAACCTGAACAAGCTGGGCTGAGCTCAGGGCTCTGAGCAGATCATCTCCCAAGGTCTCCTGCCATCTGAATTTTCCCAAGATTTCATTCAAGTGCTGTCTGTACAACTTCTACTCCATCGCCCACCCTGCAACTCCATTTCCCCCTAACCCTCATTAAGTCTGCAGTCCATGAAGCAGGTTGCTGATCAATTCCCTCAGTCACCAGCAACAGGAACTGGCACCTCCACAGAAGTGTCATAAAAATGACATCCAATTCTCTGTATATATCGAGTCTTAGTCTACTGCAAGGAAGTTTTTAGAGCTCATCTGAGATTCCCCTCCCTTCCTCCTACAAGGAGGGATTCCAGAGCTGCTCATTGCCAGATTTCCAAGCAGTAGCACAGAGTTCATAAAAAACCAGCACCATCCAAGAAGCAGCTGGAGGATGAGACTGAAGAATACATAGTGTCTACTCCAGTACCTCTTTGTATAACCTTCTTTCAAAGTCAGATCTTTGCAATTTTCTTAAAAAACATCCGCAACAAATGACCACACACACAAAATAAAAAACTCCAAAATAGACCGTGAAACATTTGTCTCTGCCACTTTGCAGCTTACCTGGTTGTTTGCAGGTTTGTACTTCAGTCCTGGCTTGTTCAGGATTCTTTCAATCTGCTCATGGTTGAAGTTGGAGATTCCAATGGCTTTTACCAGGCCAGCATCCACCAGCTCTTCCATGGCCTGGCAGAAAGAAGCACAAAGTCAGCATCTAATACACAAAGGCAGGGCCTGAAGAGCACAAGCTTCCTGACATGCCCTGTTCCCTTCATAAGAAACCCAAGTGAAGGTTTTCCTCAGCTGGAGGAAAAAAACCTCAGAGCACTGAGGTTGTGCCACACTTCCCATGCTCAAAGGACTCATTCTTTGAGAGTATGGAAATTCACAGCAAGTTACAAGTGGAAAATGATGAATTGATCCACGACAATTTGCTGCTGTACCAGTGAATCCTTCCAAGCAATTGTCTTCTGTTCTCAGCAGTCTCTGATGCTCTCATTACCTTCATCAGTCTAAGCTTTCTCCTGCTGTGGCTGAACTCACCTCCCACGTCTGGAGAAGATCAGTGTTGCTGGGGATGGCCATGCCTTTGTCATCTGCGGGGAACAGGTCCTCTCCTGCCTGCCAGTGAGAGAGAAATTCCTTGAAACACACCTTGTGGGAGGTTGGGTTAACCCCACCTGAAGACCACGATCCTATAAACTCTTAGAGGACAAACAAATCCTTATTATTATATTAATTATCTACATATGCATTAGACTAATACTCACTATTATCTATAGTCTTCACTCTTCTTTTCACGTGGGATCATGGCAGGTTTTTTTGCCTACAGTCAACCCAGTAAGGACAGACACTTCTGACGGACACTGTGTCCCCTAGCTCATCAAAATCCATCTGGTGAAACTTAAGTATCCACTTGTAACACAGAAACTAGAATTACAGCCAGTTTACAAAAATACACAGTTGTTACCTGCTCTAAAATGAGCAGATGAGTTCTAAAATGAAGTGCTTTAGTGAAATGTGTAATAAGGACCCATTTAGGACTTGGAATATGTTCGACTTATACAGGACCAGATTTCCTGACAGGTCTTTCCCAAGGAATCTCATTGTTTAAGTTGCTGGCATAGGGAAGGTTAAAACACCCTAACCAGGTATTTTCTACTCATTCATTATTTATGCCTCAACACACTTGCATTTTGATAATTCTGTCCATGTGAAACTAATTCTAAAAACACAGATGTTATGAAGAATACTTCATCTTGGTAGCAAGAGGTAGAGAGAACACTTTGATCAAGCTCTCACTGAAAGCCTCAGCTTGGACATTTTCAAACTGAGACATCAATTCCTTTGCCTGCAGTCAGCAGAAGAGTTAGGAACTAAGAAGTTTAACTCTAGAGCCTCTGGAATGCTGAAGCTCCTATAGGAAAGTTCAGTTCAAGCTGGATTGTATTTAAAGACCCGGTGACTAAAGACAGAAATGAAAAACAAGCAATCTCTTCTTCTGTGATTCTGTAACATGCAGAGGAAAGAACTTCTGTCAGACAGCAAAGTATAGCCCTCTTCCCATAAAGAGGGAACCACACTGAGCTTAACTTCGGATCAGCAGAAGGCAACACATGCAATAATCAAAAGGAAAGAGCTATAACTCCTGCTTCCAACAGGGAAGCATCTCTAGGGTTCAAGGTCTTCATCTTCTATGACCAAAAGGGCAGCAGATGCCATGCAAGCAGGGATCTCAGAGGTAAAAATCAACAGCCTGGCTCACATGGCCACAATAAAGCTGAGCACCAGGGCAGTGCTGTTACACAACACACACAGGATGACCTGTGCAGCTGAAGCAATCACTGGGTTATAAAGCCATCCCATAAGTGCCACTGACAGAAAAAGCCAAGGGCACTGCTGCTACTGTACCTTGAAACCAAGGGGCCAGTGGATGAGGTACAGATCCAGGTAATCCAGCTTCAGGGCAGCAAGAGTCTTCTGGCAGGCTCCTTTCACCAGAGGCTTCTCATGGAACGTGCACCACAGCTGGAGACAAAAAGCCAATGCACACTGTGACCTCTTGGGTTAAAGCTCTTGGAAACTCTTCTGTACTGTTCAGCGGGGTGCCTGCCCCCTTGGGACAGTGATGTGAAACCAAGTCATCCTACAGCTCTTCTAGTGGGGCTTGTTCTGTGTGCAGGACTGGCCTGTGACACGGGGCATTGTGTCCTGGCAGACAGCAGAAGTGGTCCTGCTTCACTCCTTGAGATTTAAGTTGAAAGCATCACCCAAATTTGTGGTACGGACCCTGCATAATTCTCAATACAGGCTGAAGCAAAGTAGGACACTCAGGAATGGCTTAAGTGATGCTCTGAATCGTTCCAAGCTCCACAACAGAGTAGATAAATAAAGAACCGGGGAGGTTACTTTGAAACAAAAAGGGATCGCCTGGCATGTCCTGCATCACCAGCCCCGTACCTTACTGACGACGAAGAGATCCTCTCGTTTCACGACGCCTTCCTTGATCTTCTGCTGGATCCCTTCCCCAACTTCGTTCTCGTTCTGGTACACGTAGGCGCAGTCGAAGTGGCGGTACCCGGCATCGATGGCAGCCGCCACCGCAGCTGTCACTTTGCCCGGCTGGGACTGAAAAAAAGCGATGGCAAAAAAACAAAACAAAACAAAAAACAAACCAACCCTCTCGTCAACACACCACTGAAGACCTCTCTCACGGCAAGATAAACCCAAGAAAGCCACCACATGCAAAGCAACCCCCAAACGAAAAACCAAACCCCGGCGGCGGCCTGGCCGGGTGGCGCCGGCGGCGCTCGGGGAGCCCGGGCCGCGCTCCTTCCTTCCTTCCTCCCCTGTCTCCATCGCCCTCTACCGCGTCCCGCTACCTTCCACGTGCCCAGCCCCAGGATGGGCATCTTAGCCCCGGTGTTGAGCTGCACGTAGCTCGCCATGGCCGCACCAGCAGCACCAGCGCGGCCGCGGCCGCAGCCCGNCCCCCCACCCCCGGGCTGCCCTCGCCGCTCTCGGAGCCCCGGCGCTGAGGGAGGGGACGTGGGGCAGAGCTGTGTCCCCGCGGCCCGGGAGCCGCCGGCGCCTGGTGCGCCTCAGGCATGGCCGAGCCCCGCCGGGCAGGGGCCGTGGCCGCGCTGCTGCCCCCTCGCCCGAGTCCTGTGGGCCCGTGTGCTGCTGATGCTGGCGGCAGAAACCGCAGAAACCTCGGCGTGTCTGGATTCTGAGGGCCGGCATAAGCTGTTCCCTGCGCCGAGTGGGACCAGCGCAGCTTCCACTGCTTGCTGTGGCTTAGGAGTTATTTAGGATAGAGGGCCGCTAAAAAAAAAAAAAAAAACCACAAAAAAACCAAAAACAACCAAAAAAACCCCAAACCAACAAAAAACCAACCCAGCTTTATTTTGAATTTTAGAAGAGGGTTTTTTTTTGTGTGTGTTCTGAAAGTCTCAGAAGAGGAGCAGTGAGTTTTTTTAATGACTGACCTGATGATCATGTTGTCCCTCTGTCTTGAGAGGAGTGCTGAGGACATGGCAGAATAAAATGCACTATTGTAATCACAGGCGGCAGCGGCCAGCAGTCTCACATCAGAAACTGGCTTTGATGCTTTTGCAGACAAGCACTCGCTGTTCTGCTGAAGACATCACAGCGCAATGGAAAAACCCAGACTTGCCTGGGAGGCTTTGCTGCTTATTCACATGTGGAGAGTTTCTTCAGGTGCGAGCGTTTGCTCTGGGTGCCTCTCCCTGCTCTCTGCAGCTTCATATTTTTTGCTCCATTTAGCTAAGGAGCAAGGTAATTGGTTTTCCTCTTTAATGTTCCTCCTGTTCTGTGTCAGCACCATCAGTCATCCCTGGCAGGATGCGATGTGCTTTCACTTGGATCACAAAACCTTTACACTTGGTGCTTATCTCTTACCGCTTGGGTTGAATTTTCCCTCATGGTTTCAAGTCAGAGAGATGCCTCCATCCTGTCACAAGAGGCCTCAGGCAGAGGTTCTGTATTTTGGTTTTGCTGTTAGCTCTGTTAGAGACTTGGAGCCTTTTTTTCCCCTCAGAGCTGTAAGGCCGATCAGCTTTCCACTGTTCGCCTCTCCTGAAGGTCTGCTGGGGACCTTGGGGAAAGAAGAAGTACTGCACGTGTCACCCTGTGACAGCCAGCCTGCTCAATCTTGTGCCCCGTGTCCTTGAAAACACGGCCATGTCTTTGCAGAGAGCGCCGGCAATGAGGAACTGGGATGGGGAGGAGAGTCTCGCTTTCTTTTTTTTCCCCTTGATCCACGCACGCTGAAACAGGAGGCTTAATATCATGAGTGTTCAGTTTGTTTTGCTGACTGTGCATTTAGCAACTGTAATTTCACCACAAGCTGTGACTTTGGTGACCAGCAAGTGTTTGGGATCAGAGAACAGGACCCAAAATAACGGAAGTGGGTTATGTCCTTATGGACAGTGTTTACCAGAGAGACCCGGTGAAAAAACATGAAGGCAAAGTAGGGAGGTGACGGCGTTTCAGGGTGTGATCATCTCCACAACTAAGGGGAAGAACTGCAGGGGTCTGCAGCCTCAGAGCTACCAGGCATAGCTTAAACCAGGGTTTGGAGGTGAGGGCATGCAGGTTTGAATCGCTGGGAAGCACAGCAGGAATTTCTGCTTCGCTTGGAGGAGAGATTTATCTTGTTCGGTGGGGGGTACCAGTTAAACCTCCAGGTGCCAGGAGGCAGATCTGAGGGCTTTGGCAGCCCCAACTGTAGAAGACCTCTGCCTTTATTTCACTCAGATCAGCCCAGAAGCATATCTTGGTGGATCTCCCATATTCTCAGAGCTGATGATGCTTTTTGTCCTCATGCTTTTGTCCTTTAATCGCACCTGCTGAAATAACAAGCTGCAGGCACAGCCAAGGATGAGGAAGGGATCCCTCCACCCCTCTGTGGTGATTGTTGTGGAGGCAATAAAATAAAGGAGGGTCCTGTGGGCTGGGCCACCCCTGCTGGGCAGGACAGTGGCAGTCCTGGGGACAGCAGACTGCCCACCCAGGAGCTCTAGGACACGGTAGGCAGGACTGAGTGGGGAAAGGAAGCATCAGGCCCCCAGCATCATCCTGTGAGACACCCTTGTTTCCAGGAATGTAATCTGTGGTGGCAAAGTAGGGGTGGAGAGGACGGGAGGAGGTGTTTGGCTTAGACAGAGGCTGGGGAAGGGGGAGAAAGGCATTTACTCATTTGTTCTTATGTGTTCTTTTTTCTCTCCTCAGTTACCTGAGTCACAGCCCAGAAGTGGAGTAGTGAGAAGAACTCTGGAAGGAGCAATGATCCTGTGAACACAGAGCAGTGGAAGTGAAACAGCCAGTGCACGTCTAGGGGGGAGTACACACAGTGTGCAATTGCCTGAAGAGAGGAGGCACCTGGGCAGAGCAGAGCTGGGTAGGAAGGTGACTCGGAAGAGAGAAACAGATGCTTTCTGAAAGCTGATGGCAAGGTGAAAACAAAGCCTCTTCAGGCAGCCTGAGTTGCAAGATTAGGTAGGCCTGTGGAGGTGGGAGTGCTGCTCCCCAGAATGGGAGTGCTCTCTTCTCTCAGAATGTAATTGCAGAAATATTGAACACTTGCAGGGACTGTCCCTGCTGTGGCTGTGTCAGTGCTGGGAAACTAAAGCAAATGAGATGCAGGTTTTTGCCCTGTAAGAGCAGAGTTCTGGGAAGTTTGGGCTCTCTGCTACTAGCAGGCACTGCCCTTCCCAAGGGAGAAGGTTTTGGGGAGAAATTGTCTGATCCTGCTGATCCCACAGGTGAGACTCCCCCACCCTTCCTTGGACCGCTGGGTTGTGCTTACAGGCAAGAGGGAAGGGACCCTGGAAAAGTGGTGATCACTGATGCTGTGGCCTGAAAGCTCCAAGGTCTGAGCACAGTTACTACTGGTATCACTTGATAAGCTGTTGGGACATGGAGGAGTAACTTACACACGCTCTTCTGGATGGTGAGTGCCAGCAGATGGGCAGATTGGTGCCACCACCAAGGTCAGTGCTGGGAGCTCAGCCTGGAAGGCGTTCCAGAAGGGGTTGGAAAATATGTTGACTGTTGCAGGGTTGATCCTGATAATTTTGTCTGTGGGAGAAGGGGTGGGTTTGGGATATGTGTCTTATGTTTGCGCTGGTGGTGAGGTGTTAACTGCACTGGCCTGCAGGGGCAAGGGGTGGGGTTCGTAATGAATATGTTAAAGAGGGAGTTTTAATAAGGGTGAAACAGTTATTAATATATCTTTTGATTAAGTGCAGGGTGGAATGTAAAGAACATAAATTGCAGATGGTATCAAGGGAGGGCAGTGGTGAAACAGATCTAAACACCCTGTCCCGTGCCAGAACTTAAACTCACAGTGCTGTGACTCAGGAATACTTCTGGAGACACAGGTGCACTTTTTGAGGGAGATCCATGCTGAAAGGAATGAATTCCAACCAGCAGCTGGTGGATGAGTTATGCTTGATCAGCATAACAAGGAGACCCTGGAAAGCTCTGTGGGCACTGGGTAACCCGTGCTGGAGAAAGAATTCACTAAAAAAGACAGTGCTCCCACCTTTGCATCATAGTAACATTGTACCTCTGTGGTTCAGTGAAAGTGTGTATTTGATCTCAGCCGAGCTAAGGTCTCGCATCAGCCTGGCGATTACAGAAGGTTTCATGGGTTGCTTCCTTTAGGAAGCTGCAAAGCAAACGTTCTCAGATGACACTTTCATGGATTGAGAGTGGAAATTTTGGAAAGAAGTCCATAAAGTGCTCGTTTTCTTGCTCTTTTTTTGCCTTGAAATGCAGTGCGCGATTTCACGATTGTGTTTGGTCACCTGCCCGGGCGCTGGGAGCGGAGAGGTGACACAGCCCCAAAAGCAAACAGCTCCTGGGCTCCCCTGGGGCTGTGGGGCCGAGGGCAGGGTGGCTGGCTGAGGGATGGCTGCCCTCTGCTGCTCGCAGAGGAATGGGGAAGTTTCCCTAGCCCAGGGAAAATCTGCACGCTCAGGAGAAAACCGACCACGGCACCTGAGTGTTTTCTGCTTATGGAGTTGTTGGGTTTTTTTTCCCCCTAAGGGGAAGTTTTTCCTAAGTAGGAGAAACTCCTTTCTCCATTACTTCTGGAGTGATGAAACTGCTGGCCTTTAGTTCACATTGCTCAGATTTTTCTGCCAGCTCCTCCTCTGCCTTTTGTGTTGAAGCAAGGCAAATTAAAAATGTGAGTGTGAGGTTCAAAGTCTCTCCCTCGTAAATGGGGATTACTCAATCCCCATTCTGACAGGAAATGATTACAGCCCCCATATTATTCTTTTGGAACAATTTTACTGTATCTTTCAGAAAGAATAAACAAAAGATGATCACTGAACACATATGCTGTGACTTCACTGGCTGCAGGAGGAGAGATGTAGTAAGAAAGTCAGATAAATTGATAGGAAGAACAGCAGACCAAGCTCTGAAGGAGGGCAGGATAGAGCATCTTCAGTATTCTGCATTGAATGGGTAATCCTTGTGAGTTTTGCCCCTGCAGGGAACAGAAGATTTTGGTTTAGTCATACAAATTTTCCTTTTTAGTTTTGATTAAAGAAGCCACTAAGGTGGGATTTGAACTCTGCAATTGAACTATGGGTTCATTCCAGACTTGTTTTCCTTTATGTTTGTGTTTTTTGTGCACTTGGAGCATCCCAATTGCTTCACCATTCAGGCTCTTGGGCATTCTAGGCATTATTTAGATGCAAAACCTCTATGTATATAGTATTTATATTTTAGGGGTTTGGAGAAAAACAAATACTGAATGTCACCACTT
The DNA here is from genome assembly GCA_013396955.1 of Regulus satrapa. Taxonomy (NCBI): domain Eukaryota; kingdom Metazoa; phylum Chordata; class Aves; order Passeriformes; family Regulidae; genus Regulus; species Regulus satrapa. The sequence goes on along the minus strand of VWZN01020903.1, from coordinate 517,881 downwards.
ACATGCTCATTGTATAGACTCTCCAGTTTCTGTTAAAGCTGAAAATAGTTGCCATCTCCTCTTTAGTGAGTGTGAAATCAAACACCTAAAAAGAGCAAGAGCTGGGAATCACCTCTCTGAGCAAAGCAGAGGCTGTAAGCAAAACCTACAAAATTAAAGGACGAGTCTGCAAGGGTGGGTAACTGGTGGAAAGACACGACTGCTTCATGAAAAAGAATCTCTCTCTCTATCACCAAGAATGTATTGGCAGAAGGAACAGAAACATTCATCCAAAGTTGCAATTACACGTGCCAGCTGTTGCAGGACACTTGGCAGGCTCTTGCATCTGCATCTTGTGAGAGATGCATCTGTCTGTCCTATTCCAAAGGCACATCTACAAAATTTCCATATTTCCCTTAATCTGTCTAGGCTTTTTGAAAGCCCAGTGAGCAGTTCCAGTCAAAGACCACTGAACTAACAATAGAGCAACATGGTTTGTGGACAACACAGCTGTTTTCTTAATGCTGCTTGCTCTGTGAAAACCTTTTGTGGTGTGTTGCTGCACTCAAGTGCCAGTGAAAAACCGTGTCTGCAGAACACAAGACACCATGTAAAGTGACTGCCAGAATTATCAGCATACTAAAAAAAAAGAAAATACTTGGTTCATTTCTGCTCTCCACTGTAAGTTTAGTCCTTAGTAAAGTGTGTAAATAGACAAAAAAAAAGGCCTGGTCTTGCCTGAGCAGGAGCCAGGAAGAATGATAAAGGATCTTTCCCCATCCCTGAGGGGCAGCACCCAGCTCACTGCTGAGCCCTCACCTGGAAGTTCTCCACAATGCGCTGGGGGGTGACAGATTTGGGAATCACAATCACGTTCCTCTGGATCTGGAAGCGAAGGAGAACCTGCAAGGACAGAGAACTGGATGGTTCCTGCTGCTCTGGAGGAAGCAGAGCCTGTTCCAACAGCTCTTATCCCTGTTTCCAATCATTCCTGTCCCTGCAGCTCTGGTTGCCCTGCCTGAAGAGCAGAGAGGGAAGTGGTGCAGCCTCACGTGAAAGGGAGGTCACCTCCTTTCCCATCCAGTTTTGGCCCAGTCAGGTCTTCCTGCTCACCCAGACTTCTATCAAGATTTCATTCCCTGCCAGAGGACTTGAGATGAAGATTGAAATGTTCCAGCATTTGAAGATGAGCCAAGAAAATGTTTCATGATGGCAGTCAGAGCACACTTGAGAGTGTGCATTGCAGACCCTGCACAGCTGCCTCTCACCAGAGGTGACAGGGAATGGAAGCCAGCCCGTCCTCTTTGTCATTAGCTGTCCTGTGTTACAGGAAGGGGTGCCACAGTCTGGCATCCATGTACCTGGGCTGTGGATTTGTTGTGCTTGGCTGCAATTTCCTTGATCTTGGGGTCATCCAGAAGGGAAGGATCCTCTGGCTTAGCCCTACACAAAGAGATAATGCCAGAAATCTGTTTGGAGACCAATGGCTGATAGCACACCTATTGTCCCAGTGCTCCAAGTGTTATCCATGCCAGCTCCCTCACTAATTGCAAAGCACTCTTACCATGGTCTGTCGGGAGAGCCAAGGGGGCTGTAGGCTGTCACAGAAATCCCTTTGGATTGGCAGTAGTTCACCAGCTTCTCCTGGGTAAGGTATGGATTGCATTCGATCTGCCAGCAGAAGAATGGATAAAAGAGGATAAAACAGAGTTGTAAGTGACTGCAGGGATTATCTCCTAATGCACTTCAAGCTGGGATCTGTCCTCACGTGATCCATACTTTGCAAAGGGCTCTTCAGCCGTAGTTTTCTACGGCACCTGCTTCTGCAGTGAGATTTCTTGTACCTCTGGGTCTTTGCTCTGGGGAAAGAGCATCTCATAACGCTCACCTCCGGGTTCTTTGGCATGTTCTGAGGTCCTTCTCAGATTTCTAAGCAGTAGTTTAGCAAATACTGAAAACCCCAACGCCTCGTGTATTCAGCAATGATGTGGAGTGGGATGAGAAGGACATGCTGCATCTGCTCCGCTCTCCCCCCTGTCCATTCTAGACATAAAAGCTCCCTTTCTCATTAACTGGTGCCTGTTTCTCATGTGCTGTAGTTTTGGACAGAGATGCATCATTTTCCTTTCAGCACGCTCTTTTTTGTAACTACATGCAGAGGAAGAAGGACTGGCAGGCTCTGGAGACTGAAAGAACTTAGTACTCTTAGTGACTATGCAAGGAGTACTGAATTTAGAGCTGTAAGAGGTGTCTGGGTCTGCCCAAGGTCCCTTTAAACTTCTGCAGCTCCTGCATAAAAAGGGGCAGTGGTTACTGTATGCAGACAAAGATGAGGGGTTTTTTTTATATGTGTGTATAAAAACCCTTAATTTTTTTTATTTTACCCAAATACCAGAAGCCACTAGTGTGTCAGTAAATGCTCTGCTTCTGTATACAAGTTAAAACTGACCTCCCTTTCCAACTGGGGGATTGAATTGTGAATTCCTGCATGAGAAAAAACACATGTTCCATGAACAATTATCTGCCATTAGTAACAGATTGGTGCTGTTACTAATAACAGAAAAGGTATTTTAAGAAGTTCTTGTTGTAATTTGCGTACCACAGCTTCATTCCCTATCAGGAAACAGATCTACAGCATCTTTATATGTACTCAGAAATAACCACAGGGCATAATTGGCAGTAGTTCACCAGGTTCTTCCTTTTCCCATCCCCTCCACGCAGCTGTAATTGGATCTCTATAATCCCACACCACCAGTCACCTGCAGTCACTTTGCAGCTCACCTGGACATTTGCAGGCTTGTGCTTCAGTCCTGGCTTGTTCAAGATCCTTTCAATCTGCTCGTGGTTGAAGTTGGAGACACCAATGGCTTTTACCAGCCCGCAGTCCACCAGCTCTTCCATGGCCTGGCAGAAAGAGGAGCACAGTCAGTACCAGGACACAAGACAGGCCCTGAAGGAATTACTCCTTGTGTGGCTTCATTTTCCTTCATGGGCAAGGAAAGGGAACTGTTTGGAGCTGCAAAGATTGTCTCTCGGGGGGAAAGTGCACACTGGTGCATTTGTGCCACGTCTCACGTCTCACCCAAACCCAAGGCGCCTTTCCTGAGATGGAAGAAATTCACTCTCAGTAATTTTCAAATGGGAAATAAGGGTAATCAATGAGCCAGTTCTTGAGCCAGCACCAGAGGGCTTTAGTGCAGGCTGTGGTATGATCACAACCTGATTTATTTCGGCAGAGTATATTTGAGCAGTTTAAGAACAGTGGTGTGTTCCATTTCTGTTCTGGTCAAGCAGTCTGGCTTGCAGCTTCACTGAGGACTATCAGCTCCACTGAGCATGTATGTTTTGAATTTGCATTGGTGCAGTATGGCTCAATGAAGACATAATTGTGGCTGCTGAAGGCAATGAAAGCATGGAAAGGACTGCCAGTAACAGAAAACATGATTTCTCACTGTGGCTGAGCTTACCTCCCACGTATCTAGAAAATCTGTGTTGCTGGGTATAGCCATGCCTTTGTCATCTGCAGGGAACAGCTCCTCTCCTGCCTGTCAGTGAAAAAAAAATAAAAATTAAACACTCTTTTTATTGGCAAATTAATACCAAGACAACTGAAGACCATGATGGCTTTAGCTACTAGAACAGAAAATACTAATATTTGTCTGCATTGTTCTGGGAAATGTTGCCAGCTCAGGAATGATCAGGAATCTTTCCTACTAGGAATGTCAGATGTATGTCCTGGATCCAGCCAAGCAGTGACTCACCAAAACCCATGCAGATAAACAAGTCACACCACTTGTAGAACAAACAAGCTTCCTGTACTCCTCTATTGTCTCTATTATTTCTTTAAGAGAGGATTGGTTGGTTATTTTTTATTTTTCTTTTTTAGGACTTGTTAAAGTCCCAGGAATATTTTAAGTCTGATTTAGGCTGAGCCACATCTGCTGAACGTGGCATTGTGTGAACACAGAGGTGTCCTGTGAAGGGAGCCTCAGTTTAAGTTGGTGGCAGATCAGAACACCCCAGATGTACAAACTCAGAACCAGAGCCCCACATCTCCACACTGCTCCCCATGCAGAGTGCAGGTGTCAGAGTGTTATGCCAGGACACTTTTACTCTTTGTTCACATAAAACTAAGCGTGGCAGCTTTGCAAGTGTGACAAACAGCTGAAAAGCTCAAAAGCAACAGACAGGATGGAGGTTTTAACCTTCCTACAGCAGAAAGAAAAAGCCAAGACTGGACACAGACTGAGACATCAGCTCCTTTGAAGTACATGAAGGATGAGATGCATTTCGTGCACTTCTGACATGGATGTCAGAAAGTCTCACCTTTTGAAATCCAAGGTCTGTGGAACAACTTTAAGGCTCCTACAGCAAAGGTCAGCTCAATCTGTACTGTGTTAAGGATTCAGTGATTAAAGAAAGAAACGGAAGACAGAAACATTCTCTTGTTCTGTGATTCTGTAACACGCAGAGGAAAGAATTTCTGTCAGGCAGCAAAGTACAGCCTTCCTTCCCTCAAAGCAGGAAAGGATGATTTAGCCCAAAGTTAAGCAGCATGAGTCAATCTCGCAGCCAGAGGCCCAACCTCAGTGCTGGCTCTGCCTGCCCCTTATCAGGGGGGCAGAGGACGCTGCGCAGGCAGCGCTCCCGGGGCAGAGATCAGGGGCAGAGCAGAGCGGGATGGGCAGCACCAGGGCTCTGCTGGCACCACGGGCTCTGCCTGGAGCAGCAGCGGTGCTGCGAGTGCTCCTGGCACTGCTGAGGAGCTCTCCCAGGAGTGAGACCTGCTCTTACTGTACCTTGAAGCCCAGAGGCCAGTGCATGAGGTAGAGATCCAGGTAATCGAGTTTCAAGTCAGCAAGAGTCTTCTGGCAGGCTCCTTTCACCAGAGGCTTCTCATGAAAGGTGGACCACAGCTAGAAAAAAAAAAAAAAACAACAAAACCAAGGCAGATTGTGACATCCTGGGTTAAAGCTCTCTACTGAAGAAGAAAAAAAAGCTAGCACACTTTCTGGGACCGTTTCTGCTTGTGTATTGAACAGTCCCATGGAAATGGAGAATTGGAACACATCTTAAGTAACGCTCTACAAAACACAGTGACAAAAAGAAGTTTCTACCAGTATGGGCCTGAACTATTCTCCTAATTACTGCACACTACAGCACACAGCCCTTCCCCACTACTCTGAATTTCCCCTCTCCGCACGTGTTGTCACAAAGCTTTCCCCTGGATCCCAGGTCACCTTACCTTGCTGACGATGAAGAGGTCTTCCCTTTTCACAGCACCTTCCTTGATCTTCTGCTGGATCCCTTCCCCGATCTCGCTCTCGTTCTGGTACACGAAGGCGCAGTCGAAGTGGCGGTACCCGGCATCGATGGCAGCCGCCACCGCAGCTTTCACTTGCCCAGCTGCAGACTGGAAAAAGAAGGTGAAGATCCCAAAGCAAAGCAATTCTTAGTTATCTAGCAATTAAAGAAGCACATACAACATGTTTTAAGCAGAGTTTTTCCATGCCATTGTTCTTAAGACTGTCTTCATCTCACAAATGCAGGGTGCTGGATTTGAAGCCGAGCCTCCAGCCACGGGTCCCAAGCAGGCTCAGCCAACAGCCAGGTAGAGCAGAGCCCCCAGCACTGCCAGAGATGGGCAAAGCAGGGAAAGCGGGTTTTGTTTTTGCAGAGGGAGCTCTGCAGTCCCTCTTGCTCAACACTCCTCGCTTCCCAGTGCTGTGTCTAAGAAGAGAAACGGCCCAGCTGGGAGAATTTTAGTTCTATGGGGAGGCCAGGGGTCTACACCTTAGCCATGCACATCACTTTGGAGTGATGGCCAAAATGCCCAGCTCCTCCTGGTGCACCTCCCACCTGCAACTTGAACTTTATGTTACCTGCTTCCTTCAGAGACAGAGGAGCTGTGCAATTCCGTGTGTTTCTATACCCTGAAAGGGCGTGTAAGAACTGTGCACAAAGAAACCATGGCATATCTTGTGCACACAAATCCAGCAATGTTTGTTTCTAGGCATTGTAGAGATCAGTGGCTTTGCAGTCATCGTTACAACGGCGCAAACCTCTTTGTCAGAACTTGCTGGAAACGCATGGTTTGACTTCTAAAGCCGTGCCTTGTTAGCAGGCGATTCCCGGGGAGCTCGCCCAGGCCGGTGCCTCGGCACGGAAGCAGCAGGGAAGCGCTCCAGCGCCGTGGCCCGGCGAGGGGCAGGGAGAGCGGGATGCGATCCGCGCATCCCCGGCGGGCACGGGAGGGACGGAGCCGCCGCCTCTCCCAGCCCGGGACAGCCGAGGGTCCCCCGTGCCCGCGGCAGGGACGGAGGGCGCGGCAGGGAAAGCGGCTTCAAGAGCAGCGCCGGGGCTCAGCCTGCGGGCACCGCCGGCGGGACGAGAGCATCCCGGGCGGGGATGGCGGCGGGGCCGTGTCGGCGGAGCTGTCCCCGCTCCCTGCCCACCCCCGAGCGCTCCGGAGCCCTCCGGAGGAGATGGCGCGGCCCCAGCCCCTCTGCGAGCGAGCGAGCGAGCGCTGTCCCCGTTACCTTCCATGTGCCCAGCCCCAGGACGGGCACGCTGGCCCCGCTGTGGAGCTGCAGGCGGGTGCCCATGGGTGCGGGCGGCGATGCTGGCCG
>VWZN01020903.1:487057-511263 GCA_013396955.1 Regulus satrapa | reverse complement strand
CCGGCACCGCCCGCCGAGCGCTTTAAGGACGGCAGGGCCCCGCCCGGGCCAGCCCGGGCCAGCCCGGGGCACAGCGGCTGCTCCTCCCCGAACGCCGCAGCCGGGGCTCCCTGCCAAGGGGGGGGGGATGCTCGTGGTAACGGGAGAGCGACCACCCTTGCAGGGCTAAATGAGACAGCGGGCATTTTAAAAGAGGAATGTTATTTCTTGGCGTTGGGAGAGGCTTGTTTTGATGCTTTTTTGAGAGCTGCGGAAGAAGAATAAGTGTTATGTTGAAACTTTGCCGCATGCTCGTGCTGGGAGGATTTATTCAGGTGTGACCAGTATAACAGTGCATTTTTCTCTGTGTGTCTTTCCCACAGCAGATGCCCAGCTGCTTTATAGCTCTTTTTTTTATTTGCTCGCTTACCTGAGGGCAGACAATGGTTTGTCTCTGTAAACCTCCTGTTTTTTGTCAGCACCATCAGCCATCCTCAGCAGGATGTGATGTTTCAGCTAACGTCACGAAATAGTTATGTAACACGGTGTTTGCCCCTTTTTTTCTTTTTCTTTCCTTCCTCCTGGATTCCTTCTCTGTAAATCTGCTCTGAGCCTGCTCAGACTCTTGGGGTTTGGGTTGGGAGATTGTGAAAGCAATGGAAAGATTGTGATATTAGAAGTCCAGTAGTAAAGCCAAGCACGAGAGGCCTGCTGCCATCCTAGTCAATGGTTTCTGGACTGAGAGACGTCTCTGTATTTTAGAAAGGATTTTGGACAGGTTTGCGTTTGCTGCAATGTATCCGAGGTCCATTGTCCTGTCTCTCCTAACAAAAACGCTCAAGCCAAAAGCACGAGTTTAGTTCACACCTCATTTGAGAACAAAAGCTTCTTTCTTTTTAATCACAAAGGCCAAGTTCCTTTTGCATCTGTCATGGGGTAAGGGAACACCAGACAATGTGATAGTGCTAAACTGGATTTACCAAGTGCATGCCCCAAGGAAAAAATGTGACATGTGCACTGAAAGGAGTCTGGGTAGACACGCTGATAAAGGAGAACGATACCTGGAACATTCTCAAAGTACAATAACGCGTGCCCCTGGTAAAGCACTCCGGTGAGTCAGTGTGGCCTCGCCTGGGGGAAACACAGCACTCAGCTCTGACCTGTCAGGCTCTGGGCAGTGGCTCAGCCCTGACACATGCTCTTACACCTCGTGTCCTCATCATTTTGGGTATCTGCATGGGTGTAGTCATGCTTCCCCATGGTCTGTTTTATTGAGGGCTAGTAAAGTTCGATGCCAGCACAGCCTGGCAGCCAGAGCAGTCCACGCTTTCACCACAGCGCTTTCCAGCACTTCCAGTTATTGTTCTCCTGGCACTTTCCCGTCATAAGAACCAAGACTCCTCCCACAGCTCTCGTCTGCACCCGCTGCTCAGTCGTGGCTCGTTATATCCAGTCATTTTAACTCCTAATCACATCAAGCTCTCCATGCTCCTGCGACTCTCTCAGCCTTCCTCTCATCTGTCAAGCACCTTTCATCCACACACTCCCACCAACAACCCAGCGATGTTCAGTGCAAGCAGCTCGAGCTTGTCTAAGTGAATTCACCCCGAGTTCAAGAGTAGCACAGCACGAGCACCGAGTCAGTCAGCACTGGGCCCTTTTATTACTAACCCTGACAAACGCTGCTTTTTCTTAATCATCTTGTTCTCAAAAACAAGTCTGCCGACCGCTCAGTTGCTCAAGACACAGCTCAACCATCATCACAGGCGTTTGTCAGAGCCCACAGCTTGGTCTGGTGTGGATGTTTTGGGTCAGGATGCAGCAGATGCTCTGCAGGTGGCAGCCCAAGGTGCACTGGGACACGTGTCCCAAACTGCCCCACCATCACTCCACTTCCAGCTCTCCCAGCACTGCCCAGCCAGGCACACCGTCACCCTCCAGCAAGAGGCTTTGCCAGAGGAAACCTTCCCTCATTCTCAAGGTTACAGCGAGCAGAGACCCGTCCCAGGGAATCAGCACAGCCTGAAGGGACGGAACACTTGCTCCAGGGTCAGGCTCTGGGCAGCAGCAGCAGCTCAGTATGAAAATGTTCCAGTTCCACCATTCTGAGCTGGAGCAGACCCCTGCTGAGCACTGCCCATCTCCCCTCTCCCCCCAGTCTGTTGCTCTGGGCTTCTAACAGCCAGATAGCAGCACTGGTCACCAACAGTGACAGCAGTGCAGTTGTCCAGCAGTGTCAGCTCCTGGTCCCCTGTTGCTTGCTGTCCGTACTAAGTCTTGTTCTGCTCAACTCTTCTTTTCAGCATCGCCGAGTCGATGCTTGTTGTAGCAAATTATTCAACTTTTGATCAAGACAAGATCTCAATATGCTCTTGTGACATCATTTAAAGTGGAATAAGGATGATTATTTCCAATTATATTGTTAACGCAAACTTCTCGGTTTGTTAATTTTAACATTAGAATAGAACATCCAAACCAGCAGTAATGCAAATAATTTTATTTTGGTCAAGAATGAAATCGAACATCAATCTCGGTCCAGTTTCAGCCTGTAGAAAAGTGACTGAAATGAGGCCCAGTATGAGTTGTTATTCATCTGTAGGTCTGGACACTTCTCCCATTTATTGTTCTTTCCCAGAAAGCTTTGGGCTGGACTCTATAAGTTAATTTTGTCTTTTACCTTCAGGCAGTGATGATGTGATTATTCAGGGTGGGTTTTTCTCCTGCGCTTACATATCCTTAACCCAGCAGCCTTAAGTGGTGCTGATGCAAGACCACTTGCATGGATAAAATCACTTGTTAGTTCCCTCTCCTGTTTTCTCCTTTGCTATTTCAGCCATGCAGAGACACTCACGTAATGAGAATTATCATAGCCCACATTTTGTTCTTCAGAACAACTGTACAATTTCCTTCCACCACAGAGGAAAACCCCAAGTCACTGAACACAGATCCTGTGCCTTTGCTGGCAGGAGGGATATACAGTGTTTAAGCTACATAGTGCACAACTGGAGGCAATGGTAGAAACTCATTAGACCCTGGAGGCCTGAGAGAGGGCAGGAAAAAAAACCATCTTCAGTATTCTGCATTGAAGGGGTATTCCTTGTGATTCTTGCACCTGGAGGAGATCAAAGAGGAAAGATTATTCAAGGCTAAACTAAGTGTTATAGAGAACAACAGTGGGTGTACAGAGGAGCCTTCAAAGGAGGCTCTGAACTCAGTAACTGCAGAGTGAACTTAAGAGACTTGACAGTATAGAAACAGCCTATAGGACCAACAACTTCCAGCCCTTTTCTATTGCTCAGGCACTGAACCAAGTTACTTTCTAGACACAGAGTTAAAATTCCCACTGCTTTCAGAGGCAGCAGCAGTTTCTGTGGCCTTGCAGCCAAGACTTGCTGTCTTGGCCTCCAAGGTGCACACGTGCAGGCAGCTGTGCTTTGTATTGTTCAGCAGATGGTCATTCCCCACCACAGCCACCTGTGGAAGAGCTGACAGCCATTTATAATACCCCACAGGACAAACAAATTCCCCAAGTTTAAAAATGAAAATTAATTTGAATGAATTAAAAAATTAAATTAACCCCCTAATGCTCATTTCTGCCACATGGACACGGCCTGAGTTACCAATCAGAACCCTCATTTTGGAATTCCAGGCATACAAAGTTTCCTGGAGAATGGATTTACAATGGATACACAGCAGGACTTACAGTCGCCTTTCAATGAAGTGCAAGTGGAACAACAGATGCTTCCTCCCCTAAATTATTTCACATTTCAAAATATACCCAATTTGAACAGCTGTACCAGTTCCTGTGAGATCAGAATAAAGATCACTGAAAATGGAAGGACACCAAGTGGCACTTACGTGACCATTTCACAGATCCTCCAGTTTCTGTTTAAGCTAAGAAGGGTTGCCATCTCCTCTTTAGTCAGGTCAAAGTCAAACACCTAAAAAGGGAAAACCAGCACGATTTCACTTCTTTGAACAAGGCAAGTCAGAAGCAAGATTCACAAGATGAAAGAACGAGTTCATATCAGAAAACGATGCTGGTTACACGGGATGGATTCATGAAACATGGAAAGGAAAAGAAATACCTTTGGATTTTCCAGACTCTACTGGCAGAGGGAAGAAACAGAAGAAAGGAGGCACCATGTAAAGTGCCTGATAAGGTTATCAGCATATTGTTTCCAAGAGCTCTGTCTATTCTTCACTGCATTTTCACTGTAGCCCTGACTTCCAGACAGACAGACAGACAGACAGAGCCCAGCCCCCTTGCTGCAGAGGTGACAGAGGGTCACTGCCAAGCCATCCCCAGGGGCAGCACCCAGCTCACTGCTGAGCCCTCACCTGGAAGTTCTCCACAATGCGCTGGGGGGTGACAGATTTGGGAATCACAATCACGTTCCTCTGGATCTGGAAGCGAAGGAGAACCTGCAAGGACAGAGAACTGGATGGTTCCTGCTGTTCCAACAGCACTTTTGCCATAGCTGCTCCTGCTTCTGCAGAGCTGCATTTCCAAGCACGCCTGGCCCTGCAGTGCCTGGAGAGCAGAGAGGGGAGTGCTGGAAGCCCCCATGGAAGGTCTCCTTTCCATGCTGGTTTTGGGACAGTCAGTTCCTTCTGTTTGCACTCAGAAGTTTTGCACTGTATACCAGGCTTTCATGCTCTGCAAGAGGACTTGAAAGGAGAAGTGATATCTGCAGATGAATCAAGAATATTTTCTTGACTGATGGCCAGAGTAGTGTATCTTGTAGGCCACAGAATGGACAAGCTGCATTGCTTGTTAACAAATCAAAACAGCAGCATTCACAGGTAACCCCAGAGAGGATGTTCCCACTCTTCAGGCACAGTTTCCTAAATTGCTGTGCTACAGGGAGGGCTATCCACTGTCTGGCACCTGCTCACCTGTGCTGGAGTTTTGTTGTGCTTGGCTGCAATCTCCTTGATCTTGGGGTCATCCAGAAGGGAAGGTGCCTCTGGCTTAGAACTAGTGGGGGAGAAAACAATGAAACAACAAAGAATCACTTCAGAAAAATTCTATCTAGCCCCATTAGTTAAAAAAAAATACTAAAAAAAACACCTGTACCATTGCTCAATTAGTCTGAATTAATTAACTAATCTTCAGACTTAAATCACATGAACCCACTTGGAAATTACCCGTCAGGACGCCCAAGGGGACAGTAGGCTGTCACAGTGATCCCTTTGGAGTGGCAGTAGTCAATCAGCTTCTCCTGGGAAAGGTATGGATGACACTCAATCTGCCAACAAAGAAGCAGAGACTGAGAGCTGTAAATCTACTCTGGTTTTCCTTTGCTCCAGAGGTTTTCCTGAATCCTAATTTCCTAATTACAGGTTGCCTTCACCCGACCCTGCAGGTGGCCTATGTTATAGCAATAAAAGGCTATAATTCTATAGGGCATCAACTGTGATGCTGAGTCCTTAGGTGCTTTTTGGATTTCTTTTCTGAGAGGCTTTGTAAGAGTCAATCATGATGCCAGAACAAATCGCTCATATCTGGATTCTTTGTGCCTCCAGAGAAAACAGCTCCTAGGAAAATCCTCCAAAGTTAGTGGCTCGACAGGATGAGAGGAAAAGGAAATATTCTGGTTCTGTTTGTATGAAGAAATATGCAGAGAGAGGGATTTAAAGTACATGCTGTGTCTCCTTTGTTCACCCTTTTCCCACCTCCACACTCAACTGTAATCTGAACTTTATAATCCCTGCAAAGTATTTCCCTGCAGTCACTTTGCAGCTTACCTGGTTATTTGCAGGCTTGTGCTTCAGTCCTGGCTTGTTCAGGATTCTTTCAATCTGCTCACGGTTGAAGTTGGAGATGCCAATGTTTTTAACCAGGCCAGCATCCACCAGCTCTTCCATGGCCTGGCAGAAGGAGGGGCACAGTCAGTGCAGAGGCTAAGACATGACTGAACACATTCTTGCTGACATGCTCTGCCTTTCTTCACGGGAAGCACGATGTTAAAAGCCACCCGTGTGCTCCTGCCAATTCTTTCCAGTGAATTCTGCATGCATGGATGAACTGCTGTAGCCAGCACCTCTGCTGAGGACAGATGTGACCCTTCCACTCAGGATGAACTCACCTCCCACGTCTGGAGAAGATCAGTGTTGCTGGGGATGGCCATGCCTTTGTCATCTGCGGGGAACAGGTCCTCTCCTGCCTGCCAGGGACAAAGAAAACTCTTGGTGAGTCCACTTGAGTGCTCACAACCACAATTATCTTAAACTTCTAGTGCAAGAGTGCTAATTCCTGTCTACATCCAGTCATTCCTTTCTGAGAAGTGGAAGGAATTTAAGGCATGTTTGCCATTCCCTGTAAAAACAGGTTTTTCTGCTGGACCCCTGGAAGTGATGGCTCACCCAAACACCTCCAGGGAAACAAATCAGTCAGAGCTACAGCCTCCAGTCTCAGGTGTGCTCCCTTCAGGTGTTGTTCCTCAATTCCCACTTAGCAAGAGCTGTTTTGTTCTCTTCTCAGGGGGGGCATCAACACTTTGGTGTACACAACACCAGATCTGCTGAAGAGGCACTGTGTGCACTGACAGCTCTTCCATGACAGCGCTCAGCGTAAAACCACCAACAGCAGGGAAGTTAAAAGAGCCTTTGTGTATAAGTTATGAAAAGGTGCCAAGACTGGACTGTGTTTAGCAGCTGTTTTCTGCTGTCACCATGAGCCAGTTTCATTTTCATGGCTCTGTTAATGTAAAGCTAAATAAAGCATGAAAAAAACAGATGAGCATCTCTTAAGGTAGAATGGGGAGGGATCAGATTACAGGAGGACAGAAAGGCTGTGACTAAAAATATTTAAGCTGAGGCATCAACTCCTTCACTGGGGCCTAAATTCTCTCACAGAAGTTTCACCTTTTAAATTCCTGTCTCAGTGGAACGACGCCGCAGAGAAGCAGCAAAAAGCAACCCTCCTTCCCAGAAGGGGTGATTTTGAGAGGAACACACACGGGATTTGTAAGAGAAAAGGAAATGTTTCATGCTTGGAGCTGGGAGAGTTGCCTTTAGTTTCTCTAGTTTTCAGGCCATCATTTCCAGGATCAAAGGGGTATAAAAACAACTGCCTCTGGGGCAGAGACCAAGAGTTTGCATCACCTGGCTCAAGCTGAGCACCAGAGCAATGCTGGCAGAGGTAACAGGCCCGCAATTGTCAGCCAGAACAACTGCTGGGCTGTTAAACCAGCCGCAAGAAACAAAGTTACAGCCACTGCTGCTACTGCACCTTGAAGCCAAAAGGCCAGTGGACGAGGTAGAGATCCAGGTAATCCAGCTTCAGGTCTGCAAGGGTCTTCTGGCAGGCTCCCTTCACCAGAGCCTTCTCATGGAAGGTGCACCAGAGCTGGAGACAGAAGCAGGCTGTGAATTCCCGGGTTAAAGCACAGCACAGGAATGCTCCCTGCTCTTTGGAACGAGAAGTGGAATGAGGCCATCCCAGCGCTCTCCGCACGGCAGCGAGGGCCGGGCTGCGTGGCGGCACAGGGAACAAGAAAACAGCGTCAGGAATTAACTCAGTTACATTAAAAACCTCTCCAGTGCCGCGGCATTTAGCTGTGTTAAACGTCAGATGCTCCTACTGCAAAAACGCCACAGGTAAAAAAGCGGTATCCGTCAGCATCTGATCCATACCTTACTGACGACGAAGAGATCCTCTCGTTTCACGACGCCTTCCTTGATCTTCTGCTGGATCCCTTCCCCGATCTCGCTCTCGTTCTGGTACACGAAGGCGCAGTCGAAGTGGCGGTACCCGGCATCGATGGCAGCCATCACCGCAGCTGTCACCTTACCTGGGGGTGACTAAAGGGAAAGAGGGCAGGACAGGTGTGGCTGAGGCGTTCTCGGGTGCTCCCCCGTCCCCCGGCGCGGTGCCCGCCTCACCTTCCATGTGCCCAGCCCCATGAGGGNTCAGCGCCCCCGCCCCGGCTCGAGACCGCGGCGCTAGCCAATCAGCGGCGGAGGAGGCGGTTAATGGGGCCCGCGGGGCGGCCGCGGGGGTTCAGTCCGTGTGGGAGGGAGGGCGGCGGGAGCGCTGCCGACCTTCCCCCGGGGAAGGGTGAAGTTCCTCACGGAAAGAAAGATAAGGGCTGAGCGGCTCCTGCAGCGCCCTGGCTCTCTGCCACGGGCTGTCCCTACCTGTCCCACTTGTGCCGTGTCCTCAGGTGTTCTGACACCCTCTCGGTTCCCCGAGAGAGACGCAAACCAGTTTCGCTTTGGGGCGAGTTTGCGAGTAATTTCGGAAACGAGGAGTAAAAGTCACTTCATTTTAAATGCTGGTGGTTTACTGTGTTTTCGAAACTGCTGAAGGGCGCTGAGTTTTCAGCGAATGTCACAATGATCACGTTGTCCCCCTCTGCCCTTAGGGAGATGCATTTCAGAAGGAAACATACAAGTGTCAAAATAAATGGGTTGGTGGCCTTTCAATTTCACGTTAGAAACTGACTTTGCACTTTTGGAGAGGCAAAACATGCTGTACGGATGAGGCGTTGAAAGTGGGATGAAAAAGAAAATTGATTTATCAACAGGATCCTTCAAGTGCTCCTTAATAACCTGTTAGGGCAGCTTGGGAGGCTTTGCCAGCTGCTTCTTCTTGGAGGATTCACTCAGCTACAAACATCAATCTGAAATATGTACAATGGTGCGTTTTTCCCTGGCTGCCTCTCCCACAGCAGATGCCCGAGATTTTTTTTTCTGCTTCACTGAACTGAAGGCAGACAAGAATAATTCGTTTTCCCTTTCATCTTGCTCCAGTTTTCCGTCGGCGCTGCCGGCTGTCCTCGGCAGGATGCGGTGTTGCAGTTTAATCACAGAAGAGAGCAGGGCTGAGAAATGCGATTTTGTCTTTCCCCATCTCTTTCCTCTGTGAAAAAACCCCATCAGACTCATCAAACCCACGCTCTCCTGTGAGGGTCGCTGCTTGCTTTTCCCCAAGGTATGTCGTGAGAGGCACCTTGGTTTTTTAAGAGGGGGTTTCGGGCAGAAAGTTTTGTGTTTTTCCTCGGTTTGTGCCAATACTTGATTCTGCCCTCAAGGTTGCCAGATGATGGCAGGGCCTTTGAGAAAAGAGTGTATTTTGGAACAGAAAGCTTATGTTGCTAAATGGTGTGCATTGGTTCAACTCCCAGATGCTTGTTAAAGCAGGAATGAAACAAGGGGTGGGGAAGATTTAATCAGATTTTAAGACACTGGCCTCTTTCTTGCACTGAGCATCCTCTGAGGTCCCCCCAACCTCTCTGTATCTTTTTCAGAAGTTTTTTGGAAGACTTTAACCCATGATAATTCTTGTATTCGTCTATTAAAAACAGGGCTCAGAGGCTGTGGCCTGTGAGGAGGGGACAAAGGGGTTGCTGAGGGGTGGCAGGGAAAATGCTGAGTGTCCCAGGCAGGATCGGTGTCCCCAGAGTGCAGGTGGCTGCAGCCCACCCCTCCATGAATCTCTCCCTGGGAGGCTGCTGGGTTTTTCCCCTTAGCAGGCAAAAAGTTTGCCACCAATTAGGTTTCCGCATTTTAAAGTTAATTTTATTTCCAGTGCGTGACGCTTCTGATTAAATTGTGGGTCTGTGGGGCGTGTTTGTCAACATTTGGTTTCTGCTGGTGCAAAACTGAATAGGTGCTGTAGGAAATGCTCTTCTGCTTCCAAAAAACCTCCAGTTTTGTGGGATAAACATCCTGGCAGCAGCAAGGCAGGTGACACCAGAGGTCTAGTGAAAGCCACGTTACAAGCACCTTCAGTACTCTGCATGGAAAGGGTATTCCTTGAGATTTTTGGACCTGAAAGAAATGAAAGGGAGAACGTTGTTTTCACACGTGAGCTAAATGTGAAGCAGAAATGTGTTGTGTGCATGGAGGAGCCACCGAGAGGAGACCTGCATCAAGGAGTTACAGCAAGAAGAGGTGGAAATACACATCCTCCTTTCTCTAATACAGACAGAGATGAGTTGAAGATCCAGAACCCATTTTTTGTAATTGAAGTTGCAGAGAGTTTCCTGAAAACTAAAAATTCAAAATTAAGAGTGTAGTTTGGTTTAATTTTTTGGGGGTTTGTTTTTGAAGTGAAAATATGAACCCCTCTCCTGAAAATGTGATTGTTTTGGGACAAACCAGATGGAGTTTGAGTCGGCGTGTTTTTTAAATAAATTGAATTTTGTGTTACCTAGAAGCTGTGACACAAAATTCCTTGTAAAGGAGATTCAGAATTTAAGATTGAGAAGAAAACAAGCAGCATCACTTACACCTTCATTTCACAGATCCTCCAGTTTCTGTTGAAGGTCAGAATAGTTGCCATCTCCTCTTTAGTCAGTTCAAAGTCAAACACCTAAATAGAGATACAAGTAGGAATCACTTCTTTGAACAAACCTAAGAGGAACACAAGAGCAGCTCCACACTGGAGAATGCATTTTCACACGTGCAGCACTGAATTATGAAGAACAATTTGTTTTCTGGACATAAGGGATTATTTGATGAAGGTTGCTAATTCTAGGTAAAATGTTTCTGGCACGTTCCTGTGTGGGGATTCCAAGCAAGCTGTGCCTGCTCATCCATCCATAAGCCATGGAACAGGGAATCATATCAAGTAAGGATTGCTGATGAAGCTCTGGGTTAACTACTCAGGAATGTAGTTAAGTTAACTACAGTTAAGTGTAGTTAACTACTCAGAAGTGTGGTTGAGCAGAAAGAAGGAAGGAGCCCAGCCCCCTTGCTGCAGAGGTGACAGGGGGTCACTGCCAAGCCATCCCCAGGAGCAGCACCCAGCTCACTGCTGAGCCCTCACCTGGAAGTTCTCCACAATGCGCTGGGGGGTGACAGATTTGGGAATCACAATCACGTTCCTCTGGATCTGGAAGCGAAGGAGAACCTGCAAGGACAGAGAACTGGATGGTTCCTGCTGTTCCAACAGCACTTTTGCCATAGCTGCTCCTGCTTCTGCAGAGCTGCATTTCCAAGCATGCCTGGCCCTGCAGTGCCTGGAGAGCAGAGAGGGGAGTGCTGGAAGCCCCCATGGAAGGTCTCCTTTTCATGCTGGTTTTGGGACAGTCAGTTCCTTCTGTTTGCTCTCGGGATTTAGCAGCCTATGCAAGGCTTTCATGCTCTGCAAGAGGACTTGAGAGGGGAAGTGACATTGGAAGGTGGTCAAGAGTCTTTTTGATGGCCAAAGAGTTAATAGTGTGTCCTGGAGGTAATATAATAAAAAAATCCATGTTGTTAGGGAAAAATCAGAGGAGTGCCACAATTGATGGGGAAGGGATAGAGGTTCTACCCTTTCAGGAGCTCTGTTTTCCTGCACTGGGAAGGAGAACCCACCTGTGCTGGAGTTTTGTTGTGCTTGGCTGCAATCTCCTTGATCTTGGGCTCATCCAGAAGGGAAGGATCCCCAGGCTGGGCCCTACACAGAGAAAACAAATCAAGAGTGTCAAGAAACCTCCTCAGAAGATTCAGCACAGCCACAGAGATCTGTACTGAAATAAGAAATGGGTGGTGTGTGCGTAGTCTCAGTGCTTCAGCCATGAACCCCCACCAGCTCCCTGGCAGATTGAAAAGCAAATTTACCATGGCCTGTCAGGAGAGCCAAGGGGACAGTATGCAGTCACAGCCAGCCCTTTGGCCTGACAGTACTTGATCAGCTTCTCCTGGGTGAGGTATGGGTGAGATTCAATCTGCCAACACAAGAACAAAGAGTCTGACAGTGGCAGAACTGCTGCAGTATTGTTTTGCGCCATAAATTATCTCCTAATCCAATTAGAGGCTGCTTTTTTTTTCCTAATTTGACAGTGGCCTGCATGATGATACCCATCCTTAGTGTTAAAACCACCTATTTTGATACAAAGTGCTCGTGCAGTTTTTGCTAGGGGGGCTTCACAAAGCTCATCTCTATGTTCTTTATTATTCCAGAAAGACTGTTTTCAGAGAAATTCTCCAACATCCTTAAACAGTGGTTGAGCAAGGTGATAGGAAAGAAAAATAGAAGTATCCAAGTGTTGTACTCTGAAATATCCATAGAGAGGGATTTAAAGTACATGCTGGGTCTGCTTTGTTCTTCCTTTTCCCATCCCCTCCACGCAGCTGTAATTGGATCTCTATAATCCCACACCACCAGTCACCTGCAGTCACTTTGCAGCTCACCTGGACATTTGCAGGCTTGTGCTTCAGTCCTGGCTTGTTCAAGATCCTTTCAATCTGTTCATGGTTGAAGTTGGAGACACCAATGGCTTTTACCAGCCCGCAGTCCACCAGCTCTTCCATGGCCTGGAATAGCAAAACCACCATCCAGTGTGCAAGGCAGCTCATGATGTGACTTGTTTCCCACCATGGCAGCACAAAAGAAATGTTCAGAGTTGCAAAGGTCTCTGAGGGAAAAACAGGGGCTGGCACATTAATGCCATCTCACCCAAGCCCAAATTGTCATTCCCTGGGTGTGTAGAGATTGGCCTGAGGGGAAGAACTGCTGTGCAAGCACTGGAGTGCTGCTCTCCCACACACTGCAGGCCAGATGTCAGCCTAAAATGTCTTTATTTCTCTGAAATTCATTGGAGCAACTCAAGAAAGGCAGAAGAGCTGTGCTGAAAACAATTGCACAGTTGTTGTTGTTCCACAGTGAATGTTTTCTAGCTTCAGTCTGGCGTGCAGCTCTGGCCGAGTAAGACACTCAGAGAATAAGAATAACCAGGGAAGGATTTAGCACGCCCATGATGAAAAGCTGTTTTGTTCTGCATTGTGTTCCTTCCAACTAGTTTTGTGTGAAGGAGACAACAGTTCTGTGACTGCTGAAGGTAGTGGAAGCACGGAAAAGACTGCTGAGGACAGAGGACATTCCTCTTCTGCTCTGGCTGAGCTTACCTCCCACGTGTGTAGAAGATCACTGTTGCTAGGTATGGCCATGCCTTTGTCATCTTTGGGAAAGAATTCCTCTCCAGCCTGTCAGAGAGAGAGGAAAGGCTTGAAATGATCTCTGCTGAGACACTAGCTATGTAAAATCACCCAACAGAGATGGAAGGAGCTAAAGCTAATACTGCATTAAGAAAAAAAAACCAAACAATCCAACACAACAACAAGTTATTCTCACTTAATTAAGTATTCTAGTCACAACTTAGTTCTTGCATTTTCATCATCTGCTATTCCAATAAAGAGAGGTGTTTCTGCTGGACCCTCTGAAGTGATGAACCACAAAGTGCATGCAGGGAAGTGATTCACTTCTAGAAAAATATTCTGGAGTCTTACATCAGTTCACTGTACGTATTGTTCAAGTAACAGTTTATTTTGTTGTTTTTAAAAATGCTATTTGGAGATTGACTTTGGCCCTGTGAACATTTATACTGGAGTGCATCTGCTCCCGTGGGGAGGCTCGCTGTTGAAACTGCTGTATCAGAAGAATTAGAACAGCCTGTAACTAGACAGTGTGGCCAAAGGATTTTGAATTATTGTGATGATCCAAATGCCACAGTATTGTGCAGTTTCACTCAACAACTTTGTCCTCACAAAGCTAACTAAAACAATATCAAAGGAATGGAGTTGAGCTGAAAAGCATAGAGATTTTGATAGGTGATATCTTTTTGAAATCCAAAGTCTGTGAAACAACACCGAGGCTCCTACAGGCAAGGTCAGCCCAATCTGTACTGTATCGAGGATTTGGGGATTAAAGAGAGAAGTAGGGAACGGAAATGTTTACTTGCACCGTGTCGTTCTGCAACCTGCAGAGGAAAGGATTTCTGTCAGGCAGCAGGGGGTTATCTTTCAGAAGAGCACACTTTGGGTTTGTAGAGCAAAGAGGCCCGACCTCAGTGCTGGCTCTGCCTGCCCTTATCAGGGGGGCAGAGGACGCTGCGCAGGCAGCGCTCCCGGGGCAGAGATCAGGGGCAGAGCAGAGCGGGATGGGCAGCACCAGGGCTCTGCTGGCACCACGGGCTCTGCCTGGAGCAGCAGCGGTGCTGCGAGTGCTCCTGGCACTGCTGAGGAGCTCTCCCAGGAGTGAGACCTGCTCTTACTGTACCTTGAAGCCAAAAGGCCAGTGGACGAGGTAGAGATCCAGGTAATCCAGTTTCAAGTCAGCGAGAGTCTTCTGGCAGGCTCCTTTCACCAGAGGCTTCTCATGAAAGGTGCACCAGAGCTGGAGACGAAAGCAGGGTGTGAATTCCTGGTTAAAGCACAGCACAGGAATGCTCCCTGCTCTTTGGAAGGTGGCACGAGGCCATCCTAGTGCTCTGCAGAGGCGGCAAGCTCTGGGCTGGGTCGGGCCCGTGACTCTGGGGGCAGCGAGGGCCAGTCTCTGGTTCCAGGAGTTCCCCCATCATTTGTGCTACCCCCTTTTCCCCAGGGTCCCCACAGCAGGTGAGGACAGGTGATTCCTTCCTAACTCTCCCTACAGAACAGGGTAAAGATGTAAGCTTGTGTCAGGAGTGACCTGACTGCTGTCACGATTTGCTTCAGCCTACAGCGCACTGTTTGTCTCCGTTACCTCCCCGCTAGGAAAAACACACTACACAAAGCATTCCCCTAGCTGTGCTCCGGGCTGCAGGATCATTGGATCCTTACCTTGCTGACGATGAAGAGGTCTTCCCTTTTCACAGCACCTTCCTTGATCTTCTGCTGGATCCCTTCCCCGATCTCGCTCTCGTTCTGGTACACGAAGGCGCAGTCGAAGTGGCGGTACCCGGCATCGATGGCAGCCGCCACCGCAGCTTTCACTTGCCCAGCTGCAGACTGGGAAAAAAAATGCACAAATATTAAGAATCTCAAATCAGTGCTTGTTAAGGACCTGTATTTTAGCAAAGTAATACCCTGGAAACCGTGTTAGGAGAAGCAATCCCACCCCACCCCCTCCAAATATTTTTTTTTTCTCCTTTACAATAACATTATTTCTTGCAGTGATGGACTCCAGGGCTGGAAATCAACCTCCAGGCATTATCTGTAGCTCCACTCCAACTCACACTCAGCCCAGCAGTGAGGCAGTGCAGAGCCCCGGGCACCAGGACAGCTCTCCAGAGCTGGGCCTGGGGCAGTGAAGCTTTGTGCCTGGAGCTCTGCAGTGTAGGTCCTTTACTCTGTAGCTCTTACCTTCCAGGTGCCCAGCCCCACCAGGGGCATCTTGGCAGTGGTGTTTAGCTGCACGTAGGTCGCCATGGTCCTGCTCTCCTTCCTGGTTGCCTCACCACAGCTGCCTCTTGCCTGTCTGGTTTAACAGTGGCCACTGGGCAGGGCAGGGGACTGGCCACTGGTGCTCTTGGGTCCTCCCATATCCGGCAAACAAGGCTGTGGCTTTTTCTCTGTGCGCTCCGCTCACAAGGTTAATGTGAAAGCTGAAATCAATTAAAAACTGACGAGGTAATTACTTGGGGCGTGGCAGCGGTGCACCCTGTGGACCTTTCCCTTATCGGAAGATAAGGGTTGAGGGCAGGTGTGTCCTGGTCTGGCTGGTGTTTCTGCCAGGATCAGCTCCTGCAGCGCCCTGTCCGTGTCCCGGGGATTGTCCGTGTGTCTCTCGTGTGCCATGTGCTGAGGTGTTCTGACACCCTGCTGCGGCTCCCCCCAAAGATTTCCCCAGAGGGAAGGTTTCATTCAGGGGCACTTTGGGCTGGGATTGTCCCTGGTAAAGCACTGAAAAGCATCAGTGAGCGAGTCCCGGGGTAGGATGTGGAGCAGAGGCTGTGTGTGACTGTGGGCCCGGCCCTTGGCTGGAGCAGCGTGTCCCCACCACAGGGCTGGAAAAACCAAACAATGTCCCCTTGAGGGAGAGTCACCTTGTCACCCTGTGTCCCTAGAACAGGAAAGGTCACACAGAGTGGGTGTGCCAAACGTGAGAAGTCAAACTAAGCCCCTGCTTCCCCCCAGTCTTAACAGAACCATCCCTCAGGTAAAATTCCAACCTGCCTTTTTAAAAAATTCCTTCACTTCTCCTTGTTTTATTATTGTGGGCAGCAGGCATATCTCTGGGCTTGTTTTTTAGCAGCCAGTGCAGCCATCAAGGAGTTTCATAATGCAAGGACATATGAGTGTAGAAGAGAAAAGGTGTCCTGTAGCTTTGTAGTCATTGTGGGTGCCGTGTATAATTACTGCCACAAAGTAACACGCCCTTTAGCACAGAGTAGGATCCAGCGTGGATGGATGTGTTTTAGTGTTTGCACACACGGGGGCAGAGTTAAACCTGTGTGTGGCCACTGCTTTTGCATTTCTTCAGTCTTTACTCAGCAGATTGAATTGGATATTGTATTCCTTAGATTTTGTACTAATGAGAAGTTGGAAAACTCTCTTCCTCTCCCTCTTTTCCTAAAAATAAGGATAAGAAGATAAAAAAATATGAAGGTGGCTTATATTCGTAATAAATAAATAAACTTGAAATTTTTCTGGTAGGGACTGAAAAGGTACAAACCCAGGTTTAGAGAGGAAATGAGACAGTTATCACTTATATACAAATTTTCTGAATCGTCTGATCCTTAAATTAAAGACACAAAAAGAATTTCCTTTCCCCTGCTGTCTTTTGCACTGAGATGCGTGAGACGGTCTGCTTCAACTCACCACCGTGCCTCCAAAAATTCCAAAACTTGCACTCTTAAGCACTGCTATGCACACGGAGGGGAAATCAAGTCCGTTCCCTCCCTCTTATTAACAAGGCACTCACCTTCAACATTTATTTCCGAGGAGAAGCAGAAAGACCATCTGCGATTCAGCGTGGCCGGATTGACTCTGCCAGCAGTGCCAGCTCTTTGTTGGGCCGCTGTGGTAGCGAGCTCTGTGCAGCTTCTTCTGTGTGTTGGCCCCGGTGCGCTCAGAGTGTGGCTGCGTGTCGGGTTTTCCTCATCCCCAGAGATCCTCTCTGTTCCCCCTGCGGCTCATGGGGTGAAATGGGGAGAGAAAAATTCCTCAGGAACTGCATCCCAGTGTTGCCCTGGCCCTGCTGGCTTCTGGGGGCAAACCAACAACAGTGAGAAGAGTAAGGAGTGACCTTTTCCTTCTTCCCATTCCCCACTCTGTAGTGTAAACCGGTGAGCTCAGGAGGTGCTGGGATATCACACAAAGCTGAGAAAGTAGCTGCTCAAAATGGTCTTTTTAATTCTTTTCCTCACTCGCTCTGTGTCACCCTCCAGAGCAAGATGGGCTGCCCAGAAGGAGTAATCACAGTCTGATGTTTCCACAGCACTGGGCACACAAGAAGCCTGAAATAATCTATTTTGGGTTCTGAGAAAAACCCAGCCAATCATGTTCTGAAGCTGGAGTAACTATTACTGTTACAAATAGAGGAAAGGTGAAAATCTGGGGAACATCAAGTTGAAACTGCCCTGAAGAGGAACCTTTTAACTTAGCAGAACTGCGGGAAGCTGCAGTTTTTGAGAACTACATCAAATAGGGTGGTGGTTTGGTGATAAAGAGACGTAGAACTTGCCAACAAGTGGGTACCTGAGGGTAAACAGGACAGGAAGAGATAGTTAATAAAACTGTCAGGCAGTGGGGAGCAGACCCCTGGAGGCAGTGGAGGAGGTGTTGACAGCAGACAAGGGCAAAACAAGGCATGTTCACAATATTCCCAAAGAATAATATAGTTACATTTTCTTCTGAGTCTTGTCTACGTGAAAATCTTGCAGGGTTTCATTATGCTGATGCAAATGCCTTTTTTGGACACATATCAGTTGAAGTATGTTGTGTATTGATTTAGCTTAAATCCCTTCCTTACCACTTCAGTTAAAACAGTAGAAACGACTCCAGCAAAATAACATCCATCCTCCTAAAGACTTCACATTAATTTAACAGCATCGTTTTTTGAACTGGTTTAATTAAACTGCAACTTCCTTGCACAGGCCAGGACTGGTTGCTGTGGAAGCAGAAACATGTCAGTGTCTTTTTTGTCTTTTCTTTAACTTGTAAAAAGAAACCTTCTGGAGAGGTGGATTAATGTGGGACTGGCAAATACTTTGCTCGATTTTCTCTAGGTCAAGCCCTGTAAAAAGAGCAGGTACCCAAGCTCCAGCAAAGACCAAACCTTCTCAGTTGTTTCTGTGGGAGAATGGGCTTCGTAATGAGGGGATAGTCAACTTCAATTAAATAGGAAGAACACCATGGCCAGCATCCAAACCCATCTCATCTATAAATGGCAAATTCACCCATCCCAGACCTACATTCCTGTCCAGTTCTCTTGGTAGGCATGGTTATCACAGGAATGGGATTTTCCTTTCTCATATATGCAGACTGTAGGTTTTCCAAAGCTCATTGCTTTTAGAGAGCAGTTGACTATTTTTCTTGCCAAGTGGAGGCTCTTGTTCTCATGGAAAAACATTTTCATGCTTCCTTTCAAGTTTCAGCAGTAAGTCATGTCTGGGTTTGACAAAGAAAGGGATGCTTTGAACCTCCTAAGAGTGGAGGAAGAGATATGTTTTCCCTTTTAAAAACCAGAAAAGTTTTGAAAAGTGTTGGAAATATCTTTTCTCACATTTGAAAATCAAAACAAAACGAAGCACACGGTAAAACCAGTGAGTTCATCTTGATTAGGAACAACGTGAAAAATAGCCCTGTGGAATCTGTACAGTCAGAGCTGAATAGAAATTGCTTTATAACCTGAACTCGTACACAACAGGGGAGCCAGATGGTTTTAGCCGAGTTACTCAGGTATTGTGACCGCGAGAGCAGGACCTCGTGTGGTGTTTGTCCCGTCACACGGCAGGACCCGTGGGCAATGTGAACATTTCGTGGGGCTGTGGAAGGCCCAGGGATTCCCGCAGAAGGTCGGCCCGTTGTCCTTCACTAATCCACGCTGATCGCGCTCCGGGTCTGCTCTAGGCCCGGCCGGATGGGCTCCCGCTCTCTCAGCATCTGCAATTTCCAGGAGGAATTCAGGATGTGCAGGGAGGAGGCCACGAGCTGAACATTGTTTTAGCACGAGGCTTCCAGCAATTGTCTTGGCTGGGGACCCTGCTTGTCCCACAGCCGGAGCGCGTGGGGAGCCCCAGGGGCTGGGAAGGGGCGGTGGCCACGTGGAAATTGGAAAATCGGCTTGGCCTGTGCGTGCTCCCAGCTGGCCCCCAAAACCCCACGCAGCCAGAAGAGCAGATAAAGTGGCTTCTTCATCTCTAAAGTGTCTGTATCCTGAGCAGGCCTTGGTCCAACAGCACGGGCCTCATTTTGTGGAGCCATTCTAACATTATATCCTTGCCCAAAAAGAAGACGGAGGCAAATCGTTACTTCTGCAAATTCCTTCATGAGAAGGGCAGGGCCGTAGTGCCCATTGTTTTTCCTCGCACATCTCTTATATTGATCTTGGCTCAGTCCCTTGTTTGATACATTTCAGATGCAGACTTGTACAGAGAAGGATAAGGACAGCAATACCGGATGTTTAAACGAGCACTTGACCTATCCAAAATGTTGGATAGTGCTGAAGCAGAAAAGTCTCTATCTTTGGAAGATAAAAAAGGACACGCTGAATTCCAGGCAACATATTTTTTTCCTGGCCTTTCCATGGATAGCTGGATCTGGTGACAATATAGAGTAATAGGGTAATTCTGGGTAGAAAAAGTGTGGAAGTCAGACACAACATTTTTAAAGTGAATGGTTTTCCATGTAAGTAAAACAGATGAAAATTCAAGTTGAAAAACTCTGGGAAGTTGGATATTCTGACTCCCCATCATGCATGATGTATTAGTCCTGTCTGTCTTTCCACTCACGCTCCTTTTTTGTTAAAGAAATGAGGTGGGGTGGAGGGGGAGGAAACATGAATTAACTTGTGATACACAGCTATTTATTTAGCAACCTAACTCCTAAACTTTCCTGGGAAACAATCCTGTAAAAAAAGAGAGGCCCGATTTTGTTTCTTTTTACAATCAGGAGCAGCACCAGTGAATTCTGAGGAATTATAGTAAAATAGAAGAACAGTGTGACTCAGTCCTTGTCTCGGTATTATCTAACCATGACACACATAGGACAGACTTTTTATATAGGAAGCTGATTTTTGTGCTCCATTCAAAACCAAACGGAATTTCAGCCAGTCTTGTTTTGTAAACTGATGTGATGCAAGGGAGCCACATGCCACGGACAGAAATATGAGAAGCACCAGAAAGTGATTTTGGGATCGAGTGTTTGTGAGAAATCAAACATGGTAAATACAGGCAGAGATAACTTTACACACACACACACATCAACAAAATCTTAGTTAACCTAGGGTTCATTGTAACATGGAAGTAAAAGACTTTAGAGCAGCTTTTGTTTGTTTTTGGTTTGTTTTTGGTTTGTTTTTTTTTTTGAGGTGAACCATTCATTTTTCATATCAAGACCTTGATACACACGAGTCCATGTGTGGTGTGTGTTCGTTGTTCTCACCGTTCTCTGCAGTGCCACTGAAGTTCCCTTTGGGCTGTATTTGCCCAGATTGCTATGTGCTGTCATCATGCTCTAGTATCAGCACTATCCAGTCTGTTTTCAAAATAACTTATCATGACGAGACACCAGCCTGCTGCTTTCTTTTTTTCAAAGCCTTTTAAAATTATCTCTTCCCAGACAGTTCCTTACTGACGTCTGGTGTCTGGAGCACTTTGTTTATCACGGGGGGAAAAAAGCAGATTCATCGTGGGATTTTCTTTGCTTTTGATACTGCTACAGTAAGTTAATTTGTTGTGACTAAAAACAACGTGTAATGCTCCAAACTAAAATCTGAAATGTTAACCCCTCCGAACCCACGCCATTTAAAAGTGAACTTTGTAAATCTTTGAATTTTGTCTCTGGCTCTAGAAATACGAAAACTTTTGATTGTGAGAAAGAGTTTTGTTTTCCAACCTACAGATACCTTGTAAAACTTTTTTTAGAGGTATTTTTTGAAGACTAGAACTCAATCCATGAAGATTTCTTCTGAACATTGTGTTCCACACACTTTTATGTATGTTCTAGGCACCTGCTGTGCTGAGGTGTTTATTTGAAGATGACAATGTAATCGTTTTAAGGGCACAGAGAATAAATATAAGCTTTTTTTTCATACTCATGTTCTCAGCTTGGGATATGCAGAAAATAAAATAATTTGGTTTTGAGTTCATATTTCAGAAGAACAGACAAACTTTTTTACTTCAGAATAACATTACCAGTACCTAGGCATTGGGATTATGTAAAAAATTCAGTTCCCACTTCAAGTTTAGAATATGATGCCTCACAAAGCAGCTTCCCTCTGTCTGTTTTGCTTATAATGGGGGATTTTATGTATTTTCTTCCTCCTTCTTGGTCATTTATTTGGTATTAATGATTCAGAAAAACTTCTGCACTTACTGATACACTAAAGCTCTGATTCTGGTGACAGATGCAGGGTTAGTTTAAGTGCTTATATACTCGTCTTTTTTTATTATTATTAATTTTTTAAAATTTTATTTTAACAGGCTTTCCCTCCAAGTAATGCAGCTAGAGAAAGAAGAAAAAAAAAAAGGTAGAGTACTTTATTTTCTCTTCACATGGACTTGTATTTCTGGATTTGCTAGGAAGAGAATCTACTGAAGTTTTGTATCGCCTCCATACCCGAGCAGGACGAAAGCCCCACTGCGTTAACTCCCCAAGCAGCTTTGCCTTAAGCAGGTGTCAAACAGTGCCTAAACCAGTAAAACAAAAAGTGAGAAAACCCCTTTGCTAAGGAGCTTAAATTGTAATCGTGTGGCTGCCTGGTGTGCAAGGTGTGCCTCGCTGCTCTGTCAGGGGCGCCCCCAAGTTCGAGGTAATAACAGGCTTGGTTTAAGATGTGGTGGTGTGATACGTTGACAAATAGGGGCAGGGTGTGTGATGAAAAATTACCCACGCACAGGTGCTGGAGCCAAGGAAATGCTGAGAACCACACGTGTGGGCACCGCCAGATGGGGTGAGTGGCTCCAACAGAGACATGGGAGCCTGGCACGTCCTTGCCTGCTCCCAGATGGAAAAAAGTTCATTTTCCTTGTGTTCCTCTCCTCTGGGGAGGAGAGATGTATGAAGAGATGGATTTAGCAGGAGTAATTTGACAGTGTTGTAACTCTGAGCCCTCAGGAGGCAGCAAGGATGCTTTTCTCCTCCTGGAGCTTTCTCCACACAGATTTGTCCGCGGGTGGAAACGGGCCATCAGAATAGTAGCAGAGGAATGTGAGACAATAGCATGGACAGCAGACAGAGGAAAGACACTTCTAGGTCTTTAGTAGGGGGAAAAAATATCAAATGTTGAAAGTGGCTAGAATGGGCCTGCATCCCAGAAAAAGGTGAGGGAGGATCCCCTGGGCACACATCTGGGTGGCAGAGGGAACGGGCTGCAAAGGAGTAGGGAGGGTCTAGAAAAGGAGACGTAAATTCACGCAGTAAGAAATCACACAGGAGAAGTTTTAGAGAGAGGGTTTCAGGGTTATTAAAGAGTGCAAGGACTTGATTACAGAGCTTTATTTTGAGCATGAAATGATGAATGAAGACAGATCATGTATCAAATAGCTCTAAACAAAGAGCTGGGGGTTTTCTGGAACTTGAAATGGGTATGTCTGCAATGCTCTGGATCTGGCTTTCAACAAAGTAACCATTCTGTGAAAGAGTACCAAGGGCACAACCAGTGAAGAATGCTCCTGTTTGCTACAGTTTTAATCAATCATTAGTCAGCCTTTCTTCTTTCTTTCTTCTGTTTTCCTCCGCTTTGTTCAGCTCCAGGCCTTTATTCAGCGCGGCGCAGTTGCACTGGTGCCCTGGTGGAAGTTTACACGTTGAGGAAAGGAGTTTCCTGGACTAATTCTGCCACAAACATTCCAGCTAAATGCAACAGCCTGGAAGGGCTCCAGAGCAGAGACCCTGAAAAACACAACCCAGCTGGCCTGAGAGATAATAGCTGCCAAGTGAGTGTAGCTGTCTGCAAGAAGTCACGCACAGGGATCAGGCTTTGACTCTTCCGTCCTTGGATAGTTTGAAATGTGGATCAAAGTCATTAGGCTGCTTTTGCCATGCTAATGAAACGGTCTTGCCTAAAGACTAAAGGAGACAAAAATCTGTTTAATGGCCATAGAGGTTCTGGATTGTGGCATGGGTTACTGTTACTACTCACTCACGACTGTGTATTGGCATAGAATGTTTTTTTCTGTTAATTATATTCTTAATGATTGATGTACAGCCAATGCACATAGTGCTTACATTCAAGAAAAGATATTTTTCCTTCTGTCTCCAGGAACTTTGCTTCTTTTCCTTACAAAATCAACCGACCAGTTTGCCTGCGGGCGTGGTGACTGCAGGTGTGTGGTCGTGCAGCGGGATGTGGGAACATTTCCCTTCACCAGTTCGAGCTGATGGGTGGCAAATCAAACCCTTCTGCACTGCGAACTTCGGAATATTCCTTTGATTACATAGGCTGGGCTGGATTTATACTCTTAAATTCTGGCTTAGACAAAGCTGACAGAAATGAGAGGTAGTTGTTAATATTAAAGTTGGTGGATGAAGTGCAAAGGATTTTCTACGTCCAGTACAGAGAGATGCAGGATGCTGCTCACCAGCAGCCTGGCCACTCTTAGCACGCAGTGCTGTGAGCCTCGCAAAGCAGTGTTTCATCTGGATTAGCCTCCTTTCCCACTGACCCCTTAGGAACTAATCCCTATAAATGTAAAACTAGACACCATTTCTGCTCACAGCACAGTGGAGACATTATTTTAATACCTCTGCCCCAAGTTTTCCTAAATGTACTCATGTTATTTCTCCTATCAGAATCTGTATCCCTCGTCTTTTATTTTCATGCATTGTATTTTTAACTTATTAGAAAGGGAAGATCACCTCTATCTCCTGTAGAAAGGATGATAGAGTACATTTGGTGTACATCCAGTTTGTGGCCCTCTAAGCTTTACCTTGTGGTTCTAAGCGTTTAGAGAAGAAAATGTGACTGACGAGGTATGAAAGATGTGCTCTGCTTCTTTCACAAAGCAAAATCAGACCTATAGCAATAGAAGCACTAAAGGACATCATCTTCCCACAGCACTTCCCCTCTTGTTTCGAACCAGAGCTGCTCCATCCGCTTGTTTTGAATTACTTTAGCTTGTAATTGCAGCCTGTGGGAATGAGCGAGCTAGCGTGATCCTTAGGAACACTCACGTCTTTTTCCTTTTTTTTTTCCCTACTGATTTCATTACGAGTAATTAGATTTTTGGCTTTTCACCCAAGCCCCAAGGCAGGTCCTACAGCGGGTGAAGCCGGAGGTTCGGGCGCCTCCGCTCGCTCTCTGGCGGCCGCCGGGCCCGTGAGGGCGGCCGGGGCTCCGTGAGGGCGGCGGGCCCCGCCCCTCTCCG
>VWZN01020903.1:452505-486922 GCA_013396955.1 Regulus satrapa | reverse complement strand
GGCGGGGAGGTGCTGCCCTACTTCTGGCGGAGCCGGCCGGGACGCGCGGGGGCCCCGCGTAGGGACGCGTATAAAAGGGATGAGCAGGGGAGGGCCTGACCCGGCTGGAGCAGGAGCCCTGGAAGTGACCGCCCCTGATTTTCGACCGTAAAGCTGTGCCTGGCCGGGAGATCCGCCGCTGTAAGATGTTCTGAGCGCCCTGCGCTGCTCTCCAGTGCTGAGCTGGGGCTCCGGTCTCATGGACGGGACCACGGGATGGTTTGGGTTGGAAGGGACCTCGAAGGCCATCTGGTTCCAGCCCCCTTTGGCTAGACCGCGTTGCTCAGGGCTCCAACCCGCCTGGCCTTGAGCAGCTCTAGCGATGGGGCACCCGCAGCTTCTCTGGCCGAGCTCCAGCGCCTCTGTGCACCCCCGGGGTGTCCCAGAGCTCTCGGTAGGTTTCTGCACACTGCAGCCTGAACAAATCTTAGGGGGCAAATGATATCCCAGGGGAATGCGGGCGAGCAGAACCTTTCCCCTGTTAGAAATGCAGGAGCTGTGTGTTGGCATCTCTTTATTGGGAGAAGGCATTTGGTAACTCTCCCGGCCCATCCGAAGGGGTGTGCACTCTGGTTTTTTAAAAGCTTTGAGAGCAAATGGTGGCTGGCATAGCCGTTTGCTCTTGTGGGCTCTTTCTGTGAGTGCTCGGTGTTTATTGTGTCCCTGCAGGTAACCAACCAGCCGAGAGTGTGTGGTGGCCTCTGTGTAAAGCAGCTCTTGAGCCTGTGCTGGGATTTATCTAGGTTGTTCCTTTGCCATAAGAAAGGTGAGTGGGATTATTTCCATGTGTTGCTCTAGGGCTTTTTAGTTTAAATGCTTCCAGAAGTGCACTGATATTTAAACAGCACTCTGACTGCTAGTTCTTTCTAAATTTGGATGAGAATTGTGCTTCTGCCTAATGTTTTATATGAGCGAAATGGGGTTCATGGTGCCCAGATGATATTTGCTCTTTGTGGAAGTGTATCTCTTACGCTAATTAAACAATTTGCTTTCGGCTAAAATGCCAACTAAACTTTAGCAAAGAAGTGCATCACCCCTATTGTTGGGTCTTACTTTGGTTTTGTAGATTATGTAATCTATTCCTGTGGACAATGGAATCAATTAATCTGAATAATGGGGTATCTGCAGAGACAGAGCTTTCTGGAGAGCTATTTTATGTGTAGTAGCTCATGCTGTGAGCACACTTCATTTTTTAAAATTGTACCTGTGGTGTATGTTGAGTAAGGATCAGTTGCTTTAAGTGCAAATGCTATCAATTTTTATTTTTTTTTTGTTATAAACCTGGGATCTTACAGGGTGCAGTGTTAGATCTGATGTGATATGACACCTGACTTCTAGCAATAGCTGATTTCTTTGCTGAAAGTGCAGCTGACTGCTGGGAGTGGAAAAAGTGGACCATGCAGGGTTTCTCTTTTTGTCTGAGATGTTCCTTGCCATGCACAAACCTCAGCCCGCCTTTGCATTAAGTAAGATTTTCTGTATTGGGTGTCAGATAGACACCAGATAATTTGTTAAAAATCTCCTCAAAGGCTTTTTCATCTCAAACTGTGCCATTAGGCAGAAGTTAGCACTGGGGGGTTTTGCATGGTGCCCTTGTGTGGTGTAGACTCTGTTTTGACTTGAGATTAGAGGAGAGCTGAGCTACTGCTGCAAGCAAGATCAGATTCCTGAGCCTGTTAATGAATTCAACTTTTCTAGACCCTTTTTTTTTTTTTTTGTTTTGAAAGTCTGGGAAAATGAATGCTGGTATTGTGCTGGGTGTTTCCCCAAAGCCAGAATGCTTGGGTCTATCCCATCCTGCTGACCTAGTTCAGGGTCACCGTGGGCCCGAATTTGAGACGCTTTGCAGCGTGACTGAAGCAGCTCCAGCTGATTTGAGATGATGGGAGCTCCCTCAAGTGTGTTCCTCGGGGAAACCCAGCCCAGGGTTGGGTGTGCAGCAATCAGAGCTCAGTCTCCCACTGTCCATGGTTTTGAGGGCGCTTAATATTCATCTGAGCTACAGCAGGTAGAGAGTGCAGAGAGTTATCTTTATATTTTTTTTCCCCCTGCTCTGTCCATTGCCACCTAGCTCTGTCTCAGGTCAGAGGGATCAGAGCTGCAGTCCTGTGTTGGATGGACCCTTCAGGCAGGCCCTGGGGCGTGTGCTCAAGTTGTATCTGCAGTTGAAAGCAATCTTTGCTTCCCAGAAAAAAGAGAAAGGTCCTGTTTGACCTTATGGATGCGGGACTTAACGAGGACAACAAGTAGGCCTCTTGTGCCCACTCCACAAGTAAAAAC
Source organism: Regulus satrapa (assembly GCA_013396955.1). Taxonomy (NCBI): domain Eukaryota; kingdom Metazoa; phylum Chordata; class Aves; order Passeriformes; family Regulidae; genus Regulus; species Regulus satrapa. Next base: position 484,603 of record VWZN01020903.1, on the reverse strand, counting down.
TGATCCTGGAGCCTGAGAATCTGGCGTTGTAATTCACAGACAGGAGAGGAAGAATAGACTTGAGAGTCGGGAATTTGGTGGGATAATCGGTGAGGTCACCGGTGGATTCAGGGAAATGAGGACTTGCATCCCAGGGTGTCTGTGTTGTCACAACTGAGCGTGGAGGAATGATGGAGGAGGGGAAAAAAATCAAGCATAGACTGGCATAATTAGCAGGGCAGGATGGGGATATGAGGGAATCATGCGGAGCGTGACGATGTTGCCATCTCCTTTGAGAAAAGCTGTCAGGTTTTGTGTTGCCGCTTGCAATTCCGTGGTCCCGCTCTGCAGTTCCTGGGGCTGTGCCTGCATTCCCTCAGAGCAGTGAGGATCGGGGCAGCCCCGCTGGGCTCCAGCTGCGGGTGGCACCTCCGAGTTCCCCAGAGAGGCAGATCTGCTGCTCTGGGAGCCTGCGGTAGCCAGCGAGGCTCTGTAGGAGCGCTTGAGGGAAAGCTGGAGGCTGGGACAGCCTGTACCAATCTGCTCCTCATCAGTTGTTTAAGTGGGCTAGTCGCAACAAGCTGGGTGAAGGATGGCGCTTCCCTTCCCACACGAGGTCTCTGCGTTTGGAATTCCTCCCAGTTGTAAAACCCTACTGGGCAGGCACTTGTTTCTTTGCTTGTTTCGATCCCGGTTTGTTCCCTTTTCACTGCCGTCTCCATGTGCCTGTCTCGTGTCCCTGTGCAGATGTTTCGTTGTTAGGTGCCAGACCAGCTGCCGTCCGATACAGCCAAAATGGCCAAGTACAGGCTCGTCCTCCTGAGGCACGGCGAAGGAGCCTGGACCAAGGAGAATCGCTTCTGCAGCTGGGTGGACCAGAAGCTGAGCAGCGACGGGATCAAGGAAGCGCAGAACTGCGGCAAACATCTCAAAGCCTTGGGCTTCGAGTTCGACCTGGTCTTCACCTCCGTGCTGAGCCGCTCCATCCAGACCGCCTGGCTGATCCTGCAGGAGATGGGCCAGGAGTGGGTGCCCATCCAGAGCTCCTGGCGGCTGAATGAGCGCCACTACGGAGCGCTGATCGGGCTGAACAGAGCGGAGATGGCTCTGAACCACGGCGAGGAGCAGGTGAAGATCTGGAGGAGGAGTTACGACGTGACCCCGCCTCCCATCTCCGAGTCCCACCCCTACTACGCCGAGATCTACAACGACCGGCGCTACAAATGCAGCGACGTCTCTCAGGAGAATCTCCCCAAGGCTGAGAGTCTCAAAGATGTGCTCGATAGACTCCTCCCTTACTGGAATGAAAAGATAGTGCCCGAACTGAAAAGTGGCAAAATGATTCTTATCTCTGCGCACGGCAACAGCAGCAGGGCGTTGCTGAAGCACGTGGAAGGTGAGGCCCTTTGTTTTAGCTTTTCCCCTCTCCTCCTTGCTCAGCGGTTTGGAGCTTTAGATCCTGGTGCTTATTTCTGACCTGGGCAAGGTAGTGATGCCTGTGGTCTCCAAGGAGGAAGTGGAAAGTTGGTCGAGGAAGCAAACTGCTTCCTTGTAGAAAGGGGAGATAGTTCGGTTAATCCAGTTAAGGAAGGGGCCAGATGCTTTCTTTTTATCTCTCATTGTTCATTTATTCAAACAAACTTTGTGGTTGGTTTAGATAGACAAAAGCTCTGCAGGCTCACTTTTTCTTTTCTTTTTTCCCCCAGCTGCTTTGTCAGGTTTGTGATAATCATCTCTCAATTAAAAAAGCATTGCTGTATTACAGCAGAATAAAAATGCTCGGCTTGGGTTGTGGGAGATGTTCTTGTTAGTCCAGTGGGTCACCCTGATAAGTTTTACTTAAAGGTTACATGACAGGGAGTTCTGCAGAGAGTGGGCACTTGCTGAAGCTTGTGCAAATACTGCACTACATCCCAGGGTGGAAGATGCATCCCAATAAACAGCCAGGTTGGTAGCTCAGCGTGAGGCTGTTGATTTAGCACAGAATGGGTTATGTTGGGAGGTGTCTTTAAAAAAGTCCATCCAGTCCCAGCTCTGTGCAGGGACATCCTCAGCTGGATCAGGTTCAGCCTGGCCTGGAATGGTTCCAGGATTGGGATATCTGCTGCCTCTTTGAGCCACATGCTCCAGTGGTTTACCAGCCTCGGCACAGAAGTTGTCTTCCTTAGATCTAGTCTGAAAGGATCTTCTTTCAGTTTAATGCCACGTCCTATTGCTAAGAACTCTGTTTGCTTCGGTCACCGAGGCTCTCTGGATCCCTGGATCCTGCTCTTCTCCAGGCTGAACAGCCCCAACTCAGTCTTTCCTCACAGGAGATGTGCTCCATCCCTCTGTTCATTTTTGTGACCCTTCCAGCTCCAACAAGCCTTACCTGGGCTCAGAATCCCAGGACTGCCCTTGAAAAGGACTTAGTTGGGACTTTATGATAAAGAACCATCCTTTTTGCTGTTTGACTTTCCCCCTCTCTTCCTCTTTCATTTCCTGGCTTCTAGGCCATCCTAAACTGGAAGATGAACTATATTAATTTCTTTGTGGGTAGAGCAGGATTTAGTGATTATGTGTGAACGCAGCTTACTTCAGTTACAGTTACAAATGTGCCCAGACTGCATTGTGTCCACTCAGGATTTTTTTTTAATTATAAAATCCTCTCTTCTGTGGTTCTGCTCCCTGAGTGCACTTTGGTGCCTGAAGGGTAGCATGGACAGAGCTGAGACCCTTGGTATTACAATCTGCCTTTGTTTTGGTTTTTTTTGGCTTTTTCTTTCCCCCCCTTGGCCTAAATCTAACTGGATCTAAGAGGTTCCTTGTGTGCACTGCTGACTGCCTCTCCCTTTCTCTCCTGAAAGGTTGTGAGTTGCTCTGGAACCCTGCTGGAGTTGGATCTAATTCAACAGTGCTTAAACTTTGCCAGTCTACTGTATTTATAGCACCTACTGGGAGATGGGCTGGATTTTTGAGGATTTTTCTTTTTTTATAATCTAGTGTGTCCTGCACTTGAATGGAGTTTTCTAAGCCTCTCCAGCTTCTTTTTTTTTTTTTTTTTGGTTGTTTTTTCAATTTTGAAAACTGGGCTCCAAATGCCTCAAGCAGCAATCTTGCACAGCTGCTTGGATGGCTTAGTTGTGCTCTTAACCTCCTCTTGGAAGCTGTGGATCAAACTTTAAACAGCAAAGATGAATGTTTTCATTCCGTGGCATCTTGATGACAAAATTTTTAATTATTTCAGTGTCAATTTGACTTTTTTTTTTCCTAAAAGACCACGGAGCATCCCTTGAAGTTACTGTTTCAAGGAGGTTGTTGTGCTCAGAGGGCTTTGATTGTGGGTTTGCATTTTGTCCTCGTTCTCCCGTTGCACAGCGTGGACCTCATCGAGGCGTATGAGATGTCTGTAGAACCTGTCCTGCTAAATGAAAATCCTGGATGCACAGGAGCTGTTTGCAGGTGTTATTTCCTCATCTCCTTTGGGGTAGGATGGTTTTTTATCATCTAATAACCAATGCTTCACATTGGAACCCTCTTGACCATAACCCTTTATGAGACATTAGGGTAATACTTGTGGCCACCCTGCCCCGTTTCTGTTGAAGTGCTGGTTGAAGAGCAAGGGACTGATTTACCAGATGAAGGATTTGGTGGGCTATCCCAACTTTTCCTTCCTCCCAGCCTTTTAACCCTGGGGACTGGTGTCAAGCACCTCAAAATGGAGGTTTTTGGAATGCTTGATTCTAGAATTTCCAACAGTATTCCCACAGTTCACATGCTGGAGCCACACGTTGTGATACCTGGTGTGGATTGTGCGCTGAGGGCTTTTTAATAAGATTATTTCACTGGTTTTGCTGCTTAGCCTTCTTAAGGAAATGCTGCTTATGTGAGTGCAGTTATGGGAAACAACTTGAGATCCAACAACTCAGTGCTCCTGAAGTGAGATGGTCTTGCTTGGCCTCTGCTTGTGCTTTAGTAAGCTGCCTTTGTCTTGAGCCACAAAGTATTTTTGCATCTTTTCTCCCCACCCATTGTGCTGAGGATGGCACCAATGTCAACCCTCCACAGCTCCTTTTTGGTGCCCCGCTGGAGCCGGGCTGTGTAAACCTGACACAGACAGAAAATCTCGGCAGACCCGAGTGAAACAAACATCAACGAGCCACGGTTGTAGCCCACCCGTGTTTCTTTCCTCAGACTGTGCCCAGCAGGGTAACATTCTTGTCAACATCAAAAGCCACGTTCTAACGCTGTGCTTGTTTCCCTGCTCTGCCCCGTTGAAGTCAGATCTTTTGTCAGCCTGCAGGGAGGGCAAAAAGTAGCTTTGAATATTTGCCTTACTAGGCTAAAGCTTTAGTATTCTCATTAAGCTTGAGGGAAGGATGCTGTGACCTGGTTTGGAACTCAATTACAAAGCCGCCAGTATTAAACAAGCTTTTTTGTGGCTGAATTTATGCGTTTGATCTCGTGTGTGATCTTTTATTGGATGAATCACCTGGCCTCAAGTGCAGTTGACACGCAGAGAGGAGGGGCTGTTGTTATTCTCAGTAGCTCTTGTGGGTTTTGGGTTTGTCTGGCCATAAGTGTAGAAGGGAGGAACTTGGTAAGAACAGGTGAGAGGGAGGGGGAAGCTGAACCAGCCCCTGTCAAAGTGCTCCAGGGTTTTGTCTCTGCAGGACTTTGTGAGGTTCAGATATTTCACAGCACTCCACGGGCTGCCACACCAAGGTGAATTCTTCAGCTTGCCCCGAGATATTTCCAGTTTGTGTGCTTGGTTATCCAGTTGGGTTAAATGGAGGATAAGTGAGCTGGGGAAGGGTTGTGACCCAGGCCAGCTCGGATGGAGCCCAGGGAAAGGTCAGCTGCTTCTGGTTACAGCACATGGAGTAACTGGATAGCAGCTAGCTCACCCTGCACCGTGGGCTCCCTGGCTGTCCTCCTGCTCTGCTGAGCTCTCCCTGCAGCCCAGGAGCTTCTGTGACCACCAGCCTGCTCAGCTTCTTGCTTCCCCAAGAGCAGAAATACTGTACACAGTGCCAGGACTCTGATGTTTCTTTAGGATTTTCTCCTGGCTTCTCAGTGGGGCAGCGCTTCTGTATGAGGAGAAGTCCCGAGGAGAAAACCACCGTGTTTGCTGCCCTGTGTTTATCCTAGCCTGCACTGTTTTGCTTTGTAAATCAATGCTAGTTGACATTGTGGTCGCTCTGTGTTCTGTAAAAACAGTGAAATGCATTTCTGAATCCATGTAGCTGCAGCTAGTTTTGTTTAATCCATCTCCAGAGGAAATTTTTAAGTATCATGTCTCCTGACCACAGTATGTGGTTTGCCTAAGCTCTCCTGCATGACTTCATCTGTTTTGTGTGTGTAGGAGTGGTTTAGTCTGGGAGACTGAGCTTAGGAGGTGGCCAGAACACTTCCTAGGCACAGGTTCTCTGGGAATATTCATGGTGGTGTGGGTGCTCTTAAGATCCTTGAAATAAGAGCTCAGGCAGCTCGGCTGCTTGGTTTGCAAAGTCCTTGAGAGCTGTGCTTGTGCCTGGTGAATGGATGCAGTATTTTCCCCCATTCATTTCTGCTTTGAATTTTTAAATTTTAGGTATTCTTTGAGGTTTTTTTTTTTTCCTGTGGGTCTGATTCTGTGACCTACACCAGGTGAATTACTTGTCCCTTGTGTGCAAGGATTCCCCAAGCTATCCGAGTGTGCCTTGTTTCAATGGACTGATGTGTAACAAGGTGTGTAAGTTTTTTGCAAAGGCTTGTTCCTGATGCTCCGTGCCCTTCTGAAACAGGGCTCACCCACAAAGCAAGATTAGGTCACTGCAAAAGTTGGGTGTAGGCTCTGGGCAGGGGCACACGATCCTCACCTCATGAACAGTTCTGTTGTCACCCTGCTGTTGCTGAATTGCTGGACTCGTGTGTGTGTTTTGCTGTTGGCATGATGGCTCTGCTTTTCTGCCTAATGTGAAAATCTCTGGTGAGTTTACACCCCTGTGTTCTGAGGACCATCTGTTTCCTCAGCTGCTCCAGGGGCGATGCTTGCCTGGTGCACCTTGGTCTCGTGAGGAGCTTGGTTGTGCATTTTCTAAGGGAGTTACTCCAAGCTGCTCTGCTTGGCACCTCAGTGCTTCTAAAGACGTGAGGAAAAAGGAAATCTTGACATGCACAATGGCACTAGCTTTCTTCTGCCTGATTCTTTTTTTTTTTTTGAGGGATAATGTCTCTGCAGTCACTGCTTTTAATGCAGCTATTTAGGCTTTGTGTGGAAACTGCTGGGAGGTTTGGTTTTGAAGCTCACTTGGAGGCTTTGGATGTGTGTTTGATATAAAAATAACCAGCAGTTTCTTTGAGATGAGGGCCCAGAGTATTTTAATTACATGTCTGCATATAATCAACTTTGTTTCCAGGTATGCAGTCCTTTAGTTAAGTGGAAAAAAGAAAAGTGCTTCAAGCTGTACAAGTTGATTTTCTGCCTCCTTTTCTTCCCCCATTTGAAAGTGGAAATTAATATCCTGTATGTAATAATTCTGAGAACAGTACTGTGGACCCTGCTGTAAACTTGCTTGTGAGAAATCAGATGTGGGCAGAGAGTGATTCCCACACCAGAAGAATTAAAGACTGATTTTTATGATAGTTTGTGTGATGAGAGTTGCCCAGAAAATTTGAGAGAGAAATTAACCTGGTAATCCTGCCTTTTTAAAGAGTCTGAGCTGGCTGCGTGGCAGAGGTTGCTTCATGTTGGAGTAGCACATGTGGATTCTCCTCATCTTTTGTGATGTGTGAGTTGGGAAATCATGGAGGGGAGCCTCTTGTGTTCCCTGTCCTGTGTTAAGGGAACGGTGCAGTCTCCAGGGCAATCTCTTCCCGTTTATTTCACACGTGTAGGCTGAAAATGGGAATAAACTGTCTTCACCTTGATGGGACTTCTCCATCTGCTCCTAAACCACTTCCCAAGCTGTGGGAGCTGACCCTCGAGTGGCTGGTGGTGTCAGTGGAGGCTGGAAGGTGTCCTTGACTGCTTTAAGACCAGGCAGCCTCAGAAATAAGGCAGCAGGCAGTGAGGAAGCTGGAGGTGTAACTCTCTCCTCGTTCTTCTCCGGCAGGCATCTCGGATGAGGACATCATCAACGTCACCCTCCCCACCGGTGTGCCCATACTTCTTGAACTCGATGAGAATTTGCACCCCCTGGGCCCTCACCAGTTTCTGGGTGATCAAGAAGCTATCCAAGCTGCCATCAAAAAAGTGGAAGATCAAGGGAAAGTAAAATCAGCTGAGAAGTAGAACCCCGCTGTCCAACCCAGCTGTGTTCAGCTGGTTGTGGGCGACGACGTGTGTATGACTGCTAGGTTGCACTGTGTGAATGTCTCGATTTCAAGCACTAAATAATTGGAAGGGGACTATTGCTGAGTCTCAGGTTGGCAGTTTAACCCTCTGCCTTTTCAGAAACTGGAATTTAGATTGCAGCTCGAGGGTTTCCATGCCGGGAAAAGGAGAGGTGGTTCGGGTAATGGAAACTTGCAGGGCAGTGTGCCCCAGATCCACCACTGAGGGTGGCCCAGTAAAGAAATAAAGGGATGCTATTAGTCAGTCCTAACCTGTTAAGGAGAAAAGCACCAGCTTACTGGACTGATTTCAGTCCAGGATGTTACAGGCACTGAAACTGTCACTGATAAAACGGAACTGGATAACTCTTCATCAGCTGCAGTTCTTCTGTGTCACAATAGCTGTGTCAGTTTGTTCTCAGTGGATTTCCTTCAGTCTTTCAGAACACTTCCCTCTGGAAAACTCTCTGCCTTTGTTATTTTCAATCTTCTGTGGCCAGTTCACGGTCCAGAGTTATTTTGTAGAGATGTTCTGACTACCAGAGTTATCCTAGTTGTCTTTTGTTACACTGTATTTACACAGTTTTTAAGGAATCTAGATACCATCCCTTTTCCTCCACCATCTTTGCAAAGCCGAGCATCGCTGCATTTTGCTGGCTCGCAGTAATAGGATTTAAGTCAGATTTTAGTCCACAAAAGAAGCACCAAGGTTTTCTGCTCAATGTCTAAATTATCATGTAGCTCTTAATGAGAAACCTGAATATCTGTGAAACACTTTGGTAGTGTGTACTAGAGGTCTGATCATCCCTCAATCTGGTACATAAATAATTCCTGCTCACCCCAGCAAAAGTGACACATGAAAAGAAACCCCTCTAAGCTTTCCCGAGTTGCAAAGGTATCTTGATCAACGTGTTCCACAGTGACATTGCTGTGGTATTGTCTGTGTCAGATTCTCTGAAGGGCTGGAAGAGATGCATGGAGCGTTTCAGAGCTGTTGCTGGTGCAGCTCCTTCAGCCATCCTGCTGGTAAGGAAGGATCTTCTGCCCTGACGTGTTCTCCTGTCAGCCTCTGCTCACTGTCACAGCTGAGTGTGGCCTTGCTGTTGTTTGGCCCTGGCTTTGAGCAGTTCCCCTGTGGGTGGGTGCAGGGTAGCAGGTGTGGCAGCCTGGTCTTCTCTGCATGTACACAAGCACCGGGGTAATTCCACGTTTGAAGACTTGCTCTTAATCTTACCTGCAGATAGGAAACTCTTAAAAAGTTTGTGTCCCACCCGCTATCTCAACACCTGAGCATCTGATCCTGACCTTGGATACCAACGTGGATGATTCCTCTGTGTGTGTGCTTCTTGAGCTGGATGTGTTCTCAGAGTGGCCCAGCTACAAATCTCAATGCTGATGTGAATTCCCTTGATAGGATGATACATTTTGAAGATCCCTTTGCAGTGAGCAGCTCTGGAGCTTTGTAAATGCGAGAGGATGTTTTATTCTTCCGAGGAGAGCAGTGTGACAGTGTGGTGTGCCTCTGGCAGTCTCGCTGACATGTGGAGCAAGACTTTGCAGGGCTGATGCCAGCTCACATTAGAGTAGCACGTGCTCCATAAAATACTTCTTTAGAAGGTAGTTTCTCCTGCATGAATGGTCCTTGGGCTTCTCTTTGGTTTTGTTTTTGTAGCCCTCGCTGTAGGAACAAAGTTACATGTTTCTCTTTTAAACATAAAGCTGGTAGGTTTCCTCTTTCTTTGTACAAGAGATATTTCAACGTTTTTTAGCTGTTTTGATTTCTTTTTTCCCTCCAAAGTGCTATTAGCAGCTTCTCTGCTACTTGATTTGATACTGACTTAGTTTCTGGGGTTTTAGTTTCTGTGCTTAGAGTAACTCTGAATCTTAGTTGATATTTTACAAGTGAGTGTTACAGCGTTAGATTGCTGATCAGCAAATGTTCACCTGGGAGAGAGAGAGAGCTCTGAGAAGGGTCACTGACACTCAAAGTGAATAAATTCTTCCCCAAACACTTAATAATATGTGAAGCTTAATCTGAAGTAAATGTTACTATAGGCTTGTAAACAAGATTAGCAGAGCCATCTGTTGCCAGTGGGGGCTATGTGCATCCAGGTGTGTGAGCACACAGGCCATGTCCACATCTCTTTGGCATCGTGGATTTGTACTGTAGAGCTTCCTCAGGATGTGACATTCAGCTGGAATGTACTTGGAGATGAACCCAGCTGAAGGGGAGACGGGCTCTCCTCCCCCTGTCCCAGAGAATCCATGACCTCTTCTGTGGGTGGAGAGGGGAATGGAAAGGTGGGTGAGGGAATTAAGGAGCATTAATTGCAGCTGAGTGGATGAAATGGACAGAAATCATCCTTTGAGTCACGGACAGGAAGAAGAGAACTCCAGGGGTGATGTTTTGAGGAGGTGCTGTTTCTACAGCACTGCTCGAGAGGTGAGCAGGGACAGTGCTCTGGGAAGTTTGACTTGGCTGGCTTGGGCTGTGGCTCCAGAGTGATGACAGGGTTTTATGTGCACATCTGGCAGCAATGGCACCTCTCAAAAATATCAGAGGTAACCAACTAGGGATTGAATTGTGCTCTTTAAGGTGATTTTAATGCCTTACAATTCTGAGAAACCTTTCAATTAAAATCCTGATTCATAAACCACGTCTGTTGAAGAACAGAAACGAAGTTCCATCAACAGTGGCACGAGGATCGCCGATCTTCTGGCACAGCTACATCAGAGAGAGAAATGAGGATCTTCCTTTAGAGATCAGTGGTGGGGGGAAGCATTTTTCCCTGTGTTTGAGTGTGCCTCGAAGTCCTGGAAGGTAGATGGTGTTTTTACAGTTCACAAAATGGATGTGGTCAATTTGGTTCGTTTATGCATTTTTAATGTGTGGTTCAGTAGCAGTAATAGCTCTAGATCCTCTTGAAAACCTTTGTAAATATGGTGGAGCTGGCAGGTTCTTTGTAACTCAATAAATTCACCTGAAATAAAATTTAATTCGGCTTCGGTCTTTTTTTTTCCCCTCTTATCCCCTTTGTTTCCTTTTCAGGGCTGACAAGTAAAGAAAACTGACCTTCAGCGTTCCAAAACTTCTCCAGCAGCTGTTTATCACACATCATGCAGTCAGTTGGGCTGAAATAGTGCTGGATCCAGCACTTCCTTGCGTTTACACATAAAGAAGCTGTGTTGGAGGGAGTGCATACCCCTTCAAAACCGGGGGGATATTTACTTAGGAGCAAGAACTTGAGCTCCACGCCAGTGGATCTAACCAGATGCTTACTGATTCCCACACTTGCTTTTCCTTTGAGTAAGAAGCATTGCTTTTTGAGGGTGTGTTTAAAGCCAACCCCTTCAATCTGCACTCTTGATGCCAAGCACAGGGAGCTGCCAACCTGCTGAGGGCTGACCTTCCCACGGAAAGCCTTGGATTGGGATAATGGGGGACACTGGAAAAGTCCTAAGAAGAGTCTAGACGTTGAGATAGAAGTGGGGAAGGCACACCTGTGGGGCTTAAGAAAAAAGGCATCCTAAAGAAACATTTTTTTAAATTTAAAAAAGTTTAAAAATTTTTTTTAAAAAACCTAAATTTTAAAAATATGGTCTTGTGTTGAGATTGAGGGGAGGATGGAACTGCTCTGTCTGAGCCATTTGTGTACTGATGTTTTATAATTTTTGCAGTTAGCGTGGCACTGCTGCCGACCAATTCAAAGTTGTGTTGGTATTTTAAGGTGTGTTCCCTTCCTTTCCCCCAGTCAATTTTTGTACTTTGCTTTAGTAACCCCTCAGATTGTTCCAGAGCCATGCCCACTGATTTCTGTTCTGGGAAAAGACCCTCTGAAGGCCAACTTGGTTTCAGCCTGCCTTACTTTTGTGCTGAGGACTTCACTACAAATCCTCTGCACAGCCTGAGGAGGCACTGACTCTACCTAGCCACGTTTTCAAAATTTCAACTTTGCCTTTTTCTTCCTTTTTAAAATTTCAGTTCGTGGAGAGTGCTCATTCTCAAGGTTGGCAATAAATGACACTTGCCTTGTCTGTCTTCTCTGCTGGCCTCAGCACCTCCTCAGCTTTAAATCCCCCATGGGCAGGAGGGAAAGTTGACATGACAACTCTGCTGCTCAAGGAAGCTCAGAGCTGTGGTGGCAACTGATTAATGATTCACATGGAGGGTGCAGAGGGCTTTGGAATCTCCCTTTGAGAGCTGTGCTGAACGGGTGTTGCTGCTTTCTTCCCTGGGATATGGTGGCCAGAGGGTTTGTGGGTGGATGAATAGCAGAGGGAACTTTGAGCACAGAGAGCAGGATGGCTGTGACTCCTCCTCCCACTGCCCTATTCCTTGTTACTCAGGCCTTCTTGGGGCTATTCCAGCAGAACGAAGCAGCCAGGCTCTGTCCCCACACTAGGGAGAAAAGGGGGAGCAGCGGCAGAGGCTCCCTGTTCTGGCTTTCCCGTTCTGCTGACAGAGCAGGGGAGGGCAGCAGACACCAGAGTACGGCTGCTGCTGTGCTGGGATGTCCCTCCCCGTGCAGTGCAGTGGCCTGAAGATGATTTTGATGGTTCTTTTGGAAAGGGAGGGACACTGACCCACAAGTGACCCACAGCTCACTTGGGGATGGCAGTGTAGATGATCCTTGTGTGTCTCTTTCATCTCTGATTATTCTGTGCTTGTTGCTGTGATGCTGCAATTGCTCTTGCCACGCTTTGGAAAGCAGCTGTGGCTCTAACAAGACCCCTGGCACCACAAATGCTGTGTCTAAAAGCATTACTGCCTCACTAACAAAGCCATGCTCTTCCTCAGGGCTCTCCCAGCTCCCCCTCAGCACAGCGTGTGAGTATTTCTTTACCTTTTGTCTGGTACTTGCATGAAAGTACTGGTATATAATAATTTGGGAAAAGAAATTCTCCTGGGAGAGCAGTGTGAATCCAGCAACAGCAAATGCTCCCGTTTGTGCTGCTGTTGGCCTCAGAGGAGCCAGGCACTGCTTTGCTGCTATCTTCCAGGCTGGCCATGTCTGGCCACGAGTTCCAAATGGCACGACTGAATACACACATGGAGCACACCCTGATGCTGCCAGAGTGGAATTGCCCGTTCCTTTCAGTAAAAGCCATTTTTTCCCTCCTCGTTCCTGGTGACAATCTAGCAGAAGAGCTGGGAAGTAGGAATGTGCCTGTGCTACTACTGCTACAAGCTCGACTGAGGACGCCTTGCTGAGTAATTAACTCCCCAGTGCACCCTGCTTTCCTGACAGACCCTTGTCAGGCTCTCAGGAACTACTGTGATGAAAGCTGAGCTCTAAGAGCTGTGGCTCTTCAGCCATTCCTGAACTGCAGGTTGATTTTTCCCAGAGCCCTTGTGGAGGGCAGTGATACTAGCTGTGCTAAAAGGGAGAAAGCAGGCATAAAGATCCCCGAGGATCCCCAAAGGCAAAGCAATTGCACAAATTGCAGCTGTAGATGGACTTGTAGAAGAGCAAGTGGACAACAGGTGGAGCAAGTGCATTGTGGCAAAGAATGCACAGGAAAACTGGATCAGTTCTACACTCCTGTGTGCGTGTGGGGACAGCGAGGTGTCATCAGCCTCTCCTGAAAGGCTGTCTCTGCCAGAGCTGCCCTGTGGTTCAACAAGTGGTGTGAGGGGGAGTTAGCTCTGCTGGGGAATGAATTGGAGTCATCATCCAGGGTCGATTGTGCAGATTAGTCCTGCTCTGGCCTCGCATCAGCAGCTTCACCAGACCAGTCAGTGCTGGATGAGAAAAGGTGCTCAGCGATGAGCAAATGCCAGATTAAAAAGAACATGGACTGGAAGGCACCTTGGATTTCAGGGAGCTGATTTCAGATACTCCTGAAGGACTCTTGTATTCTTCCCAAGGACTCTTGTATTCTTCTCTCTCCCCGTCAGAATTTGTGGAAATTTATAAGCATTTTGCATGCTGTCAAATGGAGCTTTGAGAAAGACAGTTCAGACCCCCCTTACACCTCTCTTGAAACATGTGGACTGATGTGAGTTATCCACATAAGTAGAGTGAGTCCGTAGGCATAGCTGACAAAAAAAGATTCCTGCAAAGTAAATTCTCATTCTTGTTCTGCAACCTTCTCTAACACATGTAATGTGAAAAATGATGCAAAACTCAGNCTTCCCAAGGACTCTTGTATTCTTCTCTCTCCCCGTCAGAATTTGTGGAAATTTATAAGCATTTTGCATGCTGTCAAATGGAGCTTTGAGAAAGACAGTTCAGACCCCCCTTACACCTCTCTTGAAACATGTGGACTGATGTGAGTTATCCACATAAGTAGAGTGAGTCCGTAGGCATAGCTGACAAAAAAAGATTCCTGCAAAGTAAATTCTCATTCTTGTTCTGAACCTTCTCTAATACAAGTAGTATGAAAAGTGATGCAAAACTCATGAGCTTCGTTTCTGCACTTGGTGTATACTTCAACCCACGTCTCTAAAGGATTTTTTTAAAAGCACATGAACACACACATTTCAGTTTCATGAGATGTTGTAGCAACTGATACTTAATTTTTGTTGGACAAGAGCAAAACAGAATAAACTTTCCCAGAGCTCATTTTCTCAGGTGAAAGCTTTAGGGGACCCCACAGAAATGAAAAGTACTTTGTTTTAACACTGGAAATCTTATATTTTTTTCTTTTCCTTCTGTGTGGTTGGCTCGAGTGTTTTCCATGGCCAGAAATACCTGCTTTTAACTACCACTAGTACTTTATATCCTATTGTCCTCTAGTTCCTTATTTAGCTTCTCTGCCCTTCCCTTCTGATACCTTAGAACTCAAAGTCCACAGGAGCTTGGATTTGGGTCCTATTTTCTTAGCTTGGAAAGCATGAATCAGATTTGGTCAGAATCCACCAGAAATACTGACATCTTTGTTCAGAACAATGAAAAAAAAATGAAATGGCAAGTGCCAAAGTGGTTTCCATAGAAAGCTGCTGTCTTGCACAGTAAGGAAACAAATACCAGTCGGCTAAAAATTCACATGGGTCCTTTGTGTTTGTCTGGGGAAAGAGTCATCACCTGGCTCTGGGTGATGCCTTTGGCTACTGAGTTTCTCACATCTTCTCAGGTCTGTGGTTTGTTTTTGTTTTTTTTCTTTCCCTGTCCCCTGATGTGGCCCCACCCTGAACTTCTCCATCCAACCACAGAGTAGCCTCCAGGTGCTCCCACACAGCCATGGCACCTTCCTTGATGCTGTGTCCTGCCAGCCTCAGACCGCTTATCAGAGGTGCTCAGATGGGGGAAGCGTGGAATGGGTTTGAGAGGGAGATACAGCTGAAAAAGCCTGAGAACTGCTGTGCTGAGGTATGGATTTCCAGCTGGATCACATTTTATATTTTACACTCCTGTCTGCATTCCAACGACGCACAGGGGAAAGCGAGGATTTTTTTGTATTTTAGCTGGAAAAAGCCACCCACGTGAGAGAAACACCGAGTGACCCGTTTTCCTCTCAGTAATTTTTATCTGCTCGTTCTGTTCTCTCTGTTCCTCCAGTGAAGCTCTCTCCCACCGTGATGCCCAGCAGTTTTTCACAGCTGACAGTGGTGGAACTTGTTGCACAGCAGGATCTGATGGAGGCTGTAGGAGGGCTCTGTGGCCTGAGGGGCTCTTGCAGTGTGTTTCTGTTGTGCATGGGCTCAGCAGTGCCACATGACAAATGACTTTTTACTGCTGTGGCTGGCCAAAGACCAGTGTGTGCCTCCACCACTGCTGGTGAGATCTGTGGTGGTTCATCACCTCATGGATCAGGTCTTTTGTTAATGATATCCCTCGAAAAAAGCATCATGCTTAACAGGCACTGCTTGATGTTAGTTCTTTCAGTGTCCAAGGGTGGCGTGCCAGGAATGAAGAGGAATTGGTTGAGTTAACGAATGGAAAAATCGATTACAGAAATATTAGGGGTGCTACATTAGATACGCCTGTAGTCCCCAAAGGATCATCCAAGGGCTGTCAAAACAATGGGCAATCTGTTTTCCAGTTAATGTAGCTTTGACTTGGCTTTCATGGAGATGAGAAAAAAAGCTCCACAAAGCCTGGTTATTTGGTCTTGGTTCAGAAGGTGCTTAATAGCTTTGCCTCCCATGTCCCTGTTTTTGAGTGTTATGCACAAGAGTTTCCACTGAACTCAGCGTTTCTGTGAAAGCAGGTCACTCGAGGAGCTGTCTCAGCTGGATGCAGAGAGTGTGAACGTGTGATCTTGTCCAGCTCTGAGGCAGCAGGGGGAAAAAGGACGAGGTGAGCAAGTGCTTTTGTCATGCAGGTCCAGTGGCTGGACAAGTGTCCAGCCCCCACTGGTGTCCACTGGTGATCACAGAGCTCCTGGTTGAAAGCACAATGCTGAATTGAGCTCTTTACACTCTCCTTTTGCTGTGTTCACCTCGATGCTTCCAACCTGGAATCCTGACCCTTGTTTTCCCGGCAGTAAATTGTGGAGGTCCTGCTGTGTGCAGAGGGAGAGGGCCAGAATCCCCATGAGCTCTTTTTTTTTTTCCCCCTGGATGCAGAAATAAAGAGCAGGCTTTGAAATGTGACCTTGGTATCTTGTCAGCGTATTTCTTGTGAGATTTCTGGGAGAGCCCTCGATGGACAGACAGGAAGAGGGCTAGACATTGCAAAGCATGAATAATCCTGAATTCTAGCCTGGTCATCAACCTAATGGAGCTCTGAGTAACAAAACGAGGTTTCTGGGAAAGCTTGAGATTTCTACCTTGACTTCTATTTTCAACAGCTGTGTGCATTTTATCTTTGCAGTGTGCTTAAAAGATTAATTTGTTTTTAAAACTGAGTTTCTCTGCCTCTTCACTCATGTTACAAGAACTGTAACAAGCACTTATTATGTAAAAATTGTAGAGAGACAAGAGCTCAGAAGTTTTCAGTAGTAATTTACATTCCATTGGTAGAACCATGCCATAGGCATCTCTGCAAGAGCTCATCATGCAAGTAAATCAATGTCCAAAAACAGTCTGGCCACTTCCAGTTCTGGAAAAGGCATGAAGATCATTGTCACAACTCCTTGTAATGCGATTGCAAATGGCCAGGAAGTTTTTTGAGTTGAATTTAAACAGCCACGATGCCAAGTTGGAAGTGGAGGAAGAGTTCCTGCCTATTTTGATGAGGCACTTCAAGGCGTGTTCCTGATAACATTGTTTGCTTTACCAGGGGGGTCTGATGGGGCAGGCTTTACCTCACCTCCTTGGACTTGTCTGCAGTATAAATATCCCCATTTGAGCAAGGCTCTCCCTTGGCTCCTTTTATTGATTAGAAAGACTAGCAGTCCTTTTTAGGATGTGAATCATCAAGTCTATTTTAGACATTTCATTTAGGTGAGATTAATAGTGGCCTCCCACCATTTTCTTCTCTCCAGTGGCTCAGGGAGCTCCAGTGTGACTAGATCTGATTTAGGATGTGTTTTACAGAAGCCTCTATCTGCACAGAGGCATCACCATGCCTGATTAGATTGGTTTCTGAGCTGCAGAGTTGATTTTGGTAGGAGATAAACAAAACCATGGATGGTTACCTTTATACCCTTTTAAATCTTTTGCCCCAAAGCTGGATTTTGCTGTCCATAAACTTGGTGTTGTGTACAACCTCAGCTTCTTTTCCATCCCATTTAGGGCCCTGGCTTTCCAGCGGGCCTTGCAGTGTCCTGTGCTGCCCAAAACCACCCTGAAAGGATGTCTGCAGCCTGATGTCTCTGCTCCTCAGCTGCAGCACGGGCAAATCCAGTGTCCAAAGACATCCTGGGGATGTGACCCTGCTCCTGGTTCCAGGCTGTGGTTGCACAAGCAAGGAGGATTATGTCAGGGTCAGTGCAGTGGGACTCAGGAGAGAAACGCATCCACATCTTTTCTTAGAAAGTCAAACGCTTCACAGCACCTTGGTTTTCATTTTCTGTAGGCTCCAGGAGGTCCTGCTGGGGAGACGGGTCAAGGTGGAGGGAACTCTCTCATTATTGGAGTGTTAAATATTTTCCAGAATTCTGGTGTTGAAAGCTGCAGTCTGAACGGTTGAGAAAAAGTTCAGACCTGCATACTTAGCTTCCAGAAAATGCCCACATGAATTTCTCTGATTGAAGTGGAGCAACCACAAGGGAAATTCTCAGGACAGGCCATTTCAAATTCTAAATAGAAATGTAACAGGAAATTAAAGTAAAAAAAGAAAGACCTATGACCAATATCCATAAAGAACCATTTGACCAGTGTCTACGTTTCAGCTTCATAACAAATCTAGGCAAACCACCAAGAAATACGCATTTGTTATGCTTTCCCAGTTATGTTTCTTAAGCTCAAACCACTTGAAGTAAATAAAACAGCCTCAGGAAATGAGCATGTTACGGTTCTCATTGATGCAATTGTAACTGCAAAACGTATTTTACAGTATTAATGTCAGCATCCAGTCATTACTTTGCAGTCAGTTTAATTGGATGGGTCTGAGAATTAAGAGCTCAATCCTGACCCCAGCAATCCTTTCAGGACTTCTTCCTTTGCACAGCTGAGCCTGTCAGTGTCTGTGCTTGGTGTATGTAACCAACAGGTAAGAGAGATTTAGAATAATGAAGCTCCAGTCTCCCTGGCAGCAGTTCTCAATTGTCTCTTTGTTTTTGGGAGATGGTGGAGACAGCACAGGAAGGATCTTGTTGATGCCGAGGCCACCAAGATGAGGGGTGGAGCAGCTCCTCCACCTGAGGAAAGGCTGAGAGAATTGGGATTGTGCAGCCTGGAGAAGGCTCCTGGATTACCTCATTGTAGCTTTGCAGTGTCTGATGGGAGCCTCAAAGAAAAATGCAGAGGGACTCCAAGGGCACATAGTGAGAGGACAATCAGAGGCATGGGCAGGCTGCAGGACCAACAACCCCATTTCTCACATAAAATAAGGCAAAGTATTAGCAGGTGAAGATAAAATGTATTTCCTTAATGACCACACATAAGATAACGAATATATGTACCTCTTCCCCATGCAGGACCATAAAGGCACTACACAGTTTGACAGTGAGAATCCAAGCAAACCTGAGCCAGAGACCTCGGTCCCATTATGTGCAACAGGTATTTATTGAGATAAAAGAGGTCATGCAGCAGTTTGGGGTGTGCAAGCTGCCTCCTGCTGCAGAAAGAGCATCCTCCTGCCACCTCCTGTGTGACTTGGAAGCCTCTCACTTAATCCTGCAGCAAGGTGTGCTTATCTCTATATAAAAGAAGACATGTGCTACTATTGTGAAGAGATGGTTATGCTTTTTTTTTCCTCCTTAGAGTATTTCAGAGGACAAAAGTGCTTGTTTTGTTCTTTTTTCACAGATTTAAAAAAATGAAATGAGAAACCACAACTTTGGGGTACAAATATTTTGTTTATAAAAACTGTGAATTATTTTGGGAAAGTTTTGTTTTCTTTTTTATTTTTTTTTCCAGAATTCCTTTTTAATAGAAAATAGTCTAAGAAAACAGGAGAAAACTCAGTTTTAAGTCTGTGCTTCTTTGTCCAACAGGAAAGCATCTTCTGAGGACAAAAAGATGGAGGGGAAAAAAAAGCCATTGTAATCTGCTACAAAAATACTTGGCATTTTAAGAACATTTTAATGCCTTTGTTTACATCTTGCTCTGCCCCTTATTTGCTGTAATTCAGCCTTCTCAAGATGCAATATTATTTACCCAGGCATTTTGTGAAATACGTCACGCTCTGAAAGGAAGGTGGCAAAAAGGACAGTCCCTGTCTCAAGACAGCATTCCTGGGGGAAAATCACTATGCTCCAGCTCTCTGGAAGGCAGAGAAATATGCTACAGAGGAATTTCATCCCACTAAGAATGTTTGCTGTGAGTTGTCTTTTCCTTAGAAGCACGGCACATATGTCATCTCACCAAATTATTGCTCTCACATCAATCATTTCCCGTGTTGGGAAACTGCAGACCTCTGGGTGAAACTGCAGCTACCCTAAAGGCAGCTGAAAGTTCAGGATGGGACAGGGTTATGGGGTGGAATAAGCTGGGGAGAAAAGGGACTTTCCCCCCTCATCTTGCACCAAATAATTGTTCTAATCCTGGTTTATCAAATCCCGGGGAGAAATGATCCTTGCTGTATGATTTATTGTTAACATGAGACAGCTTTTGGAGGACTTTGTAACTTTCTGTGCTTGTAGGTTTGGTTTTTGTTTGTCATTTCCTCTGGTGGCAGACACAGGCGGCACAAGTTGGCAACGGGGCAGATAATTGAGGTTGCTGAACATTTAAAAAAAATCTTTTGGTTTGTCTATGTCCTATATTGACTTGTTAATATTTTTGGTTAAACTTCAGCCCTAGAGAATGGTAGTGGTGCTGTCCATGCCAGTTTTTTCTCAGAATGGAGTATCAAATGCCAGATCACAAAGGGCTTGCTGAACCTCCAGTTGGGAAATAAATTGGTTTTGCCACTGTGAAGTGGCAAGTTTGCCTGGACAGTGCAGGGGCTGGCAGGGAGCTGGGGCTAAACTGTGACACTTCGCCACGGATCCCAGGATGTGGGAAAACAGGAATAACTCTCAGTGGAGGATTGAACTGGAGCTGCCAGACAGCCTGCAGAAAATATCACTCCATCAATCAGCACAAGAGACTCCTACCCCAAGAGACTCTGAAGCCCTCTAGGTTTTCTGAAGTGATGGAACCCCATGCCAGACCTTCAGTGCTGGTAAAAGCCAGGAGGAGTTTTATCAGTGACTGAAAATGGCATTTACTTCAGCAAGGGAGGACCAACAACGGCTACAAAAATCAAATCAGCTTCCTGTCATGGATTTGCAGTAGCTGAGGTGTCCCTGAGGGCAACTCAAACCCAGGGGGCTGAGCTGGACATAATTACTGGACAAAATTATTGTTCCTCCAGAAACAAAGCCAGCAGCAGCGTGGTTTGTCGGGGTCTGTCAGCAGCAGCAGCATTACTGAGGGTAGGAACCAGGCAAGAAGTGGGTGGCAAGAATCCCTCTCAGTTGGAAGACCTTTTCCATATCAGGGAATTCCCCGTGGGTTTTTGAGTATTGCTCAGCTACCGAAGCAGAGCACTGGCATTGCTGGAATAAAAGACAAGAGCTCTGTGGTTTTCCAGGGTTTGTAAATGGAGTTGGGCTGTCCCAGGTCTCAGAGTCCCATTGCAGTACTTTGGCATAACTTCTGCTATCTAGATGCTCTTGCTCCATCTAGTGAGGAAATTTATTGCTCATCCTGGCTTCGTTTTGGCTGTGGAGGAGGCCTGGGGAAAAGTAACATAATTTATGCATTTGACCTATGCAAAGATGGGAATTACCCAGGAAGATTCTAGGTTTGATTTTGTTGGAAGAGTAAGAATGACAGTGATTTTAGCTTACAGCTCTTCATTGACATATCTATTAAGTTATTATTAAAAAAAGAAAGACTTGAGGGGGTTTTTTAAATGAACTTTCCCATGAAAATCTATTCATGTTTATGTTTATGTTCAGTGGGTGGATTTGCCTGTTATGTGAATCGAATGGGGGGAAAGGTGAAGAGATAAAATGAAAGAAAGTTGGTTTAAGGGGTTTAACTGTATCTGTTACAACCCATCTTTACTGTTCTTGTTCAGCAGCCAAAACACATTCCTCCTTTATAAAAGCAGGAACACAGGGGCACCAGCTCACAGATCTTGGATGCAATAAAGGCGTCTCTGAAGGCTCTGTGAGGGGCTGTGTCCTGCTGGGCACTGAAGAGGGAAGAGCAGGGGCAGGGTGTGGAGCACAGGGATGCTCAGGAGCCTCTCTGGTGCCTGCCAAACCCTTGGTGAGCTCAGAGAGGCCAGGATTTGCCCATTCCCTGCCTTGCCAGACATATTTAATGTCATACTCCCCCCTTTTCTTCTCCCTTTCTCTTTTTGAAAGACATTCATTCAAACCAAGAGTGGAAAGTAGAAAAGAACTGGTTAAAAAAAAAAAAAAAGGGGACCATGGTGTTTCTTTCAGGGGCCTGCATTTTTTGGGTACACTTGAGTGCACAGTAAGTGCCATTTTCTTTGGGTAGAAGTTTCCTCATTTTATTTGAGAACTCCTATTATTACTTCTGACTTTGGTGAGGCTCATGCAATAGAAATATATACACCATGTATTAAAAATACATACATATTCTGCAAACATACAAGCTGAAGACACAGGACTGCCGTGTCAAAAGGGATTTTTGACTTTTAAAGTGAAAACAGTTTATTAGTTTAAAAAAGATTTAATGAAGAATGCTCCTGTCCTCCACCAAAAAAAAAAAAAAAAAAATCCAAACCAAAAAACCCAAACAAACAACAAAACCAAACATAAAAAGATATTAGCATTATTTTATGCTTGTTAGGGTCAAAGTTATAAAGAAAACTACTTACAGAAACTCTCTCAGTGCTATTGCCTGGCCTTGGCTGCCTTCCTTGTCCAGCATTAAAGGCCAGAATAATTGTGAGCAACTCATTTAGCCATCTCCAGAGGGCCTGATGCAGAGGTTCCCTCTGTACAGTGTTCTGCTGTTAAATGCCTCTGGGATGATTCTTTTTTTGCATGGTACCATTTTCATGTTTTCTGGCTGTCATCTTCAACGCTGTCATCAAAAATTCCCATCTGGCCTAATGAGCAGAAGGACATTTGCAGGTAAAGTTATAACAAAAATCAAAAACTGGCCTAGGGGAAATCAGAATCTGATTTTCTGAGCTAAGGAATACATACAGAGAGGCAGAGGGAAAGAATGCAGAAGGGAGAAAATTCTGGATTGGTTAGAAATTGTAGAAATGTGACAAGCCAGCATTATTTCCTCTGGGGTGATGCTAAATGCATTCAAAGGGCAAAAGACAGCATAAACCAAAGTGACTGACTGCTGATTTTTTGACACCATAGGGAAAGAATGGATACACTTCAGAGAAAAATGCCAAAGAGAAGCCTTGAAGCCAAAATATGTGACCTTGGAGCTCTCTGATGAAGTTTAGGTGGGTGCCCTGTGGAAGATCTGTGCTGGTCTTAACCACTGCAGCCCTTGGTAGGGTCTTGAAATGCTGCCATGGGGTTTAGACCAAGGTAAAAACACTCTGTGTTAAGGAAATGAGACGACAGGAATGGACTGAGAACTGCTTTTAAAAGAAAACAAAAAACAAAAAAGCAAAAAAAAACCCAAACCAAAAACCAACCAAAAACCTGTCCTGAAAGATTTTGCATTTAATTAATCAGTTTATCTTACATATAACCAGGCATTTCCTGTCATGAGCACAACCAAAGGCTTTTAGCTGTGCCTGGGAAAATGTGGTTGAATTCAAGAAGCTCAAGTGGTTCCTTGACAGAAGTAACGAGGAAGATGGATTACAAGAAGAGGATAGTGAATTTATAGAGTTCCCGTGGAGAAGAAAGCAAGATGTTGCAGTGGGGTGGCAGCTACTGAGCAGACCTTGGGGGTGTTTAATGTATGCAATTTATCAAAGGCAGAAGAGACTGTCGAGCTTTTTAAAACGTACCACAGTTTCCTGACTACAAATGAACCGGTCATCTGATGAGTTTTTCAGATCTCTGGTCCTTTGAAAGCCTCATGTTGGAGGACATTCACTCCCCTTGGGCTGGTCTGTGTGTGCTGACTGCAGCCTTGCCACGGGGGAATGGGAGCAGGGACAGGGACAAAGGTTCCTCTGGTGACAACATTTCTGAGGGCAGCTTTTCATGGAGCACAGTTCCACCTTTAATCTCTTGTGAGAGACCCAGCCTCTGAGCTCTGAGAAGCTCTTTGGGCTCTTGATCCACTGGGCACCACTGTCATTGTCTGTGCCAACACTTGTGTTTCCTCTGGGAGATTCCTGCTGGTCCTGCTTTCCCTGGCCATGGCTCATCTGATGGAATCACAGCCCAGGTTGCCTACAGCAAATGGATACTTGGCAGAACCCAGCTTAGTTCAGACTGTGCTTTTAACAAACAAACAAAAAAACAACCAAAGCTCCCGGATACTTTTCTTTTTTAGCATCTTTGACATCTGAAAAAAAAAAAAAAAAAGACATTTCCATAAAAGTTCAAAGGCACTTTATGGAGTTCAATACACTCTGCAGTTGAAAGGCCAAAAGATGCATTAAATTAAGGTGGTATATCTTCTATAGGATATGAGTTGGCACCTGAGAACATCCCCTTGCACACCTTGCTTGTGAGCTCAGGGGATTCCAGTTGGATCCAGCCTGGGCTCCAGGTCTAGTCTGAGCCTGATCCATGCAGGTCTTCATGCCTGTCTCAAGTCCCAACAGGGGCTTGGCTTTTAAGCTTCGGAACATACAGGGGATGGGCTGATGTCTCTGCACTCTTTCTAAAGTCCTAAACTGGATTATGCTTTTTTATTCAAATGTTCCTCTTTCAAAGACTGAACAGTGCAATTACACACAGTGCATTTCTGCACTTCAGAAGTACAAATTATATTGGCAGCCCACTGCTGTTATTTTTGCAGTTTACTTTAATTAGTAATCAAATATAATTTTTCAACTCTGTGTTTTTTATTCCAAATCTTTAATATCTTCCAGATCCACTCCAGGTCCACTAGACTGGGTGGTAACTAAGTCTTAATTTTGATCCAGAGGAAGCTGCCATGCCCATTTTGAGCATTCCTTATTTGCTTACTTTTGCTCTTTTATTTTTAGCTCTATTTTTTACTGCATTTCTCTCCCTCTCTCTCTGTATTTAAAAATTATTTTAGACTTTTCATTATTATATGGCATTGATTCTTGGCACTGGGGTTAAAGTCTGGAACTGAACAAGCCATGGAATTACTGACTCAGCACAGCCACTTGAAAGTCTCTGTTATGTACTTGACCCTGTGTTGGTCAAACCTCTGCTCACCCTCTGTGTAGGGTCCTACATAATGTGTTCCTCAGCCTGGGAAGAGGGAGGAGAAGAGAGGATTGAGAACACCACTCACTCATCATTTACCCGGTCCAGCATTTGCCTGCTGAGCCCTGAAAATGTGTTCAAAGATTTTCCTTGTAAGCAAAACATTATAAGAAAAACCTTCTTTGTTTTTTATGTTCTACATGGACCAGTGCCCCACCAAGAAATCTGCTTTACCAGGTGGAAGGGCAGCAGAAAAGGCTGCTGATGCTTTGGTCAGGTGTGAATTTCCCTCAGCAATGCCCAGGATGGACAAAGTTCCGAGCTGGTGACTGATATTCCACACATGGAAACGCCACAACTTTGAAATCCCATTCTCTGCATCTTTTGGAGAAGCTGGAAGAAGGGAGAGAAAGTCCCTACGCATAGGAGAGAGGTTCTCCAGTTTGCTGGTCACACTCTGTGCCTCAGGAGGACGGTCAAACACAGCTGTGATATTCCTGCTGGGCAGAAGTACTACAAAGAACCCATCCAACCACTTTTTTAGGTTGGAGAAGGCTTTTAAGGTGGTCAAATCCAACTGTAAATCTAACACTGCCGTGCCCACCACTAATGCAGATCCCTAAGTGCCACGTGCCTACTAAATCCCTCCAGGGATGGGAATTGAGCCTCTCCCCAGTGTTTGCCAAGCCTTTCAGAGGGGAGATTTTCCCCAGCATGTCACAAGCAGAAATGGCCCTGGGCACAGAGAATTTCATCTTTCTGTGCTGAGCAGGCACTGACCCCCAGGAGAACACTGCACTGACCTGAGGCTGTGGAGAAGGCTCCAAAAACTGAGTGATGGGACTGGGATTGTGGAGTTTGGATAGAAGTGTGTGAGATCACAGGATGGAAAACTTAGGCATTAAGGTTTTGGGATATAATAAAATATATAAAGCAAGATGGAGGTTTAGGTTGGTTAGATGGAGGTTTTAAGGTTTAGGATATAGTAATACATATAAAGCAAGATGGAGGTTTTAGGGTGTTGGCTTGTCCTTCTTTTTCACCTTCTTCTTCTTAGGTTTGGGTGATTTTGTGTGATTGGATAGAAAAGCCTGCAGTGTGGGCCATGGGTGGCTGGTTATTGGGTTAAAAGTAAAAATAATTTAGGTTGCATTAGATAATTGTGTAATTTATGCTTAAAAGGCCTTGTAGAGAGAGACCTTGAGCTCCATTTTTAGTTTCTTAGCATAGCTGAAGAGCTCATGCTTTATGAGACTGTAATATAGATAAAAAATAATAAACATCTGAGTCAGAACAAAAAAAAATCCCATTTCTCTCTCATTAATCCTGACCCTGGAAGAGGCAAAGATAAGCAACACAAGTGTTTTTGCCATTTCCACTGCACCCTTCACAGTCACGGGCCTGTGGAGCAGCCCAGGGGCTCCAGGTGTCAGGGTGGAAAACCCGAGGGGTAACACCTTGTGCTGAGGGTGTGCTGCTGCCTGCAGTGACAGGGACCATTTCTAACCCCCCAAAACCTCCATCAGGGCCATGGAATTGTGCCTTCATCCCTTCTCTGGGTGTCTCCCCTGCCAGCAGGGTTGTGTCCCCAGCCAAGCACATTGGCTTCTCCCTTCTCAAGGCCTCGTGGCACAGCAAAGTCCGGCCCCAGAGCTCGCTGCCCCTCTGCTGGAAGGGTTCTTGGCCAGGAGGAGGAGGCTGAGAAGCCAGGCTGGCACAGCAGGCAGCTGGCAGCAAGGAGGCCTCGTGTTCCCAGACAGTTCCATTTCTCTTGATGTTAAATTAATATACAATGGAGTGTTATAGATGTTCCTCCTACATCTTAGCCACAGTTAGAGCGCTTCAGTTGTTAATGCCAAGTATAATAAAAAATGTTTTCTGGCCTTGATGGAGTTCTCCCCGACATCTTATGTTTCACTGTCTTTTTTAACTTCCAGGACTTCTCTTTCTGTCAGGATTCCTGTGTGTCTTTGCTTTCATAGTCCCTACCCCTTTTCAGGGCTTCCTTTAAAGTTAATTGCAAAGTGCATTTTGACTTTTTGATCTTCCTTTGTTAACATGTTTGTTTGTTTACAGAGAAACAGTGAGGGAGTGCTTGGGGAGGACCTCTGCTTCTTCCTTTTGGTTCAATATTCTGTCCATCATTTCATATCACCTCCTCCTTTCTGTGCTGTGGAAACCTGTCAGAATCTCTGGATTGATGACAGCACTGCCTGACTCATGCCAGGTTACCCTGTCCTGTGTCCTTTTCCTCTGATTCCTTGAAAAACAGAATAACTTGAGCCTTGAAGGTTATTGGATGTTCAAGATCCTAAAAAGCAGCAGGTGAATCCATGCAAAATAGAGGGATTTCCCTAAAATCCAAGCCAGAGCTGGGTAGACACTTGCTTCTGCAAAAAGCACCAAAGCAGAAGAGTCAGAAAATTATAAAGGGGACATCAGTAAAATGTGCGTTCTGCACATCCTTGTGGAGAGTGATAAGAGGGGAAGTTTGAAAAAAATATTGTGATGAAACATGGCTTTTAAAAATTCTGTTGCTTGCTATAGGCCCAGAGTGGTCCAAATCCTTGTCTTCTCTGATTATTTCCTTCTCTAGTGCATAAGCTGAGAGAGGTTTCAAATAGTTCAAATAATTCCAAAAGACTGGAAAACCTGAAAAAAATTTTCCTGAACATTTTACCTCGTGCAAGCTCTGTATTTTGTTCACAGGGTGAGCATCTCTGATCCTCAGCCTGATGGAGCTGATGGTCACATAAAACGCTGCTTCATGGGTCACTGGGGCCAAGAAACCAACTTTGGTATTAGTCTTTCTTGCTAACCATCTGTCTGTCATCATCAATCACCCTCCCAAATCATTTACCATCCAGCTTCTTGCTTGATCTCCAACCAAAACTGATAGTTTGAAACGTTGAAGTCATTCATTCATAAGCCATTCCTGAATGAAAATTTGGGGACACAACAAAAAATACCAAGTGAGAAAAAAAATTTTTAAAAAATTAAAAAAAGTTTAATGGTTTTCTTTATAAGAAAGAGGCTGCTGAGACAGCAGGGACTGCCTGAGAGGGTCCAGGACCAGCCAACACTGCTTCAGTACATGTCTGAAGAGAAAAATGGGCTCTGGCAAGAACAGAGAACAAGAGAGGAGCATTTGCAGAAAGAAACCAGTACCTAAAGAGCTGGCTCACCTCAACCTCTGCCTGTTTCTTCTGTCACTTGTCCTTCCCTCTTCAGCCATCCTTATCATGAGGATATCACTTGTTCCCTGCCCAGCAAACACTGCAGTGGCAAAATATCTTCTGGGGAGAGAGGGACAACATTAATGCCTATTTTAGGTGAAGGTTTTTTATGAGAAGTGCATCCCCTTTGGACAAGAGGATGCCACTTTGGCTGCAATCCAGAAGCACTCAGAGACTCAAAGGGGGGACAAACAATCTGTCAGCAGGAGCATCACACAAATCTAAGTGAGGAGGGGACGAGGAAGGAGACTGGGAGATGGGGTTTGTGGGGTAAGAGGTTGGGAGGAGGGAAATGGGGACAGGGCATGGAGAAGCAGCACACTTCTGATTTGTTTTCTTTTGCTTGGTTTGGTCAGGAGAAGAGTTCTGTGTCTGGAAGATGAACCAAGCCCTGAGGAGAAGGAGCTGCTCCAGGCTCCATGGGTGGTGTCAGCTGCAGAGCTGGGCCAGCCTTGCACAACGGAGCGTGGATTTTTGTGTGTGCTTGGACTGTAAAGCTTGACATGTGCTTTGCCCCAAGGGATTAATGCTGATTGCACTGTGATGATCAGCTCTCCAAGCAGAAAGCCAGTGTGTGAAATCCACTGCTGTGCATGGGCTGCACAGCTCTGGCTTTGCCATGCACAGCAGGCTGAGTTTGGCTCGTTGCAGTAAATGCAAGTCTGCTGGGAAGGGAACATTTGGGCTCTTCAGATGCAGCTCATGACTTTACCAGCTCTGGTTTGAGAAGGAACTGGACACTCAGGTGCAATATGAACTAAGGAAATGCCCATTCTTTATTCACAAAACTTATTTTTATACAGTTTTTTACAGACCTCATGCATAACTCCAATTGGTCAATAGTTTTCTTGCCCATTTTACTCTACTGGTCAGTAAAAGGCATTTTACTTCTCTATCAACTCTCTCTATTCTTGGTCAGTTTACACATTTTGTCCACTGACTCCCATGAAACAGATTTCTTGTTTATTGCAGGTGCAGTTGTTTGTCACACAGGAATACCTTGTTATTAATGAACCCTCATTCTCAGGATGGTTTTCACCTGGGAACTCACCAGCCCCTCAGCTGTACAAAAGTGCCAAGCCAGCTATTAATTTAGCAGAGCAATGCCTGATTTTATGCAGCCTTTCTTTTATGATATGTCCATTTTCCTCTCGGAACACTCTCGCAGTGGTGCAATGCATCCCTGGATAATCGTTATGGGAGTTCCTTTTTTATTGATGTGTTTGTTTTTTAACTTCAGTTGTTGGGGGGGATGTAACTGGTTACTTCAAGGCAGGAGACTCAGTGGTGTACACAGCCTGGATTTCTCCCAGCTTTCTTTTTGGATAGTTATAGGAAACTGTATTTTCAAAATGCCTGCTGCCCTACGCTCCTCTGTGACAGCAACTTCTGCTCTTACAGGCTTTGTCGTGAGTGTGCTGTGGCTGCATAACTTAATTAAAAAGATGGTGTGCAATTTATTTCATCCTCTGTAGCCAGGAAATAATGATGATCGGCAGATATACTAAAAGGATGGGTTGGACTCTGACTCCTTTTGCTGCAGGTTGTAGACTTGCCAGCCCAGTTACTCTCTGCAAATAGCTGATTGTTTTTCTTGGCAATTCAGTGGCCCGGTCAGTTCTAGACATCTGGCTGCTGAATAATACCAGATCAATTTGTGCACCTTTAACAGCCCAACGTGCTCAGGTTTGAAAAGGGGCTGCTGCACGTTCATGAGGATGCCAGGATGGATGTTTAACTTGCTCTGTGTGAACAGGCTGGTTCTGCATGCTGGTAGCTGATCTCCTTGGTGCTACCAGGCCTGAGCTGAGCTAGTGCTGTGTGGCAAGGCTTCTGCTGCACCGTGCACACTGCTCAGGATTCCAGCTGATGGAGCAGGAATCCAAAATATTGCATCAATCAGTAATACACTGACAGTTTTGCTGTTGTCGTTCAGCTCTGGCTTTGTAGGTGAAAAGTGATCCAGAGCTTGCTTATCCTCCCTGAGCACCGAGTGAAAATTGTCCTTCATTGGAATGTCAGATGTGTTTCCTAATGAGATCTTGTAGGACAGGATAAACACACTCATTATGCATGTAAATGACACAGTCAAGAGATACCAATCTTTTAATGCCCATGCAGCTCAAGCTCAAAAACAAATTCTAGTCCCCTGAATGTGATGTGTTGCCATCTCAAAGCTGTGAGTTCACATTTCCATCCACTGTGTTGAAAACCTGTCTTACTGTGGGACAAAAAGCACAACCTATTGTGCTCAGAAGGAAGAACAATGCTTGAACAAAGACGGTGGCTTTTTTCCCTGCTGTCCTTAAGTGAGCCAAACCCCCCACCTAGAGCACATTTAAGAGATCCAGCTCAATAGTAACTGGAGTTATTGCTGTTTTCTGTCTCTTTAAAATGCCCAATAGCCCTGGAATTCTTATTTTAGGTCGTGCCACTGGGGAGAAGCTGACATGCAAGCAAGGAGGACCCAGCCTGACGTGGTGCAGGATGGATAAAGCAAAAAATCACGAGTCCCCCTGAACTAGTCCTGTTTTATGGAGCTGGCAGAGGAGCAGGCTCTCTACGAGGACCAGCTAAAGAGAGCAGTGCTGCTGTGGGAATTTCTCTCTAGTTTTATATTCCCCAAATCCACTTTTGGCGCCTCTGGAGTTGAAGGCATAAAGGCAGCTCATTAGGGGCCTCGTCCAAACCCCGTGGATCTCCCTGAGAGTTTGTGCCAACAGTGGAACTTGGTTGAGTTTAGTTATGAGCCTTTCTCTTTTCTCCACATGTATGGAGATCTGGGATGAAGCTACTGGTGAGCAGGGAGCCCAGGTGAGTCTCACTACCTGCCCCTTCTCTCTGGGGTGGCTGCAGGGTTCTGAGTCCTGAGTTTTGCCTCCCCCTCTCTCACAGAGGCTCATCCTTTGTTTCTCTCTGCATCCATTAGCCAAAAAGACGCTATCTCAAGTGAAAACACATTCTATTTATTGTAGTTCTGCTCCTTGGAATGTTATGACACATCCCTCAAATATCAGCTTTGTTAACTGTCGACAAATTAGTGTCCTTTCACTCCCAGCTTGTGCACTCATGGCTCCTCTTGGCTCCTGCCCTTGCAGAGAGCAGTACCAAGGCTGCAGTCCAGGGAACACTCCCTCTCCTGACCTTCTGTCCCAAAATTCACCTTCTCACCAGCTGAACGGGGACAGCATCCCACCATCTAGGAAAGCTTCCTCTCCTTCTCAGGAGAAAATGGCTGGCACTGAATTTATTCGCTGTTGCCAGCAGAACTTGAGGCAAAAGCTATTGGGCAGCTTGCTTATCCCTCCCATCCAGATTTATTTTATATCCTCATTAAAGCAAATTAGGGCCTTGAACAAAACCACTTGGATGGTACTTGCAGCAAAAAGCATTTCTGGGTGCCTGACCCAGCAGAGAAACTGGAGCTAATGGGGGAAACCCCAGCCTACAAAGGCAGGGGAAGGAAAACAAAGCCTCAGCTTAGCTCAGTTTTGTCTCTAACCTCGTTAGAGTTGTCTCCAGACAACTGGAGAAGAGAGAAAGCCCTGGTGAGTTTTCTGCACCATCCGTGTAAGTCATGGTCGGGCATAACTGAGCCCGTTTTGCTTCAGCAGATGAGCCAAGGACCATCTTTTGCCCCTCTCAGTGGCCCACAGGTTGCCCTTGGGAAGCTGCTGCCATCCCAGGCAGAGCAGCTGTCCTGGAAAAGGCTGAGGGTGGCTGTGCTCTCTGCACTGCCAGAGCTGGGTCTGGATCTCAGGGCTCAAATGGCTGTGAGAGATCCCAGGATGTGGCTCCTTGTGGTCTGGGAGTTAGAAACCAATCCCTTCAGTCCCACGATTAGAATTCAGGTGAGCAGTCAGGGAGTCACCAAGGCACGTCCCCCAAAATCAGGGTCAGACAACACCACTGAAGGGAAATGAGAGGGAAACAGCTTTGCTCCAGCCCCAGGCTCATCCTAAAGATGTTCCAGCCCTCAGTCTGAGGCAGTGGCAGGAGGAAGCTCAGCCTTGCAGGCTGCTTCGCTCCATTCTGCCTGCAAAATAATTCTGCAGCTCCACTGCTGTGCCAGAGCGTGCCAGGCAGCGTGGTGCCAACGTAGCTTTCTGAAGTAGCTCCTATGAATGCCCAAGGTCAATAAATATTCATATTAACTGTGCACTGGATCTGGACTTTCTGCTTGCTCCTGAAGAGGGTAAGCAGCTGAACCAGACTTCAAAAAAACAAACAGAAAACAAACAAACAAAAAACCCCAACAAAAAAATTAAAAAAACACCCACCCAAACCCCTCTGAATTTTCTTGCTTAGAGATCTGAATTTTAGAAGCAGATGTAGGATATTTCAATTTTTGGGGGCCTTCAAGTAATCAGATTGACCATAAGAGTACAAGAGAGCAAACACAGGGGAGCTGGGCATGTTAGTCAGCTCTGCTTTTTCACCTCACTCTGATCATCCATTCTGCCTTTTCTCCTCTTTTGAAGGACAAAAGGTAAATTTAAGGTGAATTAAGGCTTGGAGAAAATGCTTTTGGGTTGTAATTTTTTTTAAAAAATGCCAGTCTTGCTTTTAAAGTATAGAAAATGCTTCATGGTCTCCTGTGAAGTGAGTTTACACTAAAGTCAAAGCCTTGCAAATATTCAATTAGGAGAGCAGTCAAGTATGTGGGATTAAGTTGTTTATATAAATGTTTGCAGAACCAGAGTGTGAGTTCACAGGCAGGCATGGGAGCTTTGGGTTCCCAGCTGATCCATAAAAAGGGTCAAACACAGTATACTTACAAAACACGGTATACTTAC